>CM060956.1:105731613-105981613 GCA_030765055.1 Mantis religiosa | reverse complement strand
GGCAGAACATTGTTACACATTTGCCTGGTGTGAAAGCATGTGCGAAACAAGCAAAATCGCCAAAAGAATGTTGGGAGATATTTTTTGATGACAATATGACATCTAACATAGTGACATGCACAAATAAAAAAATTGAGGAGGCCCAAACTAATTATAGTAGGGAGAGAGATGCTAGACCTACAGATATGCTTGAAATAAAGGCTCTCTTTGGAATACTATACCCGTGTGCTGCTAGAAAAGATAACCACACTCACACAAAGGATATATGGGCAAAAGATAAGATGGGTATAGAATTCTGCAGACTGATAATGTCTGAAACATGTTTTAGATTTCTTCTCTACTGCCTCAGGTTTGACGACAGGGATACAAGAATGGAGATGAAAAAACATGACAATCTGGCTCCAGTTCGAGCCATTTTCACTTCATTTGTGCAAAACTGCCAGAATGCATATTCAGTTGGGGAATACTGCACATTAGATGAAAAATTAGAAGGTTTTAGGGGAAATTGTCAGTTCAGACAATACATTCCGAGCAAACCAAGCAAGTACGGCATAAAAATATATGCCTTGGTCGATGCTCGAATGTATTACACAGTAAATCTTGAAATATATCCTGGAAAACAGCCAGAAGGACCATTTAAAATAAGTAACAGTGCTAGTGATGTAGTGAAACGTCTAACCTCAGTTATTTCCGGTACAGGAAGGAACCTCACTATAGACAATTGGTTTACAAGTATCGATATTGCAAATTATCTGTATGAACGCAACATTACTATTGTTGTAACTGTAAGGAAAAACAAACCACAAATTCCCCCTGAATTTGTCACAGCAAAATCCCGAGAGGTAGGCTCATCTTTGTTTGGCTTCCAGAAGAATTCCACATTAGTTTCATATGTACCCAAACGAAATAAAGTTGTATTGGCCCTCTCTACAATGCACCATGACGCTGCTATTGATATTACAACTGGAGAAAAAAGAAAGCCAGAAATAATAACTTTCTACAACACAACAAAATCAGGTGTTGACACTGTAGATCAGTTGTGTAGCACATATAATGTGTCCAGGAAGACAAACAGGTGGCCAATGGTGGTGTTTTTCAGCATGCTGAATGTAGCAGGCATAAATTGTCAAATTATTTTCCAGAGTAACAATAAAAGTGATGTGAAGAAACGCAGTCGCTTTCTGAAAAATTTGGCTCGTGATCTTGCAGATGACTACCTGAGGGTTCGCTCACAATGTTCTTCCCTACCAGTAGCCCTCAAAACGGGACATTTCTAACCTATATACTAACACAGACGAAACACAGATAACAAAATAAGGTGATACGAGCTCGAAGAGAAAAAGGTGTTACAAATGTGGTCGTTTGAAAAACAGAGCCACAAGATATACATGCAGGTCTTGCGGACAGTATATTTGTCTCAAACACGCCCAGCAAATATGTTCAGACTGTACATAGTGTGAATACAGAAGCACTGTGGAAAATAAGCTGTAGAACATTCATAAAGGTTTGACGTTGAGCATAATATTGTGTTAGAAAAGACTAGAAACTGGTGATAAAAGTTTTTATGCACAATCTTAGGACACTAACATTTGTGAATAATCAAAAATGGTTAAAATACGCAACAACATTGTTTAATTGTTAATTTCATTTAAATCAAACTATGTTAATGTTGAATTTATCCAAAATAAGTACACTTAATTGTAATTAAAGTTGCATTAATACACATCTTATTAATTGAGAAATATATGCAAAATATGTTCAGGAATTTTAAACAAACTATGATTACCCCTATAGTAAAAATGGACTGTCCAGGCTACATAAATGTAGCTAAATAATGAAAAAATTGAATGGCGTCTCTCAGACGCTTCTATGTCTCAAAATGCCACGCGAGCGCTGCAGAGTTAAATGTGTAGCATAACTACATCTTCGTTAATGTGTTTAAGACTAATGTGTTTAAAAATTCCTGTGAATTGTAAGAGCAGTGTGTTAGTAGATATTTCTTGAGTGCTTTCTTAAACAGTTTTATGTCAGTTAATCCCATTAGATCTGTTGTTAGTACATTAAAATATTTAGAACCTGCATTAATTATATTTTTATTACCAAAGGTACCCCTGTATGAACTCAGAAAAAGTCATTTTGTCTGAGAGTAAACTAAGTATGCACATCTTTGTTTAGTTGAGGGGATTCATTTGATGTTTTAACATACAAAATAGTGAAGAATACATATATACAAAATAAAGGAAGTATTTTAAGTTGCTTAAAGTATGGCCTGCAAGACTGCAATCTGCTAACTTTGGCCATCGCTCTTACAGCTCTATTTTGGAGTAAGAAGATATGCATGAAAGAAGTTTTAGGCAAAGTTCCCCATATCATCGCTCCATATTCTAAATGGGAATGAAACAATGCAAAGTATACTGAATGAACCATTTGAAATGGTAACATGTTGGTAAGCTGGTGGAGCAGGAATATAGTTTTGTTGAGTTTGGAGTAAGTCATTAGGATATGATTCTGAAATAAAAGATTATCATCAATATGGATGTCTAGAAACTTTGTGTTTTGAACCCCTAATATTACTTGATTGCTGTACACCAATTTTAACTCTTCGTTACTGTGATTGCTTCTGTTTACATGGAAACATCTTGATATGAAAGGCTCAGCTGTGAGGCATTGTCCTACTGATCTAAAGGTCATGGTTTCAAACCCTGCCCAGACCAACAGTTTTTGAATGTGCTTAAAAACAACAGTTTCATGACAGTTGAATTACTGGCATTTAAAAAAACCATGGGATGAAATTCTGACCCACTGGCATCACTGATCAGAACCTGTCAATTGACTAGTGTTTTGAATTCTGTCGAAATCTAAAGAATTTTCTTAAAAAATAAGTGAAATTAGTGACAAGTAATTATTTAAGTTAATTGACGAAAATTAACCATTTCTTAGCACTAGCTGTAATTATATTTTATGTGGGAAATTATTTGCTTATTTATGTCCTAGCTATGGTACGAGAATGTCAAAGCCATTATGTGGCAGCCAGCTGTTAAAAGATTTGACTATTGCTTAAGCCTACCATATTTTCCTACTCCTAAATATCTACAAACTATAAATGTTTATCTCAATTAACATAAGCAGCTTGAATAATTTATATATGAGTAGAGAAGGCAATGCGAGTGCACAGATTAGATTTTTCTGCCTACTTTCATGTTCAAAGTTATTTTACTACGAGGGTGATTCTAGAAGTAAGCTTGGGTTACTAACACATTAAGTTTTCAGTTTACTACAAATTGGAAAGTTATGACAACTTTTATGCATGAGGAACAGTACCATTAAAAGCAAAAACTTATAGCTTTAACAGGGAAAACAAAAGCGAAATATAGTTAATTAATATCAAAATGATTAATATATCTCTCAATGAACCATTTTGTTTTGTTGAAACAGAACAAAAATCTAGTTTCCAGACTCAAAATTATTTTGAAATTACCCTTCGGTGTATGCTTATAAATGTATTTGTATGACTATTAAGTAAATAAGGCATTTTTTAACCTGCACACATCCTCCTGAGCCTCACAAGCCAAAACAAGTGCCTCTTCTGACAGTGCGGCCATAGTATGCTTCAGGTAATTGTTGATGTGAAGTGCATGGTGTAATGATGCATCATGAAACTCAACATCAATAGAGTTTTCCTCTTCTGTATTAAAACAACGTACAATGCCAACAGAATTCCACACCTGCAATTTTAAAGTACACAGGGAGATTCATTTTCTTAAATATAAGAGTTAAAAATCTGAAATCCTGCATGGAATTACAGATACAAATGCACATTGGCAACACAGTAAACACAGCTTACATCTCAAAAGCAATTCTTTACTTACAGTTTGAACCCATGTAGTGCTGAGTGAAAAAAAAAAAAAAAGTAATATACAAAAGGTATATGTGAATTTTCTCTGAATTTGCTTATTTATTATTATTTATTATATGTAAATTTATAATTGGAAGAGAAAATCATGTAAGTGTACTGTTCACCAACACAAAGAAAGTCCCCGAGAGGAATGTGCCACCTTTACACAGTGGGACAAGGATAGCAAATGTGTGTGACAGAACACATGCTATGCCACGGGTAGAACTGATAAAAAAACATGCAACCTATTCATTCAGTATACTAAATCAAAGAAGCTATGTATAAAGACTAAAATTGAGTCATACATTTTAAAACTTGTAACTTCACTCATGGCCTTTTAAAAAAATCAGGAACGTTTTCGAGACTGTTGCAGCCTCATTCTCAGCTGATTAGCTGAGATGAAACTGCAACAGTCTCAAAAGGGTTCCTGATTTTTTTAAAAGGACATGAGTGAAGTTACAAATTTTAAAAGGTATGACTCAATTTTAGTCTTTATACATGAAATTAGCTTCACTGTTAACAACGCTTTTATTTATAACTATTCAAATCAGAGAAGCTATATTCACAAAAGTAGAAGGCGTCAGAATGTTTTTGAATGAGCTGTAACTAAACTGACCCAAGTGTCATAAACCTGTCGAGGGAGGATGTTGGAACATTCTCCAAACTCACTGCATCTCATTCCCCAGAGACTTTCTTTGCTGTGGTAAACAGTATCACATCAGGTTTTTAAAACCTCTGGAAATGCCATAAAGTTTGCAATCATGAAAATGTAGTTCTTTCTGATCAGAAGTATGTACGTTGTATGTATATTGGTAATTCTTTGGAGTCAACAATGAAGTCACTCCCCTTGTTTCTCAGTCCATACAAGTTATATCTTGATAATTTTGTAAAGCTGCATAATTCTGTAGATTTCTCTATCCATTTCTATCTTGACAGCAGAATACACAATTTGGAGAAGTTAGTATGTCAGTTCTAGGCAATCATGTCCTGGTAGTACACCTCATCATGGCAATAGCAGATTTGCGGGGCAATTCCGGAATTACAGAGGGATATTCTACAAGTATTTTCATATTTCGGCTAACAATTTTTCCAGTTAGTCCAGATTTGTAATTAGCATTAATTTGTTTCTTTATAATCCTTTTGATTCATATGAAAAGGCTTTTGTTTCTTTGTTTCATTTTACAACTTTTTTTCTTTCTTTTTACAAAAGCGGTCTGTAAGAATAATGGCTGGTGAATCGAGCAGAGCATCATGCAGGGAATTAGTTAAAAAATTAAGGGTCATGACTACAGCAAGTAGAAGTCATCAACCATATCAGAGAAATAAGGCATCAGCTACCAAACAATTAAGAGATTCATTTTCATAGTACAAGGCAGAGAGAAAATTTACATGTACAATATTGCAGAACAAACCTAGCTAAGTCCAGTGCTTATCACAATGGGATTAAATTGTTCAACAGACTACCTCCTAACATAAAAAGGTAGAAAATGTGAATATATTTAAGAAAAAGCTCAAAGCATATTTAGTAGAAAATTCATTTTATTCAATTATGGAATATGTAAATGGATACTTCTGTATAAGCTAGCTAATTAAGACTGTGTGTGAGTGAGCATTATTCTTAATTGTATTGTTTTAGTGTAAATTGAATTGTATTTCTATTGTACAATGTTGACAATTCCATATCATGTAAACATGATCTTAAGGATGAAATAAATGAATATGAATAATACATCAGCCCTTTCATTCCCGTGAACTCCACAATGGGCCAGAATCCATTACAAAACTATATGTTTTCCAAGTTTTTTTAATGGTCTGGATTATATAGTTAATTGATGGAAATTAATCATTTCTTCACACTAGCCATATATAGGATAAGATTTTGGATAGATAGAGTCAACCTGACTTAATTTATTTACCTGCCACTGCTGTATTGTATAAAGATCACAATAAAGTTAATTGATGGAAATTAATCATTCCTTCACACTAGCTGTGTATAGGCTACGGTTTTGGATACAGTCAAATTAAAAATTTCAATGCCATGGCCGGAATTTGAACCACGAATCTCCTGGTTTCCATCCAGTCGCTCTTACCCATTGAGCTACCAATGTAATAAATACCATAATAATTTTTGTTTCTTGGTAAAGAAATCCAAGCAGAATAGGGCAGATGTTATTCATTCATGAAGCTACCAAAAATTATGTTCTTTTGTATTTGTCAGCACAAACTCTCTTTTCTTTTCCACTTAACTTTTCTACTTACCATAAATCTCTGTTGCAGATGAACTGGAGTAGAAGATGGCTGGAATGGTGACTGAAGATCTACCTCTGGAGTAATGATTTTCTCACTGAGTTTGCTTTCGGTATCATCTATATCACCTGCAGAGCAATTAAATTCAGTTTCTAAATGTACAAACAATACAGAATATAAACATTTACATATAAACAGGGTATAAGGAGCTTAAGTGTGTCGAAAACTCTCAGATTTTGTATCAACTGAATGTTTTGATAAAATACATAAATATACATATGAAAAAGAGAAAAATTAGAAACAAGAGCATGAAAAAAGTATTGTCATAAAAAGATCTGCTGTTACAGCTACATTATTGTTTCCAGCCATTACACTTTGTTTTTATATAGCTGCTATAAACTATTCTTGCAAGGGCTTATTTCTCTCTCCATTAAAGTTAATATTAATCAAGATAAACATTTATAGAAATGGTTTCATTATCATTTTTATTATAAATACAAAGGCTCAGGAGACTAGAGCAAATAGTCAAATTTTTACAAGATGGGTTATATTTGTAATTCATGACATCACAAGAAACAAATGAATGAAGATAGTATTTCAAAAAGTGAGAAATATATTGAAAAATTCAAGCAATAGCAACAAATATCTCAGAAATGGCTGATAAAAAAAAGATCTAATGAGATTTACGTATTTTGTTAACTAACTTTTTGCACATCTCTAATCGTTAACTGGTTACACAAAATCCATTCCAAATATTACAAACTTTACAGGCTATTTACAGAAAATTCAAAATAAAATTTTATTAGTCATATAAATATCTTTAACATACAGCATTTTAATCAAATCATTGCCCACCTCGGTAGTGTAGATGGTAGCATATCTGCCTCATGTTCAAGAGGTCCTGAGATTGAATTTCGGTTGGGGCAAATTATCTGGATAAGGTTTTTCCAGGGCTTTCCCTTAATCATTATTAAAAACATTAAAATAACCAAAATCATCATGTAAATTTACATTATCAGTAAAAGCTATAAATTCTATCCGGCTCTTCCTTTCATGCTCTGAATAACTGATATTCACTCAGGTCAATTACTAGCCAAATACTGAATTAGCCAGGTGGAAGTGCTGCCACCTTGAGACTGCAGGCCTGTCTGATTTGTTTACGGGTTAATCCCCTAACATTTGAAGAACCAACTCCCTATGTTACAAGGCAGCAGCATCAAGAGAGTATAATACAGACAGTAGAGAGCAATCAACTAAGACAGCTCGGGCATGTAGTAAGAATGAAGAAAGCACATATAAGACAAGACTTGAAAAGCTTACTGGAAATTTATAGAGAGATGAAAGTAATGTGGAACAGGGAAAAATACATTGATATTTGTGATAAAGCAGCAAGAGAAGGCTTTGCATGGGCCAGAACAGATGTGATAAAATTGAAGCGTTTGGGAAGAGGGAGGGATCTGGAGAAATGTCCATTGTGTCACCAAAGGGATAAAGCTTGGCATTTGCTTTTAGAATGTGAAGAAATTAGGTTGCTTAGGGAGAAGATAAGTAAAAAAGAATGGGCAAGGCTACCAAAAGAAATTCAAGCAATGAATACTAAAATTAGGCAAGTGAGTCAACCTTGTATATACTTTTCTCCACTTACAAGTAACAATGGCACTCCACTTTCTGAAATACTTCTTTTTATTCTGTATCAAGCAATGAAGTTAATGAGTGTAAAAACTAGGGAACATTTAATTGAAATTGGGAAATTTTTGGGCAAAGTAAGAGCCAAATGGTTGAGGAAGATAAGAAAATATGAAAATAATGATGAAGTATTTTAGATAATGTGTGTTTGGAGGAATTTAGTAACAGTGACGTCAAAATTAATATAAAAATTATTTGTGGTTGGTTTATTGACACTCGTCACTTACTTTTTCATATATTTATGAGAGACTAGTTTCAAAGGCCCTGGCCTCCATTTTCAATCTCCATTTTCAGATTGAAAATGGAGGCCAGGGCCTTTGAAACTAGTCTCTCATAAATATATGAAAAAGTAAGTGACGAGTGTCAATAAACCAACCACAAATAATTTTTATATTTTAGATAAGTTGCCAATAGGGACCCATTAGCTCGACAACCCCAGAGTTTGAGTCTATTGGACCCAAGGGTAACCAGCAACTCAGTGTAGTAATAAGTACGGAAATGTATAATAATTTGTAATTGAAATGGAAATAAAGATTACTTACTTAAAAAAAAAATGTAAGACAAGAACAGAGAGAAGAAGAGGAGTAGGAAGATCAAGACTAGAATGGAGGCCATACATACAAAAAGTGACAGCCAGTCGGGGGAAGAAGAAGTCATTAAAAATTCCTCATTTACTGCAGGACTGATTCTTGTTTAGTCACAGTTTTGTCCATCAGCTCATCTCCCTTGGCAGGAATGCGATGTGAGTAAACAATTTTAGCTATATGCCGATATCTGAATCTAGAGATGTGGTTCTGGTTGCAATAACACCAGGACCAACCTTGGAATGTATATTCATGCCAGATTAAAGCAAAGTTGTTGTTTATAATAGCAAAACTTAAATTTTATTCACTTCACACAATATGTTTACCTTATAAAAACCATATGCTCACCTCAAGCAAGTGCAGTAGCCAGCTCTTCTTTGGAGCCAGATTCATTTTCACTACAGGAGTAAGAAGGGGAGAAAATAATCATCTCCCAACGAAATCACAATACTATCAATGTTTTCAACCACATAGTAATCATTTTCTACCTTTTCTGTATGTTTACAAAAATCCCACCACTTGGTTTCGGTCACAAGTGATATACCTTCAAGCATTATATTATGCAATTTCTGTAAGGATAAGTCACCTGCTGCATTTCTTCTTTGGGTTTGATTGTTTCAATCAGCCTCTAGACATCCGTTTTGCACATAGAAATGTCACACTGGATCCCTTTGTTTTGCAACCAGAATATCATGGCAGATTTCACAGCACTCCTAGGTGGGGATTTACCTACTATACTGTGATAAGGACATTATCCAACACCCCAATAGAAGAAGAGGCAAATTAGGAGCGAGCTTTTCTTGGATCCATTTTTCAAAGTTCACATGGTTCATTGTCCATGGCAGTCACTTGCAGTTGTTCTGGCCTTGAGAAGAGAGTTTTACAGGAACCTGTTTACGCTACCTGCAAGAACTATTATCAAGCTATTGCCTGCATTCGTTTTTGCCTGGATGTCAAATTCCTTCTCACTTTGCAGCACTTGCCGAAAATGATGTTGCTAACCACCCAGCTTTCAGCAATAAAAAAAAATACTTCCATTTTCTCGCAAATGTTACATTTCCTTTGTTCTGACATTTCCTCCATTTAAATTCCAGCTCTGAAATTACTTTCTAAAGTGAACTTTCTCCCCATGGAAAGCTTATCTTCCTTCAAACAAGAGGTAGCAATTTATTTAGAGCTGGAACATGCTTTTCGACAACATAAAAGTCATGCATAATTCTCCGAATCACACACCTAACAAAATCATCCACATTCACTATAGTGTGTGCACACCTTGTTTTTAGGTGTTTCCCTGGGATTGTTACAACACTCTTTTCACTACTTACACTTAAATCTTGCACCCTGTTTGCAAATTCTTTTGACTGTTCTTTCAGGAACTTCTGTATAAACAGCAGGTCTTGTAGTTGCTTGACTCACTGGAAGTTTTACAGACTTGTTCCTAGCTTCCCCGTCACATTTCTCAATCACTTTTCTAATTATTTCCTCAGCCCAGAATGTATCATTCTTTATTTCTTTACTTCTGACATAACACCAGTGACTCGTACGATGTTACAATTGAAACTAAGAGAAATTAGCAGTGAGTAAATATAGTGTCAATTAGATTGACAACAAATGAAGCAAAACAAGGTTTGCGTGAATGTTTATAGAACTCTGATTAGATATGCGGAATGTCTCTCTTCTCCTCTTCATATCTCTGGGGCCATCAGCTCGGAGACAGACAGTATGTTTCTTATATCGAGATTTAACTGTATTGGAACACCACAGTGAAGCGAAATAATTATTAATTTTTAGATGAGTCGTATTTATTACACATCTGCTTCACTTTCGTACCTATTTTGAGGACATGTTTCGCAAATCATCGTTTGCATCTTCTGCTCTTATGCGACTAAAGCTTGATCCAGTGGTGTGGTGGGTGTGGGTAATTCTGGAGTTGCTGCTGCCATCTGTTGATTTAGGGTTGAACTTAAATGTGGGATTCTCTTCTCTTTCTTTGAAATCCCGCCAGAAGAGAATCCCACATTTAAGTTCATCTCTAAATCAACAGATGGCAGCAGCAACTCCAGAATTACCCACACCCACCACACCACTGGATCAAGCTTTAGTCGCATAAGAGCAGAAGATGCAAACGATGATTTGCGAAACATGTCCTCAAAATAGGTACGAAAGTGAAGCAGATGTGTAATAAATACGACTCATCTAAAAATTAATAAGTATGTTTCTTATTTTTTCAATGGCAGCTGTTTTACAGTACTGTGCTATAAGCAGATACTTCCAATCAACTTCTTATCCAATATAAATCAGCTTAAAATTAACAATAATTAACAAATTAAATATTAGAACAAATTAAATAATAGTGACTAAAGCTCCCCTTATCTTTGATAATTATATATTAAACACAATTACTTTAAAAAATCAATCATTTTCAACTTCAGCTTCCTGACTGCTGTGTTGTTACCATTAATGCTTCTAGGTGGCAGATTGTTTCTCACTGTATTGTTAACGACTGGAAGTAAAATAAATTTATTGACAGAAATAATTGGCAGTATTTTAAAATTCATTACATGATTCATATTTTTCAAAATAAATATTTTTTTTTCCAAACCATTAAGTCTGTTGTTCCATTAAAGTGCTTTAATAACACTGTGCAACAATGAAAATGTAAATCATATGAAAATAGCCAATTCCTATCAATTCTAATGTGCTGGTTGCGAATATCTTAAAGACAATTCAAAATTAGCTCTAGTTTTCACTTTACACTGTCTTATTACAGTGAGATAATTATACACAGATTTTTATGTTAAGTTTAAAATCAAATATTATAATGGTTTGTCAAAGTCATAGCAACTAGTAACAATGGATTACATTATTATTCCTGGCCTTACTTGTGTGCAATATTTTGAATATAAACATTTTGATAGCAATTTTAGTGATCTTTTTGTCTCCCTCCACTACAACTTCAGTGACTTTATGCATGTAATAATTTCTACACATTTGTTTCCAGATTAACTACCAGTTGTTCTACTTGACTGCTATTGAAGTGAACAAAAATGTCACGAGTTTGTGTTAACAGTACTGACACATTTTCCTATGTGTGTGGAAAAGTGATGCTTCACAAAAACGCAAATAACTCAATTGGTTAAAAAAGCTTACACTGTTATTTTGGGTGCAAAAATGACGCTCAATGGCAGATTTGTGGTGACTTGAAAGTGGTTGCACTGCTATTGTTAAGGTATACTATATGGTTGCTTTCCCTGTGAATGGGATAGAGCTACTACTATGTACTACTTAGAGTATTTCACAACTGAAGTTTATAACCTTAGACTTATGCAGCTGTTTTCATGCAATAATATAGTTTTTCAGCTCTCTCAGGGAGTCAGAGTGATTTCTTTTAGCTATTGGGAGTTAACTGAATAGCACATTTGAAATTATATAGATATGAACAAGAGTACACTCACATACACCAGGTTGCCGAATTGAACAACTATAACACAAATTTTATCACAAAACTGATCTACAGACACAAAAGAAAAAAAAAACTTAAGGGATATTACTATGTGAAAAAAACTAGAAAACCCAAACACCAGATATGGGAAATTTACATTTCATCCAAAATACTTCAAAAAATTTGAAAAGATATTTAAGAGCTTCAACATAAAATTAGCCCCTCAGAACAAACACAACATCCGCAACTTAGTAAAAAACCCTCTAAAAAATAGCACACCAAAAACTCAATTATCAGGCATTTACCAAATGAGTTGCCAGGATTGTGACAAGATATACATTGGTAAGACCAAAAGGAATCTAGGAACAAAAATGAAAGAACACTTCAGAAATATTAAATTCAAACAAATGGACAAGTCGGCCGTAGCACATCACTTTTGGTCTGAGAATCACAACATAAAAGAAATAGAACTGATCAAACAGGCAAAGAAATCTCTGGAACTACAGATTTGGGAAAACATATTTATTACGAAGAAACAGGACCTCTTGATGAATTTTGAAATTCCCGCGGTAGATGACGTCATCAAAGTTACCAGGACATTAGATGGCAGCACGACACCAAGCCAGATGCAGACACCGGATGCATCATCAGTCAACCACAGAACTGACGACAGGGGAGAGGTTCCCAGAAACTAGTCTTCATCAAAAAACTTGTAAGTGGAGAAAAGTATATACAAGGTTGACTCACTTGCCTTATTTTGGTAACATTTGAAATTGTTAAATTTCAGTGTTATCCTGGCAGGAGAATTCGAGTAATTTACCTACTGAGAATAGCAATTTATCATATGTAAAACCAGTCAATTACTACGCTAAACATCTTTTTTCTTCAAAACTGCTCCAGGTTAACAAGGTTTTACTGTACATTTTCTCATTTGTCACACTCTTTACTCTTTAGAATTCTCAAAACGTGTGTTAATAGGATTCCATTTCACTGACATTTTCTCCAATGATTCCAGAATGTCAAAAGATTCAGTACATACCCTGTAACACCATTTACAATTAAGATGGATTTAACAACACAAAGGATTTCACATACCTGTACTAAGAAGTACCTTATTCAACAAATCATCTTCATGGTTTGGTTTCATAACCTGAGATTTAATCTTCTCTAAGGAAATAACATTCTCATCGTCTTCATCGTCATCTTCATCCAGCTGATTAGATGTTATCATTTCATCTACAGTCATCATTTTCTCATTTTCCTGAAAGGAAAGCAATCCAAATTATATACCAATTGAGAGTAAAAAGCAAAAAATGATTAATTATATTAATTTGATTGCTACTGATTTCAGAAATATAATGATGAAATAATGATGCCTGGAGTTTAAAAATGTTTCAATAAAGCACTATTAAAAATTCACATGTCTTACCTAGGACAAAAAATTGAAGTACTTAAGAAGCTTCCTTATTCACATTTTCTTTAATTCCATTGATTTATATGTATAGAATGAATAACAAAATATTAAACAAAGCAGAAAAACCAATAAAACGAGACAATAGAAATTACCATCAAGTGGGATCATCCAGGCGGTTTCATCTATGGCCCACATTTGAGAGGTTCAGGTTCCATTCCTATGGCTGACCCACTTGACCCATGGGGAGTTTTCAGGGGTTTACCTGTGTCGCCAGGCGAATGTTGGGTAGGTTAATTACATTCTCCAAAATTCCTGTCCCTCCATTTCATCTCCATTATCATTTCACATCATCTCTCATCTAGTGGTCTCTTTCAGGGTAGAAGTATCGGCACGTATCTCAGTGTTGTATGGCAGGATCATATGCTCCTGGTAAACACTTCCTCCTCTGGTGGGACGGTCTCCAGTTTGGCCTGGTGGGCCGTTTCAGGACCATAGTGGGTGGATACCAGTTGTACTGGCCTACCGGGGAGTTTCCAACTGGTCAATTGTAGGGTCTCAGCCCTCTGTACTGTCATGGCTCGTTGGGATGGCCATTCGCCTCATCCTTCTTCCTGGGGTGCCGCACTTGGGCCATAGATACAACAGATCAAATTTGGACCTCTGTGCCAAATCCCCTCCATAGCATTATGCAATCCAGTACTATCTCTTACCTATGATAGTTACAGAAAAGAAGTATTCTATTCTACCCAAATCAAAACTTACATACAAATCTTGAAGGAACAGATCTGGACAAGTGCCTTAAGTCCTATCCCTCACCTTCTCACAGTACAGTTGTTAGTGACATGATGAATTAAAGGGAAGGCCTCCTATGGACTTTAATTGGTATCTATTTCTTCACTTTTAGATAGCAATTTTCCTTCTATAAAATTTCCTATTCCACATTTGTTTCTTTGAACTCAATGATATTACATTAATCGAAGACTGATATGCTGTCATTCAAAAACTAAACAATCTATTGGCCTGTAACTGTGGATACAAGCTAGTCTAGAGTTAAACTATATGATGCTATCCGTCAAAGTGGGCCTCTATGTGAGGCCTGGGACTTATCATTAGACCCTCATACTATAAGCAGCATGATAAGGTAGATTGAGTCAACATGAAAAATTCAATGCCATGCCCGGGATTTGAACCACGGTTCACCTGGTTTCCATCCAGTCGCTCTAACCCATTGAGCTACCATGGCCAACGTGCCATCCTGACATTAAATTCTCCATTTGACTTGTATATTTCCCCGGTAAACCACTAGAGGCTCTCACATTTGAGATATACCATTTGTGGCGACTTACTATCGTAAGTACTTGAGTCCCAGGCTTCATCATTTAACTCTTATTATTTTAGTTAATTGATGGAAATTAATAATTCAAATTGTGAGAGCCTCTAGTGGTTTACCGGGGAAATATACAAATCAAATGGAGAATTTAATGTCAGGACGGCACATTGGCTATGGTAGCTCAATGGGTTAGAGCGACTGGACGGAAACCAGGAGATCTGTGGTTCAAATCCCGGCCATGGCATTGAATTTTCATGTTGACTCAACCTATCAAACATCTTAGCCTATATACGGCTAGTATTAAGAAATTATTAATTTCCATCAATTAACTAAAAGTATGATAAGGGTTTACAAAAACGTTGTATAAATGTAGACTAGTCCGAGAGCTACCAAGAGGTTTGCTAAAGGGTATCATTGGCTGAATTTGCCACAGTTCACTCAAAATTAAAATTGGTAGAAGCACAATTAGTTCAGAATATAATATTTAAAGCAACATAAATTAAAACAATGTCTGATTGTATTACTCAAGACAGATAGTACTATGTTAAGTTTATTAGTGGCCAACAGAGGAATTACATATGATCTTATTAGGTTAATTGATGGAAATTAATCATTCTTCCACACCTACCGTGTATAGGCTAAAGTTTTGGATAGGTAGAGTCAGTGAATGCCATAGCCAGGATTTCAAACACGGACCTCCTGGTGTCCGTCCAGAATCTCTTAACCAATGAGCTATCATGGCCAACATGCTGCATGACATTAAATTCTCCAACTGACTCATATTTTTCCAGGTAAACCACTAGGGATTCTCATATACAATAAGATACATACCATTTGTAGCTATGAAGTCTGGGAATTAAGCACTTACAACAGTAAGTTCCTTTCCCTTTTTCGTTATTCTGGTAACATGAAATGCTGATTTATGTCTGGGTCACACCGTGTGTCGGAAGCCCACACACACAAACAGATATAGGTTGTGAGTTAATTCTTGACGAATGGCCCTCAGTGAAAATCCAGTGAGCTGGCCTATCCTTAATAAGCAGGTCAGCAAATAGTTAATGTTACAATAAAAACGGCTCTTCTCATCTCTGTTGTGTTTGTGTATACAGTAGACTGCAAAAGTTGTTTTGCGGTACGGATATATGCATGCAAGTGTTTTAACGAGTGCTAGTTAGTTACATGGTTATGTGTTAGTTACTAATGTGACAATGTCTCTTACAGTGTCAAAAATAAAAGGAAAAGCTCTACATAGACAAAGTCTGGAGATTATTGCTAATATTTATAAGTATATGAAGGAAGAGGCCAAATGGCTCAGAAGCATGTATGTATACCACATCCAACTGCAGAATGTACCTCTCTCTTGATAGTTCCCGCAAAAGGTGTTGACTCGCACCCAACCTTTCATACAAGATTTTCATTCATTAAGAACAAACGCGCGACCTGTACTACATAAGGTCACTATCATCAGCAACAGAAATTGGGCATCATCAGATCTCTCATTATACAAACTAAAAGATTTGTAAACCACAAAAATTGAACAAAAAAATTTGATATTTAAACAAGGCCCTTGTCAACAATGGCTACACTTACAAAGAAATTACAAGAGTCCGCCATCTGAGATACCTGTCAGTCCTACGAGGGTGGTCTGGAAAGTTCTTGGGCTCACCCAGAGATTGTGGCATTACTTGCATGATTTTTTTCCTTACGTTGGTACACATGTTAATAGACCTTATATAAAATTACAAGTCATACCAGGCAATAGTTGACTAGGCAGTTGTTTGAAGCAGTGGAAGTGGGCATTTCTTTGAAAATGGAGAAATTTGAGTATTGTGCTGTGATAAAATGCTCCATAAAACAAGGTTAAACAGCTACAGATATTCATTTGCAGATTGTAATGTGTATGGTGACTCTTCACCTTCAGTTTCCCCTGTGAAGAAATGGGCAGTCGATTTTAAACATGGCCATGAAAGCGTCCAAGATGATCCACATGAAGGAAGTCCAAAAACTGTAATCAAACTGGAAATTACTGAAAAAGTGCATGACATGATTTTGGAAGATCGCCGTACAAAGGTGCGTGAAATTGCTAATGCTCTTGGAATTTCAAAGGAACATATTGGGCACATCTTGCATCAGGAATTTAACGTGAAAAAGCTTTGTGCAAGATACCTGTGCATATCCTCACTGTGGATAACAAACGCATTCACATGACACTTTCTGGAAAGTACTTGGCACATTTTGAGAAGAACAAAAGTGACTCTTTGTGCCGATAAATCACAATAGATGAAACATGGACTTACCACTACACACCGCAATCCAAGTAGTAGTTCATGCAGTGGACAGAAGCTGGTTTTTCAGCTCCAAAGAAGATGAGGATGGTGCCATCAGTGGGAAAGATCATGGCGTCAGTCTTTGGGATACCAAACAAATTTTATTGATCGACTATCTCATAAAAGGTAAAACTGTTACTGGAGAATACCGCTCTCAACTTCTAACCAAAATTAATGGAAGCATTCATGAAAATAGACCCAGATTAAAAAAGAAAAAACTTATTTGAAGCAAAAGGTTAGAAACAGTGATGTATTTAACATTTGAAAGTAATGAGTCGGTAATTCAAACACAAACATCACTTAAATTAAAATTCCACGTGGTAAACCGGATCGGAAATTTAAGTGATGTTTGTGTTTGAATTACCGACTCATTACTTTCAAAAGAAAAAACTTCTTTTCCATCAGGACAATGCACCAGTCCACAATAGTGTGTTGGCAAGGAGGAAACTGAGAGATCTGCAGTATGAAGTGCTGGAACATCCTCCCTATTGCCCAGATAAAGCAGTAGTAAAACATTCTCGGGTATTTGGCCATGACATAAGCTACACAATAGTGCTCCTTAAGAGAAGTTATTACCACACTCACTTGACCATAAAGCAATTGAAGTATTTAAACACCACAATGCTTTCAATCACAAAAAAGAGGGACAACAGGTTAGCAATTCATCAGTCCCAGCTCTGAAAAGAATGAGAATGAAACCTGAACAAGGGGGAACTCTTCCCTTCATATCTGTACCAAAGACCAACACAAATGATGGCCAATGAACAATCAGGCTTCAACCCCCAACAGGACACCCTGCCCACCTTCCAGTGCACCAGCAGACAGAGCAGTCCAGTCTTTGTCTGGACTCTGGAACTGCTTTCTGAAGATGTCAGATGCAGTCTTCAACAAAACAGAGAAGGAAACAATTGGACCACAGTCTACAGAATGGAAAAATTATACAATTAAGTTAATTGCATGAGCTGAATGTCATTTGCAGTTTTGTGAGGCCATAAAAATGTAAATAATTATTATATTAGCATTGCTTCCACTACTATGATTACTGTTAACAAAGATATAGGTCATCTTGTGAGATTTGGCAGGCATTACATAAAATTAAATAATTTGCTGTGTGAAATGAAGTAGAATTTCAAATTAAAACCTAGACAGTAAGCATGCATACACGCACGCACGCACGCACACACGCACACACACACACACACACACACACACACACACACACACACACACACACACACACACACACAACCCAAACTTGTATATTACCTTACACATCATCTTAGAAAATAGAATACAGTACCTGCTCCATACATTTTTGTGAAGATTCAGCTGATGAAACACCACCATTTGCTGATGTAGATATACAGTCTTCCACAGTTCCAAGCTGGCCAGATGTGTCACAGTATGCTATCTCACCATTGTTCAAAGGATTCCATGCCAGTGCACAGATATTTGCACCACGATCATGCTTAAGTTTTACAATACATGTCTGAAGGTTCACATTCCATACTCGGATTTCTCCATTGCACGTAGAAGCTGCGAGGTATGCTCCACAAGGTGAGAATGCGGTTATAGAGAAATCCTACAAATGACACATAAAACTGTAAAAATACATCAAACTCTAATGTAGATCAAAAAATAAAATCTTATGTTAACTAATTAATACTTAAAAAACAGAAGCTAACAACAGTGAAGCAACAAATACTACATAAAATATAAATATTTGTCACAAACTTCATTTATCTTTTAAGAAAATTGTTTAACTCTCCACAGAATTCAAGAGACTAGTTTGCAAACTTTGTTCATATCTTCAGTCAATATTTCCTTCGTTGTCATTGTTACTGCTGCTAGATGTCTTATTATTTTTGTATTTACTACAAACTCTGAAAATGAAACAAACTTAACGACAATCGATTGGCAGTATTTCAAAATTCATTATGCAATTTCTATTTCTGAAAACAAATATTTTTTCTCAAACCATTAAATCTATCTGATCATTTAATTGCTTTAATAATTTAACTTCTGGATTTATTTCATGGTTAAATAACCAAAAATGATTTGCCATGGCCGATTTATCAGTCTGTTTATTTCTAATATTTAGAAAGTGTTCTTTCCTTCTGGTTTCTAAATTGTTTGCTCCTTCAAATGTCCACCTGGTCACAATCTAAACAAGTAAATTGATAAATGCCAAATTTTTTATTATCGGAAATGTCTGTTTTTTAGGGAAATCTAGCAAATTTTTAATATTATATTTATTTTAGGAACCAAAGTTATACCAAATTCTTTAATTTTTTTTTGTTGAAAATGTTTATTAACCCAAGGATGGTAAGTAATTTTTTTAAAATTATAATCATTTTTTATTTTTCTAAGGGTACAAACATTATTTACATTTTTTTATATTGTAAATAATCTTTTATAATTTTGAAATACTGCCAATCAATTCTGTCTTAAGTTTGTTTCATTTTCAGAGTTTGTAATAAATACAAAAATAATATGACATCCAGCGGCAGTAACTATGACAACGAAGGAAATATTGACTGAAGATGTGAACAAAGTTTGCGAAACTAGTCTCTTGAATTCTGTGGAAATTTCAATTTTCTTAAAAGATAAGTGAAGTTTGTGACAAATTATTATATTTTATGTAGTATTTATATTAACCTTTAAGATGTAGATGGTCGTTGTCCAATTTATTTGTCTGATTACAATACCTTAATTAAATTAGTCTTATTCTTAAGTATTTGTGGTATTCATGGCTAGTTTCACATTCCCTTCATATTATAAGTTTGATAAATGTGGAACAGATTTCATTTCCAATGCATCTTTCCGTCTAGAAAATCTTGCACATAGAGTATTAATGCTTTCCCTAAAGCAGGCTTTGAAAACCATATGAAAGAAATTTCAGTGAAGATAGTGTATGTAATTTAAATGTTTGCAAGAATTTAGAAAAAACTGATAAAACTAAAATGCGCAATACCATACTACAAAAGGAAAATCTGTAAATATATAGTGTTTTTAGTGCCTTCTAAAGTATGAGAACTGGTAGTGTAGTTGCCAAAATCAACTAACCCATTGTTTTCATCTTCTATACCTTTATTTTTTGGCAATTTTTTTCTCATCTCGTTTGCTCTTTCAAAATGCTACACATTATGCAGTTTTTTCCCCAGTTACTTGGGCAATCATTACAAAAAGTAAATGTAGTAAAGTTAGCACTGGGATACAAGCTTTACCATGGTCAATCTCTTACCACGTTTAGGTAAACATCTCTGAAGGCTTTGTTAACATTGGTACACAAGGCCATTAAAGTTAAAACTGATTTTTGAAACTGGAGCATTTATGATGGATACTGAAATGTCTGTAGAAGCTATTATTCGTGTTCTCAGCTCATTTGGCTATACATAAAAAAGATCACTGGCAAGGTTTAATGTGAAAGACTTACTGAGTAGTATGTACGAATGGATGTTCTTTGGTAGAACTACATGCCCATTGCCCAATAATAATGAACCAAGAGATCCCTGGTTTATTGTACGCAGATGATTTAATGGTAGGAGCAATTTCCATAATAGGTCTACAAAAATCAATTGAGGCAATTCATAGGTTTTGCGCTGACTGGGGACTAAGAACAAACAGCAAAAATTAGAAAATAATGGTATTTAAAAGAGGATCGATACTTAGGAAAGGAGACGAATGGTTCAGAGGAGACCAAAAAGTAGAAGTGGTAAACGAGTATGACTATTTAGGTGTAAGGATGTGTAGCAGTGGAAGATGGGCTGCACAAGCCAGAAAAGTAATAGCTAATGGCAGGGCGGCAATGTCAGGGGTAAGAATATGTAAACATAAACTGGAGATGAATGCCATAGAGTTCACAATGGCCGAAAGCTCGATCTTCATCAATTTGACGGAACATGTTTCAGAGACTTTGCCTCCATCCTCAACCGGCCATCGACTGGTTCTCATTGGTGTAGTTGACGATATTTTGTCATAGGTCTTCTCTGGTGGTGGTTCAAGGAACTTGCTGAACAAATCTTTCTGGGGGATGTCGAAATTGAATACTTTGTTCCTATTTTTTGAAATGAAGATTTGTTCCCATGTGGATAGTTCTTGTTTTCCTGATGTATGTTTTAGTAGTTTTGGTTCTGGATTTATTTTCTCCTTAAAAAACCTAATTGCTCAAACATCAAAGATGCCATTCCATCTAACAAAAAATCTGGTATATATCAAATTGAATGCAGTGACTGTAGTCAAATTTATATTGGAAAAACCAAAAGAAATTTAGAAACAAGAGCAAAGGAACACTTTAGAAACATAAAATATAAACAATTAGAAAAATTGGCAGTTGCCACGCATTTTTGAGAAAAAAACCACAACATTAATCCAGAACCAAAACTACTAAAACATACATCAGGAAAACAAGAACTATCCACATGGGAACAAATCTTCATTTCAAAAAATAGGAACAAAGTATTCAATTTCGACATTCCCCAGAAAGATTTGTTCAGCAAGTTCCTTGAACCGCCACCAGAGGAGACCTACGACAAAATATCGTTAACTACACCAATCTGAACCAGTCGATGGCCGGTTGAGGATAGAGACAAAGTCTCTGAAACATGTTCCGGAAAAATTTAAAAGTAAGTGATGGATAGAGTCAACATGAAAAATTCAATACCATGGGCGGGATTTGAACCACGGATCTCCTGGTCCGTCCAGTCGCTCTTAACCTTTGAGCTACCATGGCCAACGTGCCTTCCTGACATTAAATTCTCCAGTTGATTCATATTTCCCCGGTAGACCACTAGGGGCTCTCGCATCTGAGATACACCGTTTGTGGCGACTTACTATTGTAAGTACTTAAGCCCAGGCTTCATCATTTAACTCTTGGTTGACTCTATCCATCAAATATCTTAGCCTATATACGGCTAGTGTGGAGAAATGATTAATTTCCATCAATTAACTAAAATAAGAGTTAAATGATGAAGCCTGGGACTTAAGTACTTACAATAGTAAGTTGCCACAAACGGTGTATCTCAGATGCGAGAGCCCCTAGTGGTCTACCAGGGAAATATATGAGTCAAATGGAGAATTTAATGTCAGGAAGGCACGTTGGCCATGGTAGCTCAAAGGTTAAGAGCGACTGGACAGAAACCAGGAGATCCGTGGTTCAAATCCCGGCCATGGCATTGAATTTTTCATGTTGACTCTATCCATCAAATATCTTAGCCTATATACGGCTAGTGTGGAGAAATGATTAATTTCCATCAATTAACTAAAAAAAAAAAAATTAAAAGTAAGTGTTGTTTATTGTCATTAATCGACTCCCTTTAAATTTAATAGAGAGATACTGAAATTCTGGTATTAAAGGGCAAAAAGGAGAATTATTGTATCTGTGCATGAAGCAGCAGAAAAGCATTAAAAATACAAATAGTTGGTGGTTGAAATTGGAAAGAATGATATTGAAGATAGGCATGGGATATCTATGGAGAGTACAGGAGATAAATTACATTGGTTTTTGGAAGGAAGTGAGAACTAGAGTACAAGACATAGATAGGCAAGAGATATGGGAAAGTATAGAAGAAAAGAAATCCTTGAAATTTTATAAGCAATTAAAGACAGAACGGGGTAGGGAAAAATATATGGATCAATGTGGCAAAACTGGAAGAGAAGGCAATGCATGGATGAGAGTAGGAACATTATACTTAAAAGGGTTGAGAAGTAATGAGGTAGTGATATGTAAATTTTGAGGAGACGAAGAGAGCACTGTTCATTACCTGAGAGAATGTAAGGAGTTAACCAATTACAGGATAAAAATATGGGATAAGAAATGGGACAGTGTAAGTAAAGAGAGGTGGTACACATAACAGGGATGGGAGAAAAGAAAAACAGATGTATAGGAGATTTCTTATATAAGTTAAGAGAAAAGTGGATTAGGATAAAAGAAGCAAAGGTCAAGAAGAAATGACATCAAGCTGCTCAGGAAAACCAAAGGCTTATAGCCAGGGGACCTGAGTCAGCAAGTAAATCTTAGGATCAGCAATTTTATGTATTTGTACAGGAGGTATAATACAGCATGTTCAATGTTAAATTTATTGTACTGTAATTGTAATGGTAGAACTATTTTTGGAACACTTTTTCACTTATAGAAGATAGGTTACAAATTTAACTAATTCAGGAGGCATTTCTTCTATCTTTATATATCCTTATACAAATTCTGAGGAAGATATCACTAATTATTACTATTATTATTGGTGTATTGTTTTAGAATTTGTCCATAATAAGCATAGTTTTTTAAAGATATATTTATATCATTGACAAGTAGCCTATAGACTACTACAAGACCTATGAGTGCTTTTAAGCTGATTATTGAAAAGTACCTTTGTACAACAGTTTGAACCAAGTTTATAACTACATATAACCATACACTTACATTTTATTTATACAGCAAACTTAAGTAATATCAGCTAGCAGAGTCCAATACATTGAAACAATATCCCAGCTTTTCCATAACTGAATATGTCTTTGAGTTAACCAAATGAAAGCTAATATAATTTTGAGTCAAACTAGTACTCAATGCTCCATTTATTGCTAGTGTTTACCATGGAGTATTGAGTACTAGTTTGACCCATTGTGCTTCATTTTATCATAGTCCTTACTAATAGGAACAT
The DNA here is from genome assembly GCA_030765055.1 of Mantis religiosa. Classification (NCBI taxonomy): domain Eukaryota; kingdom Metazoa; phylum Arthropoda; class Insecta; order Mantodea; family Mantidae; genus Mantis; species Mantis religiosa. The sequence continues at coordinate 105,958,032 of CM060956.1, read as the reverse complement.
ATGAAAGGCTATCGAGATTTAATTGTATTGGAACACCACAGTGAAGCGAAATAATTATTAATTTATAGATGAGTCATATTTATTACACATACGTAAGTGAAGCCAAAGTGTAATAAATACGACTCATTTATAAATTAATAATATGAAAGGCTGTTTACCGCAGTTAGCTGCTCATCTGAAAAATTAAGAACTTTATCCCATGTTGCTCTTTCATAAAGTTTTATATCCTTCCCATGGGGCACAGCAAGGTAACGTCCTGTCTCTGGGTGCCAGGAAGGTCGCCCAAGACACTTGGCCAAGAAGAATGAACTGCAAGTTGGGACACAGTTCCATGTCTTAACTGGCTTTTCTTGTTCTATGCTCCAAACACACACTGTTCCATCACAGCTTGATGACGCCTGTAATAACAATTTGTGTAGCATTATAAGAAAATATAATTATCTGTCACAAACATCACCTATCTTTTTAAGAAAATTTATGAACTTTCAGCAGAATTTAAGAGATATGTAGATGACATTTTTGCTATTGTTTCTGATAAACACATAATGATGCTTTAATACTTCTAAATTTACAAGAAAAAAGTTATAAAATTCACATTAGAAACTGATATTAATGGTTGTTTTCCTTTTCTAGATCTAAGAAAAGAAGAAATAACCATAAACTAAACTTTGCTATTTATAGGAAATCTACTCATTCGTAATTACATAAAAATACAAGTTTTAACTCTTTTTCATATAAATTTGCTGTTCTTAATAGTTTATTTTACAGGTTAATAAATACACTCCTGGAAATTGAAATAAGAACACCGTGAATTCATTGTCCCAGGAAGGGGAAACTTTATTGACACATTCCTGGGGTCAGATACATCACATGATCACACTGACAGAACCATAGGCACATAGACACAGACAACAGAGCATGCACAATGTCGGCACTAGTACTGTGTATATCCACCTTTCGCAGCAATGCAGGCTACTATTCTCCCATGGAGACGATTGTAGAGATGCTGGATGTAGTCCTGTGGAACGGCTTGCCATGTCATTTTCAGCTGGCGCCTCAGTTGGACCAGCGTTCGTGCTGGACGTGCAGACCGAGTGAGACGACGTTTCACCCAGTCCCACACATGCTCAATGGGGGACAGATCCGGAGATCTTGCTGGCCAGGGTAGTTGACATACACCTTCTAGAGCACGTTGGGTGGCACGGGATACATGCGGACGTGCATTGTCCTGTTGGAACAGCAAGTTCCTTTGCCGGTCTAGGAATGGTAGAACGATGGGTTCGATGACGGTTTGGATGTACCGTGCACTATTCAGTGTCCCCTCGGCGATCACCAGAGGTGTACGGCCAGTGTAGGAGATCGCTCCCTACACCATGATGCCGGGTATTGACCCTGTGTGCCTCGGTCGTATGCAGTCCTGATTGTGGCGCTCACCTGCACGGTGCCAAACACGCATACGACCATCATTGGCACCAAGGCAGAAGCTACTCTCATCGCTGAAGACGACACGTCTCCATTCGTCCCTCCATTCACGCCTGTCGCGACACCACTGGAGGCGGGCTGCACGATGTTGGGGCATGAGCGGAAGACGACCTAACGGTGCGCGGGACCGCAGCCCAGCTTCATGGAGACGGTTGCGAATGGTCCTCGCCGATACCCCAGGAGCAACAGTGTCCCTAATTTGCTGGGAAGTGGCGGTGCGGTCCCCTACGGCACTGCGTAGGATCCGGCGGTCTTGGCGTGCATCCGTGCATCGCTGCGGTCCGGTTCCAGGTCGATGGGCACGTGCACCTTCCGCCGACCATTGGCGACAACATCGATGTACTGTGGAGACCTCACGCCCCACGTGTTGAGCAATTTGGCGGTACGTCCTCCCGGCCTCTCACATGCCCACTATATGCCCTCGCTCAAAGTCCGTCAACTGCACATACAGTTCACGTCCACGCTGTCGCGGCATGCTACCAGTGTTAAAGACTGCGATGGAGCTCCGTATGCCATGGCAAACTGGCTGACACTGACGGCGGCGGTGCCCAAACGCTGCGCAGCTAGCGCCACTTGACAGCCAACACCGCGGTTCCTGGTGTGTCCGCTGTGCCGTGCATGTGATCATTGCTTGTACAGCCCTCTCGCAGTGTCCGGAGAAAGTATGGTGGGTCTGACACACCGGCGTCAATGTGTTCTTATTTCCATTTCCAGGAGTGTATATGCCTAAATAAAGAGGAATTTAAGGATACCCATGTGTGAAAATTGGTAAAAAAGTGCAAAAATTGACAAAAACAATTTTTTGCCTAATTAAGTAGAGTAATCCTTGTAGTTCAATTTCCTATTATTTTTAATGCCATGCAACTCTTTAAAAACTGTGGCAAATGACTATTTAAGTGGTTCGCTGTAAGGGGGCACAGTGCTTTATATCACCTATTTTGGTAATTTTCTCATGTTTTTAATTTTTAGCGCTTTTCAGAATAAAAATTGCTCCACACTAATGCAGTTTTCACACCAGAAGCTTGAAATTTTTTGTGCCTGGATAAAAGCAGTACCAAAGGAAATTGATGAGGTGATTTTTTGTGTCACCAGGGTTTGTGCAATTAAATAACAAAGCACACATTTCACAAGCAAATATTGAAAATTAATAAAACGAGAATTGAATAATTTTTTTATCCTAAACCAAGGGTCAGATTAAAATTTCATCTTATAAATTTACTAATAATGTATTTATGAGTATAACTGCAAAGTATTATTTTCCTCAAACTAAAATTGCATTGTGTGGAACAATTTAATTAAATAGCAATAAAACACTATAAATATATTCATATCATAAGAACTATTTTGCACAAAAGTCTGAAAATTGGTGTGTGAACTATTGTTAATATTACAATAATTGTGTTAAAGGTTCAAGTCGATCCAAGCAAAATTATAGATTTTAGGTTTTACACAGATGGGTATCCTAATAGAGAACATAAACACATTATTAATACTGCTTTAATTAATGGTTTTTATAAATATTTTACACGTAAAAAGATTGAAAAATTTAATCATCAAATAAAAGTAAATGTATTTCTATTCTTAAAGTTCAGCTACTCTTTCTCTGGCTCTGACATTTCTTGAGAGCGGAAAGCGGACTGTTGCCAGTTCTTTAGCAGGAATTTCAAGCACAGGAACATGCGTATTTTAAATATTTTACACATTTGCATATTTCACAAACCAATAGGCATATTATTATAATAGTGATAATAATAGGACTTACGAACAATAAAAATTGGAATTCACACATGCAAAATATAGCAAAGAACGTTCACTAGCGCAAGCAGCTAAAGCCACGTGGCTCAAACGAATTTAACTTGGCAACACGGGGTTGGGTTTGGAAGCCACGCCTAGCAGCGACAATGCTGACTGGCGCTAGCAGACAGTTTTAACTTCCTGTCCACTACACTGGATGTAGAGACTCCCAGTACTACCAACAGAAGCAGTTAGTGTGCGTGAAAGGTGTGATAGAAATATTTGAATAGAGTGGTGTTGTAATTAATATCTTGCATGATAATGAAATTGCAAGTTGGATTTCAGTGTTTTAAAGCTAATATAGTACTATATTTTCATTCTAAAGATAATTTTGAGAATAAGTTTCCAATTGCTCATTACTGTATGTTGGTACTATTAACTTTCCACCTCCACTTCTTGCAGTCGCAAAACGTCAGAGCCGGAGATACAACGGCCGGACTGTGAAAGATTAAACATGATTATTATTTTAAAGGTTGATTGTTGCCAACTGTGTAGTTACATTTTTTAAATTATTATTGTCCAATAATACAGAGGCTGGTTGCAAAACTTTCTGAATATCCCTTGCATCACTATGAGTAAAAAACAATAAGTGCATACATACCACATATTTTTCCTTTGGGTCTAATGCTACACCCAGGATGGGAGCCTTGTGTCCAGTTAAAACGACAGCATTTGGTGTACCAATTTCACAAACGTGAATTTCCATATCACTGAAACATAGTTTATCACACCTTATGTAATTTCAGAAAACTGAATTTAAAGAGCATCTACAGAAAGGGATTTATTATTGATGTAAGTAAAACTTGAACAGAAATTTAAAATCAGCATTATTAATCTACATTAATCTACATTATAATCTACATGTTAGAAATGAAGGCACCAGTTTTATCAAACACAAATTATTTATTTCTCAACATAGTCCCCTTTTAGGGATATACACTTCTCCCAATGCTCCTGCCAATTTTTTAACCCCTCCAAAAAAGAATTGTTATCTCTACATAATACAGGTGTACATGATGACGTCCTCATTTGATCTAAATTTTGTTCATATTTGGGAACAGGAAGGAATTACAGGAAGTCAGATCGAAGAATATGGGGGGTGTGACAGCAATTCATGCAGTTCAGCGGCAGCTACTCCGGATGAATGTAGCAGGGGCATTATCGTAGTGAAACAGAACCTTCTTCTTCGACATATGGGACTGTGTCTCCTGGAACTTCTTGTCGAATTGGGCCAATAGCTCATTGTAGTATGCTCCAGTAATCATTTTTCCTGTTTCCAAAAAGTCATTGAGTATGACACCCTTCGCATCCCAAAAAATCCATTTCCATTATTTTTCGGCCGATGGGACCATCTTTGCCTTCTTTGGAGCAGATTATCCTGAAGCAACCCATTGTTTTGATTGTTGCTTGGTTTCCAGATTATAATGATGAATCCAGATCTCGTAGACAGTAACAACTCAACACAAAAAGTATTTCGGATTTTGCTTAACCGCTTCGCCGATGGCCATTTAAACCCTTCAGGGGCCAGAAACGGATACCCAATAAACAGAACAGGACATTTAAATTGTTAAATGCTCTAAAAATGCATCATAAATACAATTCCATATCTTCTGTATTTATTAAGTTATTTAAACGAAACAAAAACTGGTTTAAAACTCATTAAAGGCAGTATAAATCAACAGTAACAATAAAATAGAGACTATTCTCTGTTTCATATAACCTTGCCTGGCTGAAATGTATCACTCCGCGTTCAACAACCCTCCCCCTCGCCCTAATTGGCTAATGCTTTCGCGCCATAGGCCATAGGCGGTGCCTTCCCATCACATTTAAAACTGCAGTAAACGTCAAATGCCAGGAGATAGCTAAAATCATGCAAATAAGTATATGAAGGCATGCAAAAATACAAGTTTATAATGAAACTGAACTCACGCGTTATGGAGAATCTGGTAATGGAGTAATCCCCTCCATCTCGGATTCGGATTCTGATTCTGCAGTAACAGTTTCGCTGTTTCATTTACAGCAGACAAAATTTTATTTATGTTAGGGAGTTCGTTTCTAAAGAAAAAACTATGCACATGACGACGTACAGCAGTTTTAACGAACTCATCGCATTCTCCGAGCACGCGCTTTTCTTTATTCCTGCGTTTGCCTGGAGTGGTAAGTTTTCCTGTTTTCTCAACTTCACGTCGCGATGTTCCTATGGACCTAACACTCACACCTGTAAGTTCGGAGCACAACTGTTCGACTTCCCTCACTAACAAAGACGGTTTCTTCTCTGTGAGTGCATTAAACACATGCAACACAATTATTTTTTCACCGCTCTGTAATGGCTTACCCTTACGATGCTTCAGCGAAAAACTGGCGGTAGACTCTGCCATTATACATATAATAAGTACGATGGATAAAATAACGTATCTCTCGAACGCGCACAGTACACCTTCTAATGACAATACATGACTAATCCAGTTCAGAACAAGGTCAGTGATAAAACTCATATAAACAAATATAAACAAATATATGTAATTCACTACCGCTAAAGCACGTGCTCTTGTGTAATCAGAAAGGCAGGCCTAGATGCAAAGGAACCTCCTCTTTACTTTGTTTAAGAATTAACATGCATTTCAGATAAATTAACTCTGTTGCGTAATATATTTAATTGAAACAGTTATGAAAGTAAATATTTGACAATTCTCTTTCAATATATAAAGATATATCACCATGTTAAATAACGAACTAATTTTTACCGCAAAACAGTCTCTACCAAACAGCAGCCAATGAGAGGAGATGAGGTCACGTGACCGTTAAGAGATTACCGGGCAAGCTTACGTGAAACAAGGTATACATTAATAAATTGTTGAAATTTCACTACTTTGTTTCACAGTAGCGAAAGCCATTCTTTGTGCCTAACGCGCCTAATATTTGAATCATTTTGTTTTGTGTGTATACGAGCCAGTGTATGTATGTATAGCTACACAAGCGACTTCTCAGGTTCAAGTTTAGTTTATTTATGCTATACCAAGCGATAATCATACGAGAATATATTGCGTTACACACTCACACACTGGAAAGAAAACTCTGTCAGCATCTGTTATTAGTGTTTCTCAACCAAGGTTTCTAGCAGCCTTATGCAGCTGTTTTCGCTCTGTATTTTAGTTATTTATAATCTCTTTGTGTTCAGAGTGATTTCTTAGCTATCAAGAGCTAAATGAATGGCACATTTGAAATTATTAAATTTCAATGTTAACCATGGCTTATCCCCGTAATGTAGCAAATAAATTAGCTTGGGTATGATGTGTACAGGCTTGTGATATTACTGTCGAAAATCTGGAAGATTTGTTGTACGATTGTGAAGGAGATCTTTAGGACATACGTAGCAGTGACATGTGCTGGTCTACAGATGGCATGCTAGCTACTCCATTGTTTGGGAAAATGGCGGGTGAAATATGGGTGATGTGGATCAGCTATTACTAGCTATCCCTCTTTACGGAAAACAGTTAAATGGTAAAAAAATAATATATTTTTATACCACTGGATGTAACTATGCACAGTTGTTTAGTAATTTTCAGAGCTGTAAATTCATGCAAGACATTCATCTACCTGTACTTGCGCGTATAAAGAGCTCGTAACCTAATTGAGTATTATAATACTCAGAGGACTCTTTATACTAGGGGGTAGGAAATTCACAACATCACCCCTCATACTTGAGAGAAAACACTTTCCTAAAAGGATACCACCCACAACCAAAAAAAAAGTCGCAACCATTTCGAAAATGTGTAGTGTGTTGCGAAAAAGAAGTTCGCAAGGAAACCGATATTATTTGGTGTGAATCTGTAGATGTGCCCTTGGGTGTTTATCCAGTTTTGGAGGTGTACAATTCAAAAAGAAACATTTAAGGGTACGTTTACATTCCTTATAGAACTAATTTAAATTTATTGTAAAATAGCACGATTAAAATAATTGGCGTTAAATGAGCATTAAATGCATGTATGCGCAGGACATCTATACACGTCCATATTGGTTTGGGGCATTTTAACTTGGACGTCATATGACGTCCATATCGGTGAAAGGGTTAAATAGCTCCAAACGTAACTTCGAAGCTGAAAGCTGCACCCACTTGTTGTCCACTGTGAGCAAACGTAGCATCCATCAGGCCGACAGCTTTCTCATCTCCAACTTATCGTGCAAAGTTTAAACTGTCATTCCCATCGATACACATATGGCCTCTGCCACTTGGCAAACTTTTGTTCAATGGTTAGCAAGAATCATATCCTGGTCTTTCTCAATGACTTCCTCAGTAACCACATCTCCAGTGAATCCTGGGCCCTCATCAGAAACAGATGTTCAACCTAGTTTAAATTTGTTATACCAATATCTAACTGTTGTCATAGAAGGTGAAAGGCCTCTATAAACAGCATCTTATTTCGCTTTTATCTCCTTGCAAGTTTTCCCATTTAAAAGTAAAAAGGAATCACTGAACAATACTGCACTTTTTCCATTTTAGCAAAAACACATTGAACAACTTATTGAAATGTCTGTAAAATCCAAACTAATCTAAAAATCAGCACCAAATTTGATTTGACGTGTAACAAATGACAGTACTTTTTTTTTTTTTTTTGTAATTTACATCCTCCAACGTTAAATCATATCGGACGATGAATGAAATGGGTGAAATGATGCTCAAAGAGTCCAGGGTTCATGGAGCTTTGAGTTACCTGACATTCATCTATCAGGATAAGGGAAAACCTCGGAACAAACCTTATCCAGGTAACTCCCTCTAACTGAGATTTGAACTCGGGACCTCTTGAATGTGAGGCAGACACGCTACCGAAGCGGGCTGAAAGTACATGATGATAGCATAAACTTCCGTTAGCAACACCATATATTTTGAAACACAGGTGCTTACTGAACCACCCTCATATTGTATTCAGTGAGAGCTGCCAAAACAAAACATGAGGAGCATAATACCAACCATGACACTTCAACGATTATTATTAGGATGGAAGGACAATAAAATATAAAAAAGAACATGCATATAAACTTAATTCAAAACCCTTTTTAGATTATTCTTTTTTGAAATCTTATATGATTTCTCTCATATCTGCGGAGTGCAATATAACTTTAACAGAATTATGCATATAACAGCTATAAAAATTAAGCAGTTTCTCTACTGCTTAGATGTTTGATGTATTGGAAGTATTAAATTTAATCTAAAACTTCAATAAGCTGCTAAAATGTAAGACATTTCTGCCAGATAAATCACCTGAAACTCCTGTTGGTAAGGCAGTATTTCATGTGACCTTTTGACCTGCTCAATTTATGCACAATAGAACTACAAATAAAGCAGCAATAAACATACCAATATTATAAGTTGTACTATAAATATAGTTAGAGCTGATGAAGACAAATAACTATTATAAAGCAGAAAAAAGTTCAAGGTATTCCCGAGGATATCTTGAACAAAAAACAACAAAAAAGTTATTCACTACTGACACTTACTTGGCACCTGCAACAATTTTCTTTCCATTTTTGGTGGCAGATAAATGAGTTACTGCAGCAGTAAAGCGTGATATAAGACCATCTCTCTCTGTACCAGGAAATGTATATGCTTGTACACTGTTGTCATCTGTACCAACATAAAAGTGTTTTCCCTGCGCAAAGAAAATGCATTAACAGCAATTATTAATACATGAAACAATTTCAAAATTGATATGCACATTAAAATTACAATTTCTGCTTCTTGCTGTGTTAAAATTGGCTTGTTTTCAAAATGAAAAATCCGAGTGTTGCATTCACATGGCTCTTACTCACTTTTCTACAAACTATTCCTACAACAACTGATTCCTCTATTTACTTCTTGTTAATGGGAATAAATTTTCATTATACATTTATATAATGTTTTAGATAAATAAAATGCTGAAGAGTGTCTTCTTTACGCTCATTAAGTCTGGAAATAGTTCTATCTTGAGAAGGCCACCTACCTTCAATGTAAGACAATAAACACTTATATGAGGGTGGTCTGAAAAGTTTCTGGCCTAGTTACAAGACATTTTTCAAATTTTTTTTTTATTTTCCAACATAGTCTCCTTGTAACTCTACACACTTCTCCCAGCGAAGTTCCATCTTTGGAACTCGTCCAAATAGTACTCTGCATTTTTTTCGGCAAAATAATTGTTCACAAAGGTGACTGCCTCTTCATTTGATGAAAATCTCTGTCCTCCGAGCGCAATTTTCAGATCAGGGAACAAAAAGAAGTCACTTGGGGGCTAGATCTGGTGAGTCAAGCAGTTCAAACCGTAATTCGTGGATTTTCGCCACTGTAATCGCTGAGGTGTGACACGGTGCATTGTCTTGGTGAAACAGGATTTTCATTTTCCGCAAGTTCTGCTTTCAGCTTGTCAAGTAATGATGATGCCCATATAATCTAGACCTGTTTGAGGGAAAAATGTTTAGCATAGTAATGAAGATTTGTTTTACAGTCGATCAATTGCTATTCTCAGTAGGCACAGTACTCGAATTCTCTTGCCTGCAGGCGAATTCATTGCACGCATGCCACCTGGTTGGGGCTAGGATGGAAGAGAAACTTTGATAAAGTCATGGAAAAAGTTTTGGCCTGGTGTGACTTGCCAGAAAACAAGACTGAAGTAGAAAATATAAGTGTGGAAGAAGATTTTATAGATATTTTTAAAAATATTGATGACTGTTCCGGCATTGATGAAGAGGACATTGACAATTGATTGCAAAGCGACAATGACAGAGGTTATAAACCGATTACAGAGTAACATGCAATGTTACTGAAAATGAAGATCATTCAGATTCAGGCAGTGTTGATGAACCAGCTGTGATTATGTATGACAGACACACAAGCAGTAAAAAACAAAGACGAATCAATGATTTATTTTGAGAGTCAAGCCAAAACATTGCCATATGAATTTCTAATGTTAAAGTGGAGTAAGATCGTGCTGCTTGTAAGTGATACACTAAACTGAGATAGCAGAGGCTTACTGCCTTTTTTACTAACTAATTTGTAGCTATATTATGTATGGTGCAAATACATAGGCTATTACAGTACATACAGTGTATGTGTTTTTAGGTGAAAGCGTGCCAATAGTAATTTCTAAACTCCATTAAAAATATTTTGGCAATGCTGTACATGTTTATCATTTTTTCACCATTCTCTGGATAAACCAGATTTTATTTAATTTGAATCAGCCCTGGTCCCACTTGATCCATGTAAACAAGATTCTACTGTACTTTCTTTTACCATCTGCCATTAAAATATTTTATTACGTTTGCATAACTAAAATGTATGAATGACAAGAAATTTTCCAGGCTCACACTGAATGCTAGTGTGGTAAAATTTTGTCCATGTTAAACCCACTTGTATGTAAATTTAAATTTTTTGAGCTAAGAATGAACCTGCAACACTAAGTTAAAAGCAACCTACCATACAAGATGCCCAGATTTAGGGTAATAGTCTGTACGAGGTGTGTTCAAGTGTAGCAGTTGCAGCCCTATGACCACATATAGGAAACATCTACATTAATTTATAATATGTATTCATCAAAAAACTTACACAGCAAATGCACAGTTTCCCAGTAAGTAAAGTTCAAGTTATAGTTATTTTGAAGTACAGAACAGACATTTATTTTATTCAGAATAGCATTCACATTACTTTTACACAACATGTTATGCAATTCTTGCAATGCTAACTCTAGACATAATTTAACTTCTTTAATGAAATACACCCTATCTTAACAAGTTGTAAATATGTCATTCTTATTATATACTCTTCATATTCAGACGGATCTTAACTTCAGTTAGCCACAACTGTTGGTATGTTTTCAATGGTTTGCTTTGCTTCATACATAATAAATTACAGCCATCTAGTTACTCAAAATTAGTGAGCCTTCTCAACAGCTCATAAACTCACCTTCTGTACTACAGTTATAGCCTGTTCACCAACACACTGGGAAGTGGGATCATCATCTTCTAAACCAGCCCAGAGTCTTACATCTCCATCTATGCCACAAGTGAGAATATGCCTGAAAGAGTTTACCAAGCAATATACAACTCTTCATTGAACATGGTTATGTAAATATTTGACTCTCAAGTTTCCTATTTCGTTTAGCTTCTCAACATCAATTCTAACCTCAAGAAGTTAATTTTTACTCATGTTATTGAGGCAGCCAAAAGGAATTTCAAATAAGTACGCATTAAATAAATACAACACAGTGAGGTTATTTTGCTTAATTCTTTAAACATCTTAAAGTTACTTACTTTCCATCTTCAGAATAACAAAGATCCGTATGGCCTTCTGAGTGTGCATAACGCATAGGTCTTTTTCTTGCCGACATTTTATATGACAGCCTATTAGCAGTATAACTATTTATAATAAAATTATTAATCGAGTAAAATAATAAAACATCAAAGACAAGACATGTTCATTTTGGCGGGTGACTATCATTACTAACATTGCTAAACTCGATCGATTGGTCGTCCTACAATCGATTCTGAGTTCGTTCCCTTGAAAACCTCACTCTTGCCCTGTGCTCTGACTCTCTCACTGAGATTAAAACTCTGTATCATCCAATGTTCCTTACGAACCGTGAAGTGTAATCTATGGTTGGCGGAAACTTGCAATAAGCTTTCTGAAGGTGTTTCACGGACCTCCTGGGTGCAGCAATATTTGTTGAAGTTTGGAATGGGATATGTATAATATAGAATAGTTCTCTTATTTAAAAATACGGAAATGACGATGGTATCGAAAACAGCTATAGGTATCGCTGCAGGAATATGTGGCACATTATTTATAGGCTACTGCATATATTTTGACAGAAAACGAAGAAGTGATCCCAACTTCAAGAAGAAGCTAAGAGAACGTGAGTCCAAAATTGATTGCGGTTCTTAGTTCAAGGTAAAGTAGGTAATATACCTGTGATTAACAGATATACCATTATTTTATAGGAAGAAAGGCAAGAAAAGCTGCATCAAAGTCAACTGGTTCAAGATTTCCTGATTTGAAAAATCGTGAAGCAGTTGAGCGATTTTTTCTTCAGGAAGTAAGTAGTTCAGAATTGATAGAATTTTAAAACTGAGTATGTATGTGACTTATTAAGATAAGAAACTATCCAAAACCAAATTACTTGATTACATAACCAATAGGAAAGCTACATAACCTTACTGTTACATCTTTGAACGTGTAGTACATTAACGTGTTTCATCTCTATAAATAAATATCAACCTGTCTGTAACTTGTGCTTCTAAATGTTTTAAGTTCTACCAAACTGTCAGTGAACTTTTGAAAACTTTTTTTATGATATATATGCTTATATATAATTTGTGTCTGAATTTTGTAAGTAATGCAGATGCAGGTTATTGTTTTAAAAGATTTATTGGCAATTATACATTTAAGTTTAGCATCCATTGGTCGATATGTTGTAAACCATACCTATTACTGAGTAGCATTCTAATTGTTTGGTTTATCATTTTTGGGTTAAAAGTCTAATTTTGGAAATGAATAAGTAAAATGTTTAAGTTGCTCTTTGTACCACATTCTTATCGGCAAATGTTTATTGAGCAAACTAGGTCTTTGCCCCAAAACGTCTTTTACAGTATTATTTAAGACATTAGAAGACTTGAAACAGTTACTGGAGCCAGAGATAACATCTTATAATAAAGCATATCTATAGTAATACACTATGGTGGAATTAAAATTACTTTAGGATCCTGACAGCTGCCATCAAACATATGCTGGTGGGGAAAGTGCCATTGCTGCTTATGAATACCTTGGCGTGCATGATGGTTGGACAGAAGATAGCGCTGAAACTACCTAAATTAACATGTTGATATTTACATTTCTAACACATGGGAACAGTTTTGAGAGATGAAACTGAGGCAATGCTGAAAGAGTGTAAATTTGTTTTTCATGATGCTTCTGCCTTGGAGTGTTTCTTAGAAAATTGGTATTAAGAATAAGAGAAACCTAATATACTTTTTGGCATTAAATGTAATAGTTTACTGAACAAATTTCTTGAACACACAAATAATAAAATAATTTTTAAAACATCTACTTTTTCTGCATGTCATATTAAATTGGCAAGTACAAAACTGAAAGCCTTTTCAAAACTTAACAAATTCAGAAGGTGCATTTTCACTTGAAGTGTACTTACTGTAGGTTTAACTCAAAAGTTACATTTCCAAATGCTTAGAATGTTCAGCTGTGCATTGCCTTAAAAAGATAGCAGTAATTAACTATTCCCTCTAATTTTCAAAATATTCATGCAGCACACACAATTTCCTTGCTTGTCTGCGTAGTGCAGATCTCTGCCCTGCTTTTTAATATTTTTTCTTGGAGGGGCAAGTTCTTGGTCTACCTCATTTTTGAGTGGTGCTGGTAGTTTCGGACATTGTGTTTTTACGCTAATAATAATACTAAAACACTGATGATCAATGAAATATTAATACACTAATAAAATGACTAAATAATGAAGAAACCAGCTTTTATAAAAGTTAAACTATAATCAAACAATTAGATATGCTGAGATTACACTCTTTACATGACACGTGTCATTGTGACAGCACAGTAACATTTACGGCAAAACTTAGACTGGGAGACAAAGTGGAATGGCTTACCTAATTGGTTGAAATTACATGGTGCATCCTTTAATGAGGTGTTGTCACTGTCGTCATAGGAACTCTCCCTTATTTAACCTTTGAAGAAAGTGTCAGGTTCCTAAAGTAACTTAAATTTGACCATAATAACACAATATTGGGTATTAGTGTAGGTATACCAAAGATCCAAGTAAACAATTTTCATTTGTTTATAGGTTCAGCTTGGTGAACAACTCCTGGCAGAGGGCAACGTGGAAGGCAGTGTTGAGCATCTTGGCAATGCAGTGGCAGTATGTGGTCAACCAAACCAGCTACTCCAAGTCCTGCAACAGACTCTGCCACCGCAGGTGTTCCATCTTCTGCTTCAGCGATTGTCAGTAGTTGGACAGGTACGATGAAATTTGAGTGTACACAAAGTTTAGTTGCCCAGAAATTCTAAATAGATTATACTCAATATTTTGATACTTGGATTCATATTTCAAAGGAGTGAAAAAGCATAATTTATGTTGCATTACAGACTTTGCTAATTTCTGCTTATTGTATTACAATTCTTCTCTTATTTTAGTTCTTAGTATACATTCTCTACAGCAGTTCTGAGTAAAAACATTTTTTAATGCTGAATTTTATTTCAAATTGTAGAGAATTGTTGCACACAGTGGTTCATCAGTAATGTCAGAAGAAGATGTGGAATAAGGAGCATCATGTAGCAAGTATAGACGCAGAAAATTTAAAATGTGGCCGTACAGCACTTTCATACATTGTGGTACTTGTCCCCACTTCATTAAAATTGACTATGACAGCAGAATGATATCAACACTGATATATTTTGAATATGAACCCATTTTCAGCAGTGCCTCTGTCGCAATCTTGTTAATAAAAAGCAAGCATTTACATTAGCTTACTCATTGTTTTTACGTAACTATTGTTTGAACAAGCTGAGAGGTATAAAGCACTTCTGGAACAGAAGAAAAGTTAGTGCATAGGTCTCAGTAAAGAGTGGTGAACTTGCAAGCTGTACGACATTACATACGTCTGCGGTGCAGATGGCTTATACTGCTAATACTGTTAAACATTTTACAAAATGTACAAAAAGAAAAAAAAATTGTTGATTCACACAACATGTGTTAACCTAGTCCTATTATTTAAGATTTTGAATTTCTTTTTTATCAAATATCATGTAAGACACTGTACTTGTTGAAGTGTGGTATGAATCAAGTATCTAAAGAATGGTATGAAATCTGTTAACGATTACTGTATCCTCTTTATGTTATAAAATCACACAAGTAACACAGTATGATCTGTTTATTTGCTCCTGAAGTATTGTAGTTCCTGTATGATATATGTTCCTAACATCTTCGAGCTGACAACCTGTATCCCATTTACCCTTTTAGGCACATTTTAAATATAGTTTTATATTTTTGATGTTTGAATTTCAGTGTTGTATTTTGTATTATCTTCAGAAGAAAAACCTGTTATTTTTTATATATATTGAGAGATACTCTCATTTTTTTTTGTAAAAAAAATAGTTCTAATGGTAGCAATAAAAAATTAGCATTTCAGTATACATTATTTTGCTGTTCTGTGCACATAAAAGAACTGTTGGAGGATAGATCAACTTCTTTTTATTTCAGTATTCTGGCTTTGCCAAATTAAAATTGTAGAAAAAGATGTGATGGTAGCAGAAATCTACCAAAGAGGTAACATTTGGCAATGTCGAAAGTTACTGGAGTCTCAGTCACAAAGGTGTTGGTGGAGTTTCAAAGATTCTGAGATAGCACACGTTTCCAAGCAGTCAGCAATTGTCTAATTAATGCATAAAAAATAGAAGCTTACAACATTGAAGCAACAAATACTACATAAAATATAATTATCACAAACTTCACTTATCTTTGAAGAAAATTGATGAAATTTCCACAGAATTCAAGATACTAGTTTTGCAAAAATCTTTTGCATCATCAGTCAATGTTTCCTTCATTGTCGTCACTGCCACTAGGTGTCATACTATTTTTGTATTTATTACCAAACTGAAAATGAAACCACAATTGATTCTAAGTTTCATTTTCAGTTTCATAAGTCTCAACATGGTGACACCTGTTTTTCAACCTAGTTCAGGAATTAAGCTTAAGAATTTTTATTCTTTGGAATTTATATATTTGTGTTAATTTAGTTGTAAAATAATTTTTTTTTTCCTGTTGATAAGTTTAACAGATTTCAGTGGTACTTTTGATTGTATCCCATTTTGAATTTTGGTTCCCCATTTTGCTAGGATGCCTGCCTTGTCATTGTTACCCAATCCACAGTGTGCAGGAATCCACAGGAAGACTATATTGTGACTTTGTGGGTTTGTAGAATTAAAAGTCCAATTTGTCAAAATTCTAAACGTTCTTTATTTGCATAGAAATACACTTCATAGCAGCAGAATTACATCACGATCTACAAGAGCATTCTGATTACACCTGTTTACATCGACTCTCGTTACAACACTTCACAGCTGTTTACTACAACTCTGTTTGCAACTCACTCTCTTGGTTACAACATCTGTACACGACTTTACGACTGACTCTTGGCAAGTCGTCGCTCCCTTAAATATCTCACTGATAATTTCTAGACTGTTCTGAAATAAACCAGAAACCGAATAATCTCTATCAATCAAGAAGTCACTAGAAATTTTTATTCACCTCACTTATGTGTGTCGGTAAGTCTTTTATCTCCAGCGCTATGTTTATTTGCTTATGCAACACTATCCATCTGTTGTCTATTTGCACCGAAACTTTTATGCCCGTTGCCGCGACAATATTCTTACTCAAATTTTGTATCTGTTTAACCAAGCAGTGAATTTCTCGTATTTTTTCTGTTTTTAGATTCTGAATTAAAGCTATTGGATTGTTGCTCTAGAATATGATAAAATAACAATATTTTTACATTTTTGTAGCCAAACAAAAAGAGATATTTTAGAGAAGTGTAGATTGCATCAATTCTCCATCAAAATTTGTAGTGTTTTTCCCATATTTTTGTAAAAGGGAAAAATTGCTCCAGCTCCATCATCACTTATAAATGAGCCATCTGTGTATATATATATGTCCATTCTTCTTCAGGGTATTCAGTTTGTGATGTTCTAATGATATCAGTTTTACAATATCTGGGCTGCTGGTTTGTTTCTTGAAGATTTCACATAGGTCTACATTATATTCTATTTCAAAGTTTTCTCTACTTTGTTAACATTTGGAATTCTTACGAGTTTTTCGTAAGTTATTAGAGCTTGTTCTTTAAGTTCTAGGTTTATTGGCTTATTAGATTACAAATCAACTGCAATACTTTTAGTAACACATTTCACTAATTGTCTCTTTGTAAAGATCCTCCAGGACCGGTTTCATAATGCTTGCTGTCTTACTGAATAACCGAAGGTTATTTAGTCAAAGGCTGAAGATGTAACGAATGCATTGCGAAACTGGTCCCAGAGATTTTACAAATAGATAAGTAATTAGTGAAGTGTGTTGCTAAAAGAGTTGCAGTTTATTCATAATACTTAGTTTGCTTCACTGTCAGTAGCTTTAGCTTTAGAGAAATGTTTCTATTGGGGCGGTTTTAACTGCACCAGTTATTAAGCATAATGCTTGGTTTTGAGTTTTTTTAATTCTGTTTTTGCAAGACTCAGGATGCTGTTATTAATACTTAACACAGTGTTTCAAGATGAGTTTAACATATGTGTTGTACATCATGTTCAGCAGCATATGTAGATCTATGTAAATCAGCATGTCAAAGTTTACAGATGCAGTCTTATGAAGAAACTTTGATTTTATGGAATTAAATCAGACATGCTTCAATGGATATCAGAATTTATAATTCAAAGATTTTGTCTAACATTTGATTCAACAGTCTCTCAGTTTAACCCTTTCACCGATATGGACGTCATATAACGTCCAAGTTAAAAGGCCCCAAACCGATATGAGTGTATAGATGTCCTGTGCATACATGCATTTAATGCGTATTTAATGATAATTCTTTTAAATCTTATGTTTTGTAGTAAATTTAAATAAATTTTATAAGAAGTAAAAGCTTACCTTTAAAAACTTTTTCTTGAATGGTACACCTCAAAACAGCGATAAACACACAAGGGCACATCTCTGCATTCACGGCAAATCGTACTAGTTTCCTTTCCGACACCTTTCTTGCGGCACACCAGACATTTTCTAAAGGGATGCGACTTGTTTGCTATGGGTGGTACCCTTTTAGGAAAATGTTTTCCTTCAAGTCTGAGGGGTGCAGGGGTGGTGGATTTTTTACCCCCAGTATGGAGAGGTCTCTGAATTTTGTACTGCTCAATTAGACTGCGAGCTATTGATATGCGAAAGTCCAGGTACGTCATTGTCTTCCGTGGGTTTAGAGCTCTCCAATGAAATGTGTAGTGTTTAACACCCACTTTTACTACATGCGGCACCGCAGGCGATGACACTGATGATACATGAGATGAAGATGGAGCACCGGTGCAATGAGATGGCGGGGGAAACCGGAGATCCCGGAGAAAACCCGCCCCAGCGCTGTGTTGTCCACCACAAATCTCACTTTGCGGTCGCCTGGGATCAAACCTGGCCGCCTTGGTGAGAGCCAAGCGATCTAACCACTGAGCCACAGCGCAGCCTTAGAGCTCTCCAAATTACTAAACAATTGTATATGGTTATATGCAGCTGGTGTAAAAATACTTTTTTATACCATTTTATTGTTTTTCGCAAAGAGGGATATGCGTGTAATACCTGATCTACTAGATCAACTCCACCCATATGCATATTATATTCCTGGATAATATCGGGCTAGAAAATTGACATTTTGTTACGAGCATCAATTTTTCCAGTATCAATCATCAAAATCTTAGAGCTGCAATTGGATAATGCTGTAACAACCCTCCTATCTTGCCAAGCAACATAGGTCAAGGGTGGGAGCTGATGCACCTGCATTTTTCCTCTTCTTAGAGCGTTCATATTCACATCTTTTGGCAAACCAATGCGATTTGAGCATACTGTTCCAATTGCATTTGTTTTTCTTTTGTGTAAGGCCATGAATAATTTAGGGGAACTGTACCAATTATCTAAATAGACAGTCTTACCCTGATCAAGTACAGATTCCATCAGGTGCATTACTATGGAACCAGATAACCCCAAATCTTTTTCTCCAGTGTTATCAGTCCCTTGGCCAGTGTATATGCAGCTATTGTAAAGATATCCTGTTTTACATTTACATACATCAAACCTATGCCAAATCTGGCCCTCTTTGTTTTGATGTATTGTTTCCAACCTAAACGGCCCTTCCAAAGCATCAGGCTTTCATCAACAGTGATCTTTTCACTATGCACATAATTTTCTTTGAATTTTGAAATAATGTAATCAAAAACTGGTCTGATTTTGTATAGTTTATCATTCACATTTTCTGTGCAGGTGAAATGAAGGAAGCGCAAAATGGAGGTAAACCTGTTATTTGACATGCATTTCCCAAAAAATGGGGTAGCTAGCATGTCATCTGTAGACCAGTACATGTCTAGCGTAGGTTTACGAATAACACCCATGAGCATAATTAGACCAAGTAGTCTGTAAATCTCATTCATTGTTACTTCTGTCCACTTCTGAATTCTACTCTTAGGTCCTAAATTGCCTTTAGAAATCAGGTCTTTCTTCACCCTACTCGCATATACATTTGTTTCCGAAACAATGAGAGACAGTAAGTCAGTAGTAAAAAATTTTGTGAAAATGTCAATTGGTTGGCTGTCAGAAGTTAGCTGAGTATGTGGTTGTACACCAGAGGTTGTTCTCATGAACGTATGTCTATTTGTGTTATTTTGACACCTCCATAATGTTGATTCTTCAAGAACACCTGTCGGAAATGAGTCATTTTCCTCCTCACTGCTACCTATATCCTCAACATCCCCATCAAAATCTGAAAACTCGCCATCAATGTCCAAATCACTGTCTAACAGCAAAAAGTCCTCCACATTTTCTGATGTAATATCAGAAGCCATGATTAGCACTGAGGAAACTGTTTCAACTGTGTTTTAGCTAAAGAAATTGCTAAGAACTGTGACTCAGTCAAAATTACTATATGAACTGAGCGAAGGAAAAAGTTACGTCAGCTAACATAAACTTCGGTTGTGCAATTAGCGAGATGCTGATGGAGTTTTCTTTCCAGCATGTATAACGCAAATATACAGTTATTATTACGTGGTAGCATAAACTGAAACCTATAAACCTTGAACCCAACACTTTGTTTATTCAGCTGATATACACATATAGTTTGTAAAACAAAAGTAGAATTAGAATTAGGCGCGTTCGATGCAAAGAATGGCTTTCTTTACAGTGACACAAATTGATGAAATTTCAATGATTTATTAATATAGTCTCTATTTTAATGATACCATAGATGTATACTGCCTTTAATGGGCTTTAAACCAGTTTTTGTTTCGCTAAAATAACTTAATAAATACGGAAGATACGAATATTTATTTATGAAGCATTTTTGCAGCATTTAACAATTTAAATTTCTTGTTCTGTTTATTGGGTATCCGTTCCCGGCCGTGCCGGGCTTAAATGGTCATTGGCGAAGCGGTTAAGCAGACACGTCTACCCCAAAAAGTTGTACTAAGCACAGTACTATTCAATACATTTAATTTGTTAAAATTTATTTCAGCTAAGCAAATTACATGAGCTTTAGCCAGGCTAGTTACTTGACATATCCTGTTTACATTGTAAGAACATACATTTTTTATATATTAAAATCTACTTACTACTGTAGGTCAGTAGTAGATAAATATAAGGAAGAAAAGGGGCAGACTATACATGTCTTTGTAAATTTGGAAGCAGCATTTTACCATAGCTAGAGAAGCGCTATGGCAAATGCTGCTAAGAAGTTTGTAAGAAACTGGAGGGGATAAAAAAGTATATGAACCAGTAAAATTTGGAATAAGGGTAGAGAAGAATATTACAGAATTACTGGAACAAAAAGTAGAATTAAGATAGGGTTGTAAACTCAACAACAATATTGTTCAATTTGTTTATCGATATAGAAAGAATAGGGGAAAGTAACTGTTGACCGATAATCACTAAAGAAATGCTAGGGGGATTATATGAGATAATCTGGCAGTTGGATTCCATAACAGTTTTAGGATTGCAAAGCCATATCAGTGATATAAATAATTACTGTCAGAAATGGGGGATAAGGATTAATGCAGGAAAATCAATAATTGTGTTTAGAAAAGAAGTATGGTATTTAAATAAACAGAAAATTGAGGTGGTAAAAGAATTTGACTATCTTAAAGTCTGACTATGTAATAATGTACATGGAAATAAGCTATGAAAGGAAGGATGGCAATGATGGGAGTGTGAAACAAAAATAGAAGTGAAAATGATTTATGGAGGGCAAATGAAATTAGTAAGAAGATAGAACATTTGTGAAATGTTTTGTAAAGAGTTATTAGGATTGAATAAATCTATACTGAAGGGAGTTGCAAGAAGAGCTTGCAGAAGAGGGATAGTGATAGAAAGATGTTTAAAATATTGGTACAGCTGTATAATAAAAGAAGCTGGCAGTATATTAGGAGTATGTTCAGAGGAACAGAAAAGTATAGCTGGTAAAAATAGGAATGGCAAGGAGAACAAAATGTAGTAGGGTTTTGTTAAATGATTCAAATCAGAATAGAAGTATGGGGTAATCTGACAAGATCAGTAGTTACATATTTAAAAATGAAGAAAGATTGGGGAAGAGAAACTGATAGGAGAGTGGGATTACCCCATTGAGAGTCTGGTTAACCAAGAATTGTGTGCTATGTGGAGAAGTACGAGGGGGGGTTCATAAAGTTTTAATTATCACCCTTTAAATAATGTGATAGAGAGTTTGTGTTGATATGTGCTTGTTAGTTCTTCTCTACGTAGTCACCATCCAGATTTACACATTTTTCGTGGCATTTCTTGACCTTCCGAATGCCTTGATTGCAAGAATTCACTTTTAACGACTTCCACTTCATTAATGATGTCATTTGTGTTATCAAATCGGCGACCACGTGACAGATTCTTCATTTCCAGGAACAAGAAAAAGTCACTTGGTGTGAGGTCGGGCGAATAAGGCGGATGCTGTAAGGTCTCAAAGCCACATTCTCTTGTTTTGTCAACTGCCACTTGAGATGAATGAGCTGGTGCATTGTCAGCCAGAAGACAAACACCTTTGGAGGGCATACCACATTGTTTCTTAATCAGAGCTGCTTGTAACTTAAACAGAAAATTGCAGTAGTATCTGCCAGTGGTGGTTTGACCCTTGGCAACAAGACTCCATGACCAGAAAACTGAAAGCATGACCTTCCCAGCGACTTTTGCACCTTTGTCTTTTTGGGAGGGAGCAATCTGCATGTTTCCATTCCATGCTCATGGTTTTTGTCTCTGCATCATACTTATAGATCCAGGATTCATCCATGGTTACCAGACGATCAAAAAAATCATCATCCTGTTCCAACAGCATCAACATCTGTCTTGAAAGGTCACGCCATGTTTGGTTTTGGAAAGGGGTTAGCAAACATGGAAACCACCGTGCAGACACCTTAGACATGCGCAGTTCGTCATGAATAATTTTCCAGACACTACCATAACTAAGATGTGTCTCATTCATGATCATTTCGATGCTTGCTCGTCTATCTTCCGGTATTAAACACTCCACTTTCTTCACTGTCACAGCATCGTCCGTCATTTCCATAAACAGCCGTCATCTCATCATGGATTTCCCGGGCAATTTTGCCCTTCAAATACAGGAACTTGATCACATTACGAGACTCAATTTTCTCCATCTTATACCTCAGTCACTCACTGTAAAAAAGCAAAAGGACTCAAATCATTGAAACCACCAACATTATGTCCCAAGGGATCAATGATGACACTGAAAAATGTTCATCACTCTAGTATAAAAACTACCGGCTGATAATTAAAACTTTGTGATACCCCCTCGTAAGTGTGGAGCACTGTTTGGTTGAAAGCAAGAGTTAGGATATTGGAGAAAATGAAAAATGGAAGAATAAAAGTGTATGTATAAAACTAAAGATGGTTACAGTAAAATATGAAGAAAAATAGCAAGATAGGAAAGTAAAGGAAGTATGATTAAGAAGAGTAAAGAAATTAAGAGGGAAAGATAATGGATAGATATAGGGTTAATACATGCTAAAATTGGGGGATAAATGGCAGGGAGCCCAACACTTAAATAGCCCATAAGTTTGAGGCAGCTGATAATATTTGTACTTACATTAGGAAGAATTAGAGCATTGTAATAGAATATTGTCACGATTACATTGTAGGCCTAAGCTGATAAACTGATGACTCAAATATAAATTGTCAGTAATTATGTTGTGTCCTCCATGAATTCTTGTATGGAGTAACAATCTTTGTATATTTGTGCATAAAGTTAAATTAAAATATTATTGTAAGTAATTGTTTTTTATCTCTTCCCTGTCCAGTTCAAAATTATTTTTATTTTATGAACTTAAATTTATTATCTTTACAGAACAAACCATTTATGGCCATTTTACTTTCTCTATTACATTTACTAGGGTAGGGAAAGTATTGCATTCCATCCAGAAATTAATATTTCAGCAGTAATACATGTTTTGGGACCCCTTGAATAAAGAAAATAGCATTTTTTATTTTTATACTCCATATTTACAGTAAGCAGAGCGCATATTGCATTCTTTTTCAAAAACTGTTTACTCAGATTTCAGGAAAATATACATTTTAAGGTCAAATGAAAAAAAAAAAAAAAAAAAGCAATGTTAAACAAAACTTAAGCAATTTTAGCATTAAAAAGTTAAAACATGGAGTCAAAATAGCAAATAAAAGACCAAAAATGTAAAAGATTAAAATACTTAAGAGGTTACCAAGAAATCTTGAAAATCGAAAATGTTCCAAAAATTATAATACAAGGCAGACTTGTGTATTAAAACCAATGTTGACAAACTGCAATATCCTATTTACATTTATTGAGTCACCCATGAAACTGAGTATAGGCATCAATGACCTAATGAAGGTATTATACTTCTTCCATATACTAAGGTTAAGCATTCACATATTATCCAGCCAGGTAAACTGTTTACCCCATTGCAGTAGAAGGTGGAAATGTAAAAGGATAATCCTCTAGACGTCGGGCTTCAGGCCAGGTGATGAGCTGGTTTGACACTGACATTTCCTCCCATCTTCAGGACGCTGAATGGCACTAGGGAATTTGGTCCATATCTATGCTGGGTGGCTTGGACCTGGTAGAAAATGTCAGCACTCCCTTGAGGTTCACTAAGCATGGAACTCAGAAAACACTACTCCAGATAGTGTGGAGTGTCTTTGTATAGTAATGTGTATTATAAATGATGTTTAATGGCTAGTTTCCATACTGAAGTGAGCTGTAACCCTGCATCTCGGTTCAAAAAACCTTTTTCTGAAGATATAGCCAGTGTCTCTTTCACTCTGGCTCCCAGTAGCTGTTACACTGGGCTGCAATTATATCTTCGAACTTGGCTTTTTTTTTTTTTTTTTTTTTTTTTTTTTTTTTTTTTTTTTTTTTTTTTGTGTGTAATTTTATGTCCTCCAACGTTAAGTCATATTGGACGAGACTGTGTGGTGATGTAGGCAATGTTCCATTAGAACAAACTTGTGTGGTTGTAATAGGCAGAGGTTTCTGCGGTGTTCAGTGAGTTTGATGTTCTTGTTCTATCCGTATGACCAATTTAGGTGGCACCACACTTGCAAGGAATGTGATAAACCCCATCCAATTCAAGCTTATTTTTACAGGCTTCAGTAGATCTTGGCGAGTGGCTTATGGATGGTCTTGATGTTATGCTTGGTCAGTATTCCGCTGATTTTCCCAGAAAGGTTACCCATGTACAAGATGTAGGCTGATGCCTATAAAGGGATAAGAAAAGGAAGGACATAGTTGTGATGCGCATATTCCAAATAAATATGCAATGGTACTGTCAGTTGTCAGGAAAGTACTATCTTTATCTCATTTGCATATTTGTATGTCAACATGGATCAGAGTTAAAAAATAGTTTCAAACATTTCTTGCACTAAATTTTTATTAACATTATTTTACAAAAACACCATTAAGTAACTTATATATGGCTATTCTATTTCATAAAATAAAACTTAAAAAAAATACCGTGTTCAAATAAAAATCTTACCAGGAAACCTTTATTATTTACAAACTGAAAATATTAACAATATATAAACTAAATTAAAATCATTCCATTTTAACAATAATTCAAGTGCACACAGGTTGTGGAAGTTTCAGTCTACAGCATGATTGATTCAAAAGTAACAGATACAATGCTTAATATTTGAATAGGTAGAGCAGACTGAAAAATTCAATGCGATACCCAGGATTTGAATTACAGATCTCCCAGTTTCCGTCTTGTGATTTAAATCTTGGCTACGACATTGAATTTTTCAGTCAACCTATCCAACCTTGGCCTACTCATGAGTAGCGTGAAGAATAATTTCCATCACTTAACCTAATGCTTAACATATTGATTGGGATGGCAAACAATATTTAATAAGAAAACCACGCCTGGAAATGCAGAATGGGCACTATAGATGATCATTCATATATTTGTTTTGGCATTAAAAGTTATGCAATCTACATCCGTCTGCAAAGTGGATGGACCTACTGCTCCTGATAGCTTTCCATTATGTGACATTCTGCATTTCACCATTTACATCCTAACTGGGTCATCTGTATCAACCAGAAGTCACCAGGATATTTGGGATACTGAAAAGGAACATCAGAGTGCACTGCAAGAATTCATGCAGCAACTGAAATACAAGGCAATATGAGACTGTTTGACTATAGGAGCCAATGCTTCAACATAAATCTAGGCTCTCCAATCAAGCTGATTTAAAATGTTATTTATTTATTTATTTAATGCCTGATGTGGTGATCTTGTTAGGTTGTAAAGGTTTCTCAAAAAAAAAAAGTGGAATTAATGACTATTACCACATTGATAGTAATGTCAAACTCGATTGCTCCCACACTGCAGAAGTTGTGCATTTCTGGGTGTGGTTCTCTTAAAGTTGATCAGTTTGCCACACTCCAAGTACTGAGCACAGCTGTGTTACTTTAAGTCACCCTGTGCTACTAAATGCAGGTGAGACAAACACAATAACAACTTCTCCAAGAGTATCAATAAAGAATGATCACAATTTTTTTCACAACGTCCCTTTACTCATCCTCATAATTTTGATGGTCCTTCTAAGTTTACTACTGCTCATGAAAATGTTTTGTACATCTTGAGTCAAATAAATTAATGTACTATTTCAACTACACATATTTTACAATTGTTGCAAATGATAAATAACCAACATTTGAAAATTTACATTTTCGTTTACAATTATGGAATCATGTACAGTCTATCAGTGCTTTATAAACTACAGGCAAGAATAAGAATATATAGAAGTTTCTCATCAAAAAACAGCAAAACAGTGCAGAAGAAAATCTAAGAGTTCACTAGCTGAAAGTACCAGCACCTATAGAATCATCTTGTAAACTTAAAAATAATTCTTTATATAGAATAAAAATCACACAAACAATAAAGGCACACTATCAGTCAGCAAAATAGTTTATTCACCTCTTGTTTATCTCAGTTAATCAGCTGGAAAATTGGGTTTATACTCTCAAGAGACATCTAAAGAATAATTGAAAATAAATAAAACCTATTCATCAATAGCATTTGAGGATGCTGAATCCTGTGGCAACAACCTAATGTCTAGGCTGTGGTCCTGACTAAAGTTAAAATTCAGTGTAACCCCTGGTTTCTGTGTAACACTACATGCTTCCATGACAGCTCCAAAATATTTCATTAATAACTAGAGATGGAGCACAAAGTCATAGTGGTATAGTATTAACTGCTATGTTCAACTCCTGAGATACTTTTACCTCCGGCATACAAGTAATTCTATAAGATCACCACCGGAAATACTTTTATAAAAATCTTCAACATAAAGCTGCATTTAAAATCAATCAACCTATGAGTACATGTATCGCAAGTAGTTGGCAGTGAAAAAGGAGATACGTCCTCATTCAGAAATTGTTAGTTACATTTCAGTACGGGACACTTGAATTCAAATAAAAATACTCAGTCATAGTTGCAGTAATTAGGTGCTTTTCCTCACTGCTAACTTTTCTCATTTTATTGACAGTACAGACATACAATTGTGAACATGTGGTTTATATTTTTTATTATTCATTTTTGTAAATAATTTGTTCCTTAAAAACTTGTAAAAGAGGAATTTGAGTTTTTGAGCTTTTGAACTACACTGTAGGTGGCGTTCAGATGATACTATCACATGAAACATACTGCCCTCAAATTCAAAAGGTGAACAAGGTTTCATCCAATATTTGAGTGCTCAAACCTGGAGGAATTCCTTGTCAATGGTTCCCTGATTCTTTCATACACAACTGGGTTTATACAGCTCATTAATATAAATGTTAATATGAGTGATAAGAGGATAATGCAGGGTATAACAAAAAGGTGTGTCAAAACTTTGGGAAAAACACTATTTGCATGTAAAGGATAAAGAAATATTAAATGAACATAGGTCCGGAAATTGTTTATTTACATGGTAGAGCTTCTTTTCTACAACTCTGCTTACACGGAAAGATGTGTAAAACATAGCTGTCCTGAGGCCATAACCCCACAACAGTACAATAGTGTAATTCTACTGTAGTAAACATTTGCTTTTACATCTGGTTAAATTGGATGGAGTTGATACATTTCACCTTATTATGCTACAGTACGATACATAATCCGCTTGTTAGGTATGGTAATGAGTTCATGCACAATGGAGTTCCACATTTTAAGCTTTCGGTCCTTCAATTTCTGAATAGCAGGTTCTCCTTATACATAGTTAGGGAGAGGTGGACCAACTCCATAGCTTCTATGTTCACCTGACTTAAACCCACTAGATTTTTATTTGTGGTGACATTTGAAATCTGTTTATTTAACTCCAGTTAAAGGTGTAGAGACTCTTAGTGTTCATATTGTGGAAGGCTGCCAGACAATATGAAATTCTCCAGGCCTAACTCAAAGAATTAGGGAGTCCATGTGATGGCGGGTTGATAGATGCATTGGAGCTAATGGAGGCAATTTGAACATGTGCTGATTTCCTGTTTTCCCACATTCTGTCATTGAGTGTTATTGTATGGGGTTCAGCTGTAGAAAAAGTGCTCCAAAAAGGAAATAAACAATTTCTGGACCTAAGCTCATGCAATATTTTTATCTTCTATCCACAAGAGAGGTTTTCTCAAATGTTTAACATAACGTTTTGTTAGAACCTGTATATCAAGTGGCCCAATTATTCAGATACTAATAGCTGCACGATATACAGGCACAATTTTCCCTGCAAACCGTCCACAATAGTTTGGTGTTAGCCTGAGTATACTCCTATATCTGTACTACTTCTATCCTTAGGACATTTAATTTGTGCAACAGACATTTCTTACAAAATCAAGGAAGAAGGGTTGTAATGTTTTATTGCTTGTGAGAAAATCACGTTTTTGGATTAGCTGAGGCACACTGCTAAAACTTGTGTACCACACACTAAAAACTCTTGTGTTGTACTCACATGTGTTGTACTCTCTACTCTTGTTCAAACTATTCTTACAACCTCTATCTACTTGATGTTAATCACGATAAACTTTTGAAGAAGCGATCTAATCTAATTTTCTTGTAGGTGCAAGGGTAGAGTGGCAATACTCTAGTATTTAAGCGAGTCAAATAATTTAAAGCAGGTCACTATGTGATGGCCTTGAAATTTTGTTTTCTTTACAGGACTGTAAATCGCAAATTCCTCAATCATGCTTAAATAACTTCCCATCTGAAATTGTGTTGGTAAACTCAAAGAACAGATGTTAACATAAAGAAACCGATGATTGGTCAATTGAAGAACAAAGATTATGTGAGGATCGTAGCTTGCTGCTACAACTGGAGCATCTGCACTACCAGCAGTGTTATAACTTTCTATATTATCAGTAGACATGGCCAACAAAATAGCTTGGCTTTACTTTCACAACCAGAGTTTCTGTACCAATGATTTCTTTCTATTCATAAAATACAAGAAATTTCAATTTCAACACAACACAGCAACCTTCCCTCGTACAGGTTTCACTACTCGCTGCTGCACATTTGACATGGTGATGTAACTTTTTTCTTTTTCCAATTTACATCCTCCAACATTGTCATATCGGACAATGAATGAAATGATGCTCAAAGGAGCCCTGGGTCTACAGAGCTTAGAACTACTCGACATTTGTTTTTCAGAATAAGGGAAAACTCTGAAAAAAATAACCATATAAATCACTCTTACTGAGATTCAAACTCAAGACCTCTTGAACATTAGGCTGACACACTACCATCTGCACTATCGAGGCAGGCAGGTGACAAAGCACAAGCTGATTCAACATTGCTTACAATAAGTGCTATTTCTAATTACAAAGACGTTTATAAAAAGAAAAGTGTTGATCACTTAATTTGCTTTCCTAACCTTTAAGAAGCAGTAACCTGGAAGACCCAAATGGAGATAATAGCAAGAATTATCTTAAATTATAGAAATTAATTGTTCTTTTACACTAGCCATGTGTAGGCTAAGGTTTGGAGAGGTAGAGTCAGACTGACAAATTCAATGCCATAGCCAGGATTTGAACCACAGATCTTCCGGTCTCTGTCTGGTTGCTCTTAACCATTGAACTACCATGGCCAGCATGACATTAAATTCTCCAAACAACTCATGTTTTTTCCATAAAACATGAAGATGTTGTCACTGTAAATATCAACAATTGGCAAATGCTCCAGCCATTATATGAAGTGAAAGGAAAAGGTGTTAGTGAGCATGTGGCACAGTGATGGTTCCAATGTTTCAACAATGGAGACGAAAATACTAAAGATTTACCACATTCTGGAAGACAAAGTATGGAATATTGGGGATCATGCTAAGTTTTGCGAGGAAATCTTAAAAAAAGTACCCGCTGGCCTTCAGAACTTGGTCATCAAAGTATACCATATATCGTCACGTTATGACACTTGTAAAATCATACGAAGCTGTACATCTGTACCTCATGAACTGACACCTCAACCGGCTGAACGTAGAGTGGATATCTGTCATCAGCTTATCAGTAATCCCATGAGTGATAGATTTGTCAGCAGAATTGTGATGAAACATGGGTATATTATGAAACCTGATGCCTCAAAACAGTGGCTTGATACCCGCCAACCAACCAAAGTCATTGTTAAAACAGAGTTCTACTGCAACAGGACAATGCAACACCCCATACTGCACAAACAACCATGGAAAAAATTCAGTGATTGGGAGGAATCAAACTGCTACCACACCCAGCATATAACTCTGATCACACTTTCAGATTACCATCTTTTCTGATCCATGGCCCATTTTCTATGTGGAAGAAACTTTGACAACATTGAAACAGTGCAAGTGAGTGCCATCGAATTCTTCGCATGAAAAACCGGAGACTGGTACCTTCATGGGATAATGAACCTTGCTGAACGATGGCTCAAGACCCGGGAATCTAATGATCTATACTTTTAAAATCGGTTAATTGCTTGTCAGAACACATTTCAAATAATTGTTGTTCTTAAAAAATGATATTACTTATGAGACAGTATCTATAAAATAAATAACTGATTTAAACAGCAGCACTTAAAAGTCCTCTATAACACCTTACTACGTATAAATAGAGTTAAACTCTGAAACAGTAAATCAAAATGAATACACACGCTGTCACAATAAACCTCGCAGTGCATCTTGGTAATCTGTACTGGCATGCATTTTTTTATTTTCTCTGCCACACACCTAGTATACAGAGTACTGCATTCTATCTAAAAATTTGATACTGTAATTTCATCTATGATGCATGTTTTGAGTTCCCCTGAATCAAAACTGCATTTTTAGAAAATAGTCCATGTGTGTGTCTGTGACCAGTATAATTCAAAAAACGAAGTGTCCGGTAATTATACTTGGTATTTAAGTTCAGTATCTTCTAATGTGACAAAGATTTTCAAATAAAATTTCCCCACACTAAACCACCCTTTTAGTGGGCAATTTTTCACTACTTGCAAAAATGGTTCTTATAATGATTATAATCCATACATTTAAGAAGTTTACATAACAAAACGTATACCTTGAATTTTCTGGGAATAGCTAATGCAGTTCTCTTCATGCAAGAAATTTTGTACACATGATAAAGCATAAGAAACAAAAGCATACCACAAAAAGCATATACATTTCTTTGATATATACAATTCAATTACAGTATCTTGTGGCATCAACCATTTTGGAGATAATACATTGCTGTTCATTTGCATTTCTCAATACCATTGCCATCCCATTTAGTTGTTACTTGATGTGTCATGGAAAGACTAGGGAGGTATGCAGTTACAAGGTCAGCATGTAGAAACCTGCTTTTAAACACTTCAGTATTGCTTTGGATTTCTGTCTCCCTTGCTCCTATAATAAAATGTATATGAAACTGCTTCTGTAAATATTTGTTTCCAAAATCTCTAAAAATGATTTATGGTATTATTAATGGAATAAGATTATATATAATTTATTATTGTATAAGAGGGAGTCTCTCCCAAACAATTTTGTAATTTTGTTACGTGTTTGTTTTAAATCCATTTTGTGCACATCAATTTGCACCTTTGTTTTGGAGGGAGGTACATTTACTGATACACATACTTGTTGAAACTGAACTTAATTAAGAAATTCTAAAAGTTTCAGTTCCTATGTACTGATTTTTTGCAATTTCAAATATCCATGATTATGGACTGGATTTCTACACACTGAAATTCACTCTTATATGCATGTAAGATATTTGAATAAGTTATGAGATAAAGTTTGATGTCTCTTTTTCCAGAATGAAATAAAATATCAAACTGCAAATGCAGTGGGCAGGGAGTAAGTTTATTCTGAGCTTACAAAAATAAAAACTAAAATAATTTTGCATAAGTTATGTACACTATGGCTGGAATAATTTTAAATCCTAGATATTTCACTGTATTGCAGAGTGCACTATTGCTATTAAAGAAAAAGTATCCCTCTGTGGTGTGCCTACCTCACATCTTGGCTTGAGCTTTTTTTTTTTTTTTTTTCAATTTACATCCTCCAACGTTGTCATATCGGACAATGAATGAAATGGGTGAAATATTGCTCAAATGAGTCCAGGGTCCATGGAGCTTAGAGTTACCCGACATTCGTCTATCAGGATAAGGGAAAACAACAGAAAAACCTTATCCAGGTAACTCACCCTTACTGAGATTTGAACTCGGGACCTCTTGAACGTGAGGCAGACACACTACCATCTACGCTACCGAGGTGGGTAATGGCTTGGGCAAGTTGACCAGATACAGTTTCTCCTTATACTGAAAAATGAATGCAAATTAACTGTAAAGACTCTGGATTTATCTGAGCATAATTTCCTACATTGATCATCCGATGTGACCCATCAGCCTGAAGGACATTAAATTTCAAGGACTTCCCCCAAATAAATCCCCCATCAACAAAAGCAAAAGGTTTCTTTAGAATTTACAGGATATTTTTGTTAATCCTGCTCTGTTTGTCATTACATTGTAAGCACAGACTGATATTGCAGTCAACATTTATATTTTCTATGGAATTCTGTCTTCATTATTGTGCTGCTCAAATGGTTACCCTGGCTTTATCTTTGTCGGTACAAACATCTCGGATAACACACTGATTATTCTTGGAAGAGTGAGAGGGTACTGGTGCACTTCTCGGATGTGTGCTAAGCGCCAATGAATGCATCACTTCAGCCAATGGAATGAGCAGGAATCACAAATGATAACATAACATCTATGTCCATGTGGAGTAGCCATTTGAGCAGCATGATTAAACTAACCAGATTCATACCATTCAATTTCTAGTTGCAGTTTAACTACATTCATTATCAAAGTTCTAAGGCTTTATAGCCGGTGTCAATATTAGATACAGTATAATCCAGGCTTGTGGGTTGCAGTCTATGGGCTCTTTCTTCTTCCAGATTAAACGAACCCAGTAGACTACAGCTTACAAACCTGAATTATATGTATTTACTACATTCATGATGCTAATTTTACTGTTATTTCTAAAATTTGGTTTTGTGAGGCAAGTAAACATACAAGTAAACCAAGTTAAATAAATAACATGAATAAAATATAGAAAAGTCTGTAATTTCATGC
This sequence comes from Mantis religiosa, assembly GCA_030765055.1. Lineage (NCBI taxonomy): Eukaryota > Metazoa > Arthropoda > Insecta > Mantodea > Mantidae > Mantis > Mantis religiosa. The sequence goes on along the minus strand of CM060956.1, from coordinate 105,924,896 downwards.
TTCATAAAATTTTAAACGTAAACAAATACTATGAAATCACCAGGAAATATCAGCATATAATTTGATTACACAAAACAATACAAAATTTTAAATGATCTTATGAGGATTTATGCTATCAGGGGTTTCTTCCATTTTAAATTATGAATACTACCTGCATTATAAAATACATCTACTAAAGAGCTAAGAAGAATTTTTGGTATGTAACACTATTCAGCTAAATTAACAGTCACCCTAATTTTACTGGTTGTTACTTAGAAAAAGCTACACTAAGAAACCTTTGTGCAGGGGTACTGGTACACACAATTAGCAAGAAGGTTTTAAGTCTTCTTATCCAATCCTCTTCATTATTTTTTTTAGTGTCTTTCATTTTTCTGGTCCATTCATATACACTTAAAAAATAATATATTTTACAATATTTCATTCATATAAAATGGTAACTTTATAACATGAGAAATGCTACAACATTTTGCCTGAACATTAAATGGTGTTTTATGCAAAGTAATAAAGAATTAAAAACAATTATATATACTGCAACCAATGATCTCTGGAGCAGTAACTGAAATTACTTCAAGTATCAAAAATATTGGGCACCTATGTGTTGCCTCTTACTTCTATTCAGAAAAAAATAAATAAATGATCCTAAAAAAACATTGCTGTGTAAGAAATGAGCTCATAAAAAAATAAACTTTAAAGTTAACTGAGAGTATTAAGTTTCAATGAATAAAATGTATTACTGAGTACCAGGGTGGTTTGACAAATTCTGGGAATCTCCATGAGAGGTCAGCCCTAGTGCCACGAGCTGTTAACGTGATATTCATTGAAGTCGTGGTTGTAAACGTGTCATGTTAGTATTCTTGGAAGACAGCTGTAATATTAACGCAGTTCTATTGTTGTGCCATCATAGTCATTTGCGAAGAATCAAGCAGTGATTAAGTACAAAGACTAATCAGCTGATGATGAGACTGCAACAGTCTCGAAAATGTTCCTGATTTCTTAAAAGAGTGTGAGTAAAGTTACAAGTTTTAAAAGGTATGACTCAATTTTAGTCTTTATATATGAAATTAGCTTCACTGTTAACAACACTTTTATTTATTACTATTCAAGTTATTAAGTATATTGTAAAGAAAGGTATGAAAGCAAGGACATTCATGCTGATTTTCTGAATACTCTGGGGGACTCTGCTCTTTCATATGCAACTGCTGCCAAGTAGACTAGCAAATTTAAATTTGGTCAGGAGAGCTTAGATGACGATCCGTGCAGTGGCCAACCAAGATGTGTCACTACCCTAGAAATCATTGCAAAATTGCACAAATAGGTAATAAAGCATTGCCAATTGATAGTGCGTGAAATTGTTCAGGCTTGCTAGATGTCATCTAAAAGGGTATATCACATTTTGACCGAAGAATTAGATATGAAAAAAATTATCTATGAGATGTATGTGGCGAGTCTTGACACTGGATCGAAAATGCATGAGAATGAAGTATTGGGAAAATGCATGGCCTGTTTTAGGAACAAGGATTAAGAGTTTTTGCACCAGTTTGCCTACTGAATCTCCATCACCAAAGAAAGCAAAGACAATTCTTTCGGCTGGAAAGGTCATGGCATCAGTTTTCTGGAATGTGAAGGGTATTCTATTTGTAGATTATACCCCCTCCCCCACAGTGGGCAAACCATTACTGGAGAGCACTAAGATAATCTTCTGGACCACTTACAACAAAATATGCACACACACAAAAAAGGCCTCGCTTAGCAACGAAGAAAGACATCTTCCACGATGACAATGCGTGCCCGCACACATATGCCATCACCATGTCAAAATTAGATGAACTAAGGTATGAATTGTTGCCGCACCCATCTTATTTGCCTGATATGGCTGCATCAGTCTTCCATCTCTTTCCGAAGCTGAAAATTTCCCTTGGTGCAATTTTATATCTTAAAGATCTATACAAGCTTTTCTTTACTGTACATTGCATTTAGTTATGTACTGACAGAAACATGAGTTGATCCTGCTAACATATGACATCACCAGAATTAAATCAGTTGCATGATGCCGTTCACATTTATGTCCCAATAAAAGTAAAAGGCAACATATAATATATATCTCTTTTCTATAAATATTACAATAAAAAACTATACTCTGTAGAGCATAGGTACCTACCTACTTTTTCAACTTGGGAGTTGACACAAAACACCTCCATTTTTCTATTATTCAATATCACTCATTTTCTTTATGACTGTATGCCATATATTACATGGCAACTTGATTCTGATGCACTATATTCAGTATAGTTATGACTTCATATACAAAAACATTACTACGAACGCTCAAACACACTGGGATAAAACACTGGGGGTTCAACATTTTTGAAAACTGAATAACAGTATAACGCAACTATTTACAAATAAAACCAGTTTTCAAAAATGGTGAACTAACATTGTAAATTGGAAATACATTTTCTGTAAAGTTTGTAGTACTGGTTAAGCAATATTAAAGGAACATTATCTTCTTTTTTTTAACAAAAAAGGCATAAGGCTTTACTGTCTTACATTTCTGGAAAAGTGCAAAGGTAACCAAGTGCAACATGTTAGCACCATGTTAAAACCATAAGTTTTGGAACAGGCTAATTTCTGTGCCAACTAAATGTTTTCCAGTTTGCAAGTTGGTTTTGCACTTAGCATCATATTAACAAAATACCTGCTGGGCGCTGTTTACTATTTGCTAACAACTGAGTGCACCGAAGACTTAAGTAGCACTATTTCATTTAAATGCTGCCAAACCCGCTGGCAACATCTGTCAGCAGCAACAAACGTGAAGATATTGTCATGGACACTTCAATCTGAAATTGTAAAAAAATAGTTCTACAACTGAAAATCAAGGATGATTACTCAGCTTAAGACTCTTTCAAATATACTACAAATAAATAATGTGTTTCCTTGTTATGTAGGTATATGGTGCTTACTATTTAAATTAGTGAATACAAGTTGTTCAGAAGCTTGCCAAAATATCAGAGAATCAGGGTAAGTGTTACAATGACAGAGCTAAATCTTTATGATTCAATAACGTCTTCATAATTAGTTACTGAATATTTTCAAGACAATGTGATGGATGAACAAATCTATACCTAATATACAAAAAAGGACTATTTTAATCAAAACATAAATATTGTGAGTTAAATTTTGGGATGTATTTGCTTCACTAACACTGTAAATTAATAGAAGTTAACACATCTCAAACTTTGACTTATAATATTTATGTATCTCCACTTGCATTCACTGTTCCAAAGCCGGAAAAAGTTAATTTCATAAAGAATAACCAGCATTAATTCATTAATATACATTCTTAATCTACTTTATATCAACATAAAAGCATAATTTGTTTCATTTGTTTGTCCATAATGTTAAAACAAATGTTACATTATGAAACATACTGTGTGTATCTCCTATGAGTTAGCTGTATATGACTCTGCGGTCCTTTCCATTAGGACAGTACCTACGCTACAACATTGACCCCCCCCCCCCCATTACAGGGTGAAAGTGGATATGCCACTTACACACACCAACCCATCCGGGAAGGCTACCGAACAACCTCAGTAGGGGTGCCAGGTGATCTAGCACACCTAGCTAATAGCTCTGCAGGCTGGTACCAGGGACATTTTAGGCAACCCCCTGTCCTCTCCAGGCGGCCTGAGCCTGGCCGAAAGTCTCAAATCTGCCATGGTTATCGGGAACCACTGCTTCCTCACGTCCAACCCAATTCGAACAACTCCCAATCAGAAGGGAACTGAATGTTCCGCCCAAGGTTACTCTTGTAATGTCCGAGGTACCATGAATGCAGAGGTCCACAGCACCTGCACTACAGTGGCTGAAGTGGTCGGAACCCCTCTCCTACACGTCATAAATAAAATGACACTTTAAAAGTGAGGTGAGCTTCCTTCATCTATCCACTGCTTTCACACACTGCCCACAGCCCACATGCCATATCAGCATGTGACCGAGTTCGAACGAGGCAGAACTATATGTCTCCAGGAAGCGGATTGGTCAGATCGTGACATTTTTGCTCATATAGGGCATGTGTGGACTGTGGGCAGTAACATTAGGCTTCAATTCTATTATTGTTTAGATAGCTATTTCTAAAAATCTAAACACTTGAAACAGTGTATATATTTATTATTTAATAATATTAGTTGCTTGCAATTTAAAAAGTAAGGTTTTCTTACAGTTTCGCTAATGCATAAAAAAGCAACTTAACCTGCTGATAGAACTTATTCATCATTTATCCAATTTAGAAATATGAATATGGCTATCACAATATTTCAGCAGTGGCTTCACTAGTAACAGCATACAAATACCATAATGATTATTAATTTTTAGATGAGTCATATTTATTACACATCTGCTTCACTTTCGTACCTATTTTGAGGACATGTTTCGCAAATCATCGTTTGCATCTTCGGCTTTTATGCGACTAAAGCTTGATCCAGTGGTGTGGGTAATTCTGGGGTTGCTGCTGCCATCTGTTGGTTTAGTGATGAACTTAAATGTGGGATTCTCTTCTGGCGGGATTTCAAAGCTCATTAGTTGGTTTTTATGTTTTTCTATGTATATTCTCTCCCATATGACGAGTTCACTATGTTTTTGTACGTATTTTAGTAATTCTGTGCTATCTTCAATTTCATGATTTTCAGACCAGAAATGAGCTGCTATTGCGGACTTATCAATATTTTTGTATCTTAAGTGCCTGAAGTGTTCTTTCTTTCTAGTGCCTATGTTTCTTTTTGTCCTCCCTATGTAAATTTTTTCACAGTCTTTACACTTAATCTTGTAAATGACTGACTTTTCCTCTGGTTTTATCTTATCAGTGTTATTACTGTGAAGTAGGTTTTTAATGTTGTAATTGTTTTTTGGTGCCAATGTTATACTGTATTTCTTGAATATTTTTTTGGAACTTTTTTGTGGCCCAGGGGTGGTAAGTAAATTTAGCAAATCTAATTTCTTGTCTTATTGGTGTGAGAGCTGAGATCTGTTTTAATCTCTTTTGAAGTTTGAATGATTTTAGTTTCTTATCTACAAGGTTTTTTCCATATCCATTTTTAATTGCAGTTTTTAAGATTTGATGGTATTCGTTTTGATATTCTTGCTGGCTGAGGGGTAGATTTACTAATCTGTGTGTGAGACTGTTGATGGTTGCATGTTTGTGTGGAATTGGGTTGAAACTATTTGCTTTGATGTAATTATCTGTGTGTGTTGCTTTTCTAAGGATACCAAATTCTAGTTTTTCATTGCTTCTTTTGATTATAAGGTCTAAAAAAGGTAGAGTACAGTCCTCTTCAGTTTCCACTGTGAATTGTATGCTGGGTTCTTGCAGGTTGAGTAGTTTCAAAGCATCGTCTATTTGTTTGTAGGGCACTATTGCAAAGATGTCATCTACGTATCTGTACCATGTTTTAAAAATATGAGGGAAGGCTTTAGTTATATGTGTTTCAAAAAAGCTCATGTATAGATTGGCCAAAAATGGTGATAGCGGGCTTCCCATACCTAGTCCTGAAATTTGTTTATAATATTTTCCATCGAAGACAAAATAATTTTGATGTATACATATTTCAGTCATTGCCAAATATTCTTCTATTGCATTGGCATCTAGGTTTATAGAATTTAGCCATTTTTTCAGTTGAATCAAAAGTTTGTCTAATGGAATGCTAGGGAAGAGGGAGCGGACATCAAAGGATACTAAAGTGTCATGAGGTTTTAGTTTAAGATTTTGAATTTTTTCTACCAGATCTAAAGAGTTTTTTATGCTCAGAGTATGGAATTGTGGAAAGGACTGAAATTTTTTGGACAGCCATTTTGCCAGAAGGTAAGTAGGAGTGTTTATATTATTTACAATGGGTCTCATGGGTATGTTGGGTTTGTGTATTTTAGGCAAACCATATAGTCTTGCAAGGGTAGGGTAATCCGGTTTGATAGCTTTTTGTTCTGCAATTGTTAAAATTTTACTATTAATTATGGTTTTTTGTACATCTTTTATGCATCGGTTGAGTGGATTAGAATCTATTTCCTGGAATTCTTTTTGTTGTAGAAACTGTAACATTTTTTCCTTGTATGTAGCTGTATCTAAGATTACTATTTTGTTCCCTTTATCAGCCCTTGAGAAGATTACATCCTTTTTTCTTAAAGATTTAATTATCTGAATTTGTTTCAAATGTTTTCCTGGTTTTTTTATTTATTAAGTTTTCCAATATATGAGATGATTTTTTCCTAATTATATTTTTGTCCATGGTTTCCAAGCCTTCTACTGCTAATTCTATATCTGCAATGAATTCAACCGGGTTGCTGGAGTATGTTATACATGTTTTTAGGCCTTGGTTAAGCACATCTATTTCTTCATTGTTAAAATTTTGCTTTGAGAGATTAATTACATTGTCTAGGGATGTGTTCTTTGCTGAAATTTTGTTATGTTTTGGTTGCCAATGATTATGGTTATGCTTTAGTTTCTTCTTTTGACGATAAACTTTCTCTTTGACTTTATAATTTATATGTTCAAATGATTTGGTTTCTAAATGGTCCCATGCTGTGTTTCCTAGTAATTTTGCCAGTTTCAAATGAAGGTTGTACAATGAGAGGTCTATATTAGTTTTCTGTAGTGAGCTTGAGCCTTGAAATATCTGTGTAAATCATTGTTCTGCCAATCTAAATAATTTTACATAGGGAAGTGCTCAACTGTGCCACTATGTTGCTACTAGGGGTTTGCAGATTAACTTTCCTGCACCATGAGAGATTATTTCAGTATAGATCCAATTATTAAAAGACTCATCAGGTCATACTTTAAAACTTAAAACTTCACTACCGTCACTATTAAAAACAGGAATATTTTTCAGAATTGTACCAGTCCCATTCTCAGCTGATTGGCGACTAAACAATATCTTTACAATTGGTTGTCGTGTCCCGAAAACATTCCTATTTTTAATAGTGACGTGAGTGAAGTTTTAATAAAGTATAACTACATAGGTCTTTTAATAGGAAATTGGCTTCATTTTTAACAACACTTTTAATGTCAGTATATACAGCTGAACCTGCTTTATAAGTAACCCAGTTCTAATATTTGCAAGTCCCAGAAAAAATGTAATTTAGAAACATGTTAATAGAGTATTTAAGTTAATTGGTGGAAATTAATTGTTTCTTCACACTAGCAGATATAGGCTAAGTTTCAAAAGGCCATGTCTTTGAATTTTTCAGGTTGACTCTATGTTAATAGTCTTATTTACATGTAATTTGCAGCAATAAATTATTAAATGAGCATATGGCATGTGCTATCTTAAGAGAAACTCAAAGCACGTTTTCCTTATTGCTACTCACAAAGTCGCAAGCTGAGCGGGCCACTTTCGGCCACTGAAAACGAAAGACAAGTCAGCTCGTATTTGTCTTTCGGCCCAACAGTGTCGTAGCAAGAGATGTGAAGTAAAGATAATTTTCGATATCTGGTGTTTACCGTTCAACAGTGGTTTTGTCTTTCAGTTCTCAGTTGCTTTTAATCAGCCATGGAGAAAAGAAAAAGGAAATGTTATACACTAGATAGAAAGTAAAATTCATAGGAAAGGTGGCATTTGATAGATACAAAATAAAAACCTTATTTACTTCTGATTTAGGAATTGCTTATACACACTGTATACAGTTATCAGTGATGGAAAACTCCGGTAAAAACTTATCTAGATAATTCACCCTGACTCAGACTAGAACTTGGGATCACTTGAACGCAGGCTGTGCAGACATTACATCAGTGCAAAAAGTTGTACTGAAAAAGCTTCAAGTTCATTCATTTTTTTTTTTTTTTCAAAGTGTGTTGATGCATTGAATGCAAGAAAAGTGAAACAAGTCAAATTAACTGAATAGTTTAAAGTGGGACCAGTTTCTAAATAATCTTTGCTTCATATATATCTTTATTGCTTGTACAGTTTAACACATGCAAGCCCACTGTATTATTCTTAAACAAATGATGCATTATCAAAACCTCATTTATACATAATTCGAGTTCTATGTGATTTTTCCTCTTCCCCTCAATATACATATAAATTGGGTTCCAGTGTACATTTAATATTAAAATAATCAAAAGAAAATACTTGCCCATAATCTATTACGTAGGAGCTGCCTGATTCTCTTTCTTTGCCTCCTCCATGATATCCAGTGCACCTTCCTTTACTAACAGTTCTGCAAGATCATCTCCAAGCTTCTCTGCGTCTTCCAAGTCTCTATATGTAAAGCTTGCTGGTGACATACTGCAGAATAACTTGGGCATTCTGTAAGGGCATTTCCTGGAAACATATACATGTGTTATTTAATAGAGTGAAGCGCTGAAGATCTAGTAGTATATTTGCTATTTAAATATAAATACTGAGTAATATATATGAAGCAGTAATTTCTGTGTATGAAATATTTCTGAGACATATTGATGTTGCCCTTCTTCATACTCTCATTCTTCATGCTATTCCAAAAGAACAATGGTGAACAGGAAGACGAAAACTAATACATTATGCTATGTGTGTTTGGAGGACTCTAGTAACAGTGACGTCAAAATTAATTGTAAAAACTATTTGTAGTCGGTGTATTGACATTCGTCATTAATCAACCCCCTTTAACCCTTTCACCGATATGGACGTCATATGACGTCCAAGTTAAAGTGCCCCAAACCGATATGGACGTGTATAGACGTCCTGCGCATACATGCATTTAATGCTCAGTTAACGCCAATTATTTTAATCTTGCTGTTTTACAATCAATTTAAATTAGTTCTATAAGGAATGTAAACGTATCCTTAAAGGTTTCTTTTTGAATTGTACACCTCCAAACCTGGATAAACACCCAAGGGCACATCTGCAGATTCACACCAAATAATATTGGTTTCCTTGCGAACTTCTTTTTCGCAACACACTACACATTTTCGAAATGGTTACAAGTTTTTGGGTGTGGGTGGTATACTTTAAGAAAAGTGTTTTTTCTCAAGTATAAGGGATGATGTGGTGAATTTTGCTACCCCCTAGTATAAAGAGGCCTCTGAGTATTATAATGCTCAATTAGGTTACGAGCTCTTTATACGCGCAAGTACAGGTAGATGAATGTCTTTTACAGCTCTGATAATTACTAAACAACTGTGCATAGTTACATCCAGTGGTATAAAACTACTTTTTTTTTTACCATTTAACTGTTTTCCGTAAAGAGGGATAGCTGGTAATAGCTGATCCGTATCACCCATATTTGACCCGCCATTTCCCCAAACGGAGTAGCTAACATGCCAGCTGTAGACCAGTACACGTCACTGCTACGTATGTCGTAAAGATCTCCTTCATAATCGTACAACAAATCTTCCAGATTTTCTACAGTAATATCAGAAGCCTGTACACATCATACCCAAGCTAATTTATTTGCTACATTACCGGGATAAGCCATGGTTAACATTGAAATTTAACAATTTCAAATGTGCCGTTCATTTAGTTCTTGATAGCTACAAGAAATCTCTCTGAACACAGAGAGAGTATAAATAGCTGAAATACAGAGCGAAAACTGCTGCATAAGGCTACTAGAAACCTTGGTTGAGAAACACTGTAATAACAGATGCTGACAGAGTTTTCATTCCAGTGTGTGAGTGTGTGACGCAACATATTCTCGTCATATTATCGCTTGGCATAGCATAAATAAACTAAACTTGAACCTGAGAAGACGCTTGCGTAGCTATACATACATACTATGGCTCGTATACACAAAACAAAATGATTCACATATTAGGCGCGTTCGGCACAAAGAATGGCTTTTGCTACAGCGAAACAAAGTAGTGAAATTTCAACAATTTATTAATGTAGTCTCTACTTTATTGTTACTGTATATTTATACTGCCTTTAATGAGCTTTAAACCAGTTTTTGTTTCGTTTAAATAACTTAATAAATACGGAAGATACGGAATTGTATTTATGATGCATTTTTACAGCATTTAACAATTTAAATGTCCTGTTCTGTTTATTGGGTATCCGTTTCCGGCCACTGAAGCGTTTAAATGGCCATCGGCGAAGCGGTTAAATTTAATACCTCCAAGAGCTACATACCTTTTCCAAAAAGTCTTCAAAGAACACAACATTAATTTGGCCCCACAGAACAAATTCAGCATACAATCCATTTATTAAAAAGTGTTCAGGGTCCAATTGCATTATCCACAAAGGAAAAGATATTCATAAAGAAATGAAGGAAAACTGTTCAATTTCAAAACCAGCTTTGAACAGAACCCAAACTTCAAGTTCATCAAGATACCAACAGAGACGTTCCTATCCAAGGAGTTCACCAAATCAAAATTCAACAGTCGACATTAGCTGAGGATGTTAGGAAGGTCCTAACGAAACGCATTCTAGGTTAACCCTAGCAATATATGGAGCATGGAGTACTAGTTCGACTCAAAATTATATTAACAGTATTTAAAATTGATTCTAAAAGCAAATTAAGAAACGTGTTACATTATCTCCTTAATGCAGTAGTAGCATAGCTAATTGCAAGTGGCAGGCCTGGGTTTGATTTGAGAGACCTGGTTTGGAATACATTCAACCTCATGAGATCCCTGAAGAGCCAATTAAGAGCTACTTTGGAGAAAAGTAGTGGCTCCATCTTGTGAAAACTGTGTTTACCAACTAGCAGGGGCTTGGGTTTCTAACCACATTCCAACTCCACTAATAATTCCCTCTCATAACTACAGTTTGGCTGCCCGTTCTCCTGCTCTGAAATTTCTAGAGACAGGGAAGCAGGCTATTGCCAGTTCTTTAGCGGGAATTTCAAGCAGAGGAACATGCATATTTTAAATATTTCATGCATTTGCATATTTCACGAACCAGTAGACATATTATTATAATAGCTATAATAATAGGACTTACAAACACTAAAATCCGCAATTTACACATGCAAAAAATTGCAAAGAAAGTTTTACCAGCGCAACTGAAGCCATGTGGTCCAAACAAAATTAATCTGACAACACGGTGTTGGATTCAGAAGCCACGCCTAGCAGCGACAGTGCTGATTGGCACTAGCAGACAATTTGAACTTCCTGGCCACATCATCAGATATAGACTCCCAGTACTACCAACAGAAGCTGTTAGTGTGCGTGAACAGTGTGAAAGAAATATTTGAAGAGGATAGTGTTGTAATGACTATCTTGCATGATAATGAAATAGCACGTTGGATTTCAATGTTTTAAAGCTAATTTGGTCCTATATTTTCATTCTAAAAATAATTTTGAGGATATGTTTTCAATTGCTCATTGCTGTATGTTGGTACTATTAACCTTCCCCCTCGGCCTCCTGCAACCAACCACAAAATTTCAGAGCCGGAGATCCAACGGCTGTACTGTAATATTGGGGCCAAAAGTGGAGGATGCAGTGGTCAAGCTGTAGGCCTTGATCCAGCATCAAACTCCTGCACTACAAAGTTTAGTTACTCACATTGGAGGTTCTCCATCATCATCCTCTTCTCTGTACCGCAAATTGCATGATGAAGAATATTTTAGCATTTTCTTCCCATCCATGCTCCAGACTGCTCCTGTTAATGAAAGAGAAGACCCAGACATGCTGGAGTGTACGGCAACAGGAGCCGAACAACCACCTCCCAGTGTACGCAGAAAACTTCTTTCAGCCAGCACTCTGAAAGTGGTCTTCCCATGACATAAGGGCTCCAGCATCTGCAGTGTAGTAAGGTCATCTTCTCGACATTCTACTGCTAGTGCCCCTTGTCCTACAGCATATAATAACTCCTCTGGTTCCAACTTCTGCAACATCAATGCTTGTTTTAGACCATTACTAGTATCACAAAGCTGCAGCTGTACTGGTAGTAAGATATATCTATATAAATAACATTGTACACAGTGGTAAGAAATCATAATAAAACCACATCAACAACATGCTGAAGAGTAAATCAAACTAATGAGTTATACATCCAACAGAACCGTTTTAAGCTCAGTGTCACAGCAAGAGTGGGTACCAGCCCTGGATAAATTAAGTGAGCGTTAGACCATTGTACCATCTTTGTTGTTTTACTCGTGAGAGAAGGAAAAAAAAAGGAAAACATTCAAGGACAGCTACAAGTTTATTCATGAAGCCAGAAACATGACCTGCATTGTTCTGTGTGGATTTGTTCTAGAGCATTTGAATAATGGAATTCAAGAAATTCTACTTCAAGAAGTTTCACTAACCAGCAAGGTACAAAAGGCAGTACAAAAATCAGCCTAGGGAATGCCTCAAAAACCACCCTCCAATACCTCCAAAGCACCCAAAACCTATCCTTAAGAAATATCCTATCTGTTCCTTTCCTTATCACTAAAGCAACCATCCAGTCCAAAACCAGCTTTCTAACTATTCAAACAGGCCATCCTCAAACAGGCTTATTTCACCTGGGCATACATCAGAGAGTATATAAACCTAACAATCTATAACACTGGTTGAAGCAAGCCATGACATCACAAGCATGCCAGGATAAACATGCTCTGAGCAATGATGGCTTACCAAACCTGTAAGCCCAGCATCTCCTGACCCACGGCCACATGATACTAAGGCAAAGGCCCCACTCACAGCATTATGGAGGCATGCTGCCCTACCAACTGCAGCAAAGCTTAACTGAGTATACATACTGCAAAATAGTGTATATAGTGTCACAAAGTGTGTGCATATGTATGCGCGAGTGTGTGAATGAGTGTAATATATGCAAGTGTATGTTTATGTACATAAACTGAAGAAAAAAAACAAAAGACATTATGAAGAATAAATAATGAACAATGCAAAACTGTTCTCGGTGGTTGAAATAAGGCTGCTGAATGGGTTTTGCTAGAACCCTTGATGTCCAACTTTTTAACAAATATACAAAATTATATAAAATGTAAATACAGTAAAACCTGTACATAAAATGGATCCCTTATATGCTGGAAACCTGGAAAAATGGAAAATAAATTTCAGAATGAAGCTATTTCCCAAATAAAATTATACTCTAAGCCGGAAAACTGCTAACACAGAAACATACATATTTTTCAGGAACGACTTGTGTAAATAACCTGATTAAAACGGATTCTTTATGTATAATAGTTTATAACATACATATTTTAAAAATTGCAAGAATTCTCTCTCAATCTTTTTGCAAAATGCATGGTAAGTGTACAACTGTTTTGCAGTGTGTTCATTCTCAGTTTCATTATTAAAAGCGATCAAGTACAAGTGAAAGAAAACTGTGAATATGGTGATTTTTAAAACCATAGTTTGTATGTACACAAATTCTGTAAAATGAGTTCTAAACATAAGACATAGTCACTGGAGGAAAAAACTAAGGTTATCGAAGAACATGAAAAGAACAAACGTCCAGCTAAAGAATTTGCGTTGTTTCAAGTGGGGAAAACTCAGATTTATGAGATTTTGACAAAATAAAAATGATTACAGGGAACAGCAGGGCATGTGAAATGCATCACAAAATCTACAGAGTATGACGAGCTAAATCATGCTCTATTCAAGTGGTTTGTAAGTGCATGTGCTAAAGGAATGCCAATTTCTGGCCTATGGCTTCACACTCAAGCTTAAGAGACAGCAAGAAAATTAGGTAAAGACAATTTCAGAGCTTCCAATGGATGGCTCGAGAGTTTCAAACATCGCCTTAACATTGTTTTGAATGTTGTGTGTGGTGAAGCAAATGATGCTGATATGCAGGCAGTTGCAGATTGTATAGGGAAAATAAAACAGACAGAGAAACTCGGCAATAAACTACAATTATTGCATGTAAATTGAAAATATACTGCATGAAATATATCAGCCTATTATTTACACTTCATTCTATATTATTCCTTCACTGTAAACCTGTGCAACTACTTCGTAATTTCTTCATATTCAAACACAACGCTCTGTAAGACATACTCCCGTGTAAATTGATTATGATCGCCTTCCATTTTAGAGAGGTTTTACTGTATTAAGCCCATAAGTTGGGCCAGGCCAAATAAAGATCTATAACCCTGTAAGCAAGCCTCAGGCAGTTCATAGAAGAGTTGTTAGAGCAGAGTAGTCATAAGTTATTCTGCAAGAAATGCAGTACATTCCAGCTTCATAGTGATAAGTCTGTAGGCAGTATATGTAGTGCAGAGGAGTCCTAGCTTTCAGTTAGCCAGTGAATAACAGAGTGCTTATGTCAGAGTCAGCAAGCAGAGCAGTGTAAAACGAAAACATTTTATGTGCATCAGAGAAATTGCAAACATAAGTTGGTGCGTGCAACAAAGATTCATTTCTTATTTTACATTGGAGACAATTATTTTCCTCTTTATACAACATTATCATATCTTGGCAATTAAATTGACCAAAATAAAGTTAAAACACGCAAAATATAGGTACTTTTTTCAATAAGTATTGCACACATATTATAGTATTAGAAAAAAATTCATTTGCCTTTTGCTTTGATATGTTTTCTCAGTTGCCAAATTGTGACCATCCATGAAATATAGACTAATTTTGTCTCATTCTTATATATTCTGTGAAGTAACAACAAAAACTTCTTTCTACTCCAAGTATGGGATTGCGTGCAATAAGCCTTTTAGGCTTACATGTGGGAGTAATGATAAAACTCCAACTTCCCTCTCTCATTATTTGTCTTCCTATCCATGTATTCTTAAGTTAAAGCCATCATCAAAAATATGTTGATGAATTATGAATGAAACATTCTATTTCTCAGAACATACAAATTCAGTATTTTAGAGCCGAGATTAGAAATTGTCTTACAAATTATAACCATTGGGAAGAACAAAATTTTTAAAAGGAGAAAAAGTAATAAAAATTGGTTGGGTGAGGTTATGCTTTATATATAAACATTCTTTCTCTCTTTAATATTAGGTAGATTTAATGATATGGTCAGAAATAGCTGGTATTTAATAAACATGAAGTTACATTATACAAATATAACAATTTGTAACAAAAGCTTCACTTAACTTAAGAAAATGGTGTTAATTCTTCTTTCTAATTGATATCGATTTCACAAACTCTTGTCTGCATCTTCAGTCAAGAAAACCGCAGGAGAAAACAAATTTGTTGTTAAGGAAGTTGCTATGTTCTTATGTTTTTTCAATATTACTATGTTCTTATGTATATATGTTCTATTATGTATATATGTATCTATGTTCTTATGTTCTTATTTATCTACTCATATCGATAAATACATAAAAAAAAGTTTTAACCCTTTTCCACATAAATTTGCTGTTTTTAATAGTTTGATTTATAGATTAATAAATATATCCCTGAATAAAGATGAATTTAATAAAGAATATAAAAATGTTATTAATACAGCTTTAATTAATGGTTTTAATAAAGATTTTATACAAAAGAAGATTGAAAAATTTAAATATCAAAATACTGTTAATGATATTTTTACCCTTAAAAAAATAAAAGATGATTATAATTTTAAACAATTTACTTACCATCCTTGGTTTAATAAACAATTTCAAAAAGTTTTTAAAGAGTTGGGTATAACTTTGGTTCCTCAAAACAAATATAGTATTAAATATTTACTACATTTCTCTAAAAAAGATGAAATTCCTAATAATAAAAAAATCAATTTGATTGTTTAGATTGTGATCGAGTTTACATTGGTAAGATGAAACGTAATTTGTAAATCAGAACGAAAGAACATTTTCGTAACATTAAGTATAAACAAACAGATAAATCAGCCGTAGCAGATCAGTTTTGGTCATTTAAGCATGAAATAAATCCTGAAGTTAAATTATTAAAACAATTAAATGTCCCGATAGATTTAATGGTTTGGGAAAAGATATTTATTTTAAAAACTAAACATTGCATAATGAATTTTGAAATATCAGCAGTTGATTCTGTTCTTAAGTTTGTTTCAGTTTCAGCTTTTGGTAATACTGAAAAAAATAAGAACATAGTAACACTGAAAAAACATAACAACATAGCAACTTCCTTAACAACGAATTTGTTTTCTCCTGTGGTTTTCTTGACTGAAGATGTGGATTAGAGTTCATGAAATGGATATCAATTAGAAAAAAGAATTAACACCATTTTCTTAAGTTAAGTGACGCTTTAGTTACAAATTGTTATATTTGTATAATATTCATTGCTTCACTGTGGCTAGTTTCATTTTCTACATAATCATGAACTTACATATTTAACTGTTAACTCTTTAATAGATACCTGTGTTATCCTATCTTCCCAACCCATCCTTGACAACCCTGCTGAAGCTAGAATTATTGCTGCATATGAATCCCCTTGATCCAGTTTCTTTAATCTTGTATTTAGATTTCCTCGAATATTTTCAACTTTAAGATGAGGGTAATACCGATGTATTTGAGCTGTCCGCCTTAATGAGCTAGTTCCTGTGAACATAAATTATATATTCTTTACACAAAAAGGTTTAAATTATCATATAATGAATGGTAATGTCTACCTAAATATTTACCATTTAGAGTACATTTTTCATATTAACTCCAGCTGATATTTTTGCTGAGTCGGGCATTCAAGATTGAAAATGGAAGCAACAGCTCCCAAAACTAGTCCCTCAAAAAATCAAAATGTAAGTGATGTAGTGTGAAAAACTGACTACAAATTGTTTTATCAACTAATTTGGACATCCCACATGTAATTTAGAAATCCTGTTTTCATCTGTGTTATCTGTCATTCTAAGATGATAAATTTAGAAATACGGTGCTAGTTAACATGTAACCATTCCACATTACTGTGACTATGATGGTGGCATTTGTTTTAAAGTGTACTGGCTTCATTTAAATAATAGGCATTGAAATTGAAAATCATACTTAGTGAATTATTCAGAAAGAATAATTCAACAAAAATTGGGTCGAAATATGTAAACACGAGGGTCAGCTGATAAGTCCCACGTCTCACAATAAAAATAAATTTAAAAAAAAAAACGCATATGAATTTTTTTCCCTTTATTTCTTAACATAATCTCCAGAAAGGCTAAAACATTTGTCATATCAGTGTTCTAATTTAATTAAACCATCTCCATAGTGGAATTTATCATGGTCTTCCAAACAGCTCTTTACCACATCAATGACCTCGTTGCTGTGAAATCTTCGTCCTCCAAAAACTGTTTTGAGGTTCGGGAACAGGTGGTAGTCACTGGGTGCTAGATCTGTTGAATAGGGTGGATGTTCAAGCAATTCAAACTTTAATTTGCACATTTTGCCCGCTGCAATGACCGAAAGATGGGCCAGAGCACTGTCGTGAAAAAACATTTTTTCTCTGCGAAATGAGGTCTTTTTCTTTTCACCTCTTCACTCAAAACATTGCAGTAAGCTTGCGTAGTAGTCACCAGTGAAACTTTTACTCTTTTCCAAGTAATCAATAAAAGTAATTCCCTGTGCATCACAGAAAACGCTCGCTGTTCGATACCTTGTTAGCTGACAATATTGACTGTGCCTTTTTTTTGGAATTAGTTCACCTGGTGCAATCCACTGATTCAACTGTGATTTACTTTCTGGAGTGTAGTGATGTGTCCAAGTTTCATCCATGGTAATAAACCGGCTCAAAAATTCATGGGGAGTTTTACAGTAAAGCTTCAAATTCTTAACAGAAGCAATTTTTCTTTGCAACTTTTCATCAGGTGTCACAAACATGGCACCATCTCGCACAGACCTTGTAAAAGTCCAAAACATTACTTAAAATATTAACTGCAAGTTCTTTTGATATGTTTACAGCCTCTGCTATCTCAAACAACTTTAGTTTCTGGTCTTCCAGTACTAAACAATGAATTTTTTCAATGATCTCTGGAGTTGTGACTTCCAAAGAACGTCCAGAGCGAGGCTCATCACTAGTGCTCGTACGTCCCATTTTAAACTCTACAACCAACCTTTTAATCATAGTATATGAAGGGGCCGAGATTTTCAATGTACTATCCATTTCCACCTTGATTTTTATAGGCAGTAATCCTTTAAAATAGAAGTATTTAATCATTGCTAATTTTTTCAAAAACTCATTTTTAGAACCTCTACATTTGTCATGTTTAAAATGCTGTCATTGAAACACTAATCGAGCTACTGACCTGTAACTATGGATACAAACTAGTTTAGAGTTTAACTATATGATTTGTTTTTTTTTTAATTTACGTCCTCCAACGTTAAGTCATACTGGACGATGAATGGAATGGGTGAAATGATGCTCAAATGAACCCAGGGACCACAGATATTAGAGAAACTATATGATCATATCCATCAAACTGGCCTAATGGTGCCATCTCTATGTGAGGCCCGGAACTTATCAGCCAATCCTTGTCTATATTCCATTGCATTAGAAAAACAAAACCACATGAAGGGCTTTGTGTATGTTATTTTAATATAGTATTGAAGAAAGCATGATGTGCTACAACTGGTTATATTCATTATATTTTTCATATTGAAATTCCACTTATTGTAAAATGTTCGACTTTAGTTGTGTATCAGTCTACTTTTAATAAAACTTTTAATAAATAACAAAAGAGGGCACTTGTAGAAAAAGATCTGTGTGTGTGCATACAAATAACTTAACTAAAAATCAAAATTTAAATTTTGAATAAATATTTAGTATACAAGTTTAGTACCTTTCAAAGATATAACAGTAAATTTTCAATTAAATTCTGCCTCACTAAACTACATCAAAAAAGCATCCTACAATGTAAGCCATATCAGACGAATAAAATAGATAAAAAGAAGCTAAAATGAGCCCAGGGTCTATAGAGCTCAGAGTAGGGATGGGAAGGAAGGTACTACTAAGTGCAAATTAACCCTCCCTCTCATCCTTGCTACTTTTAACAAACAGGTAGATACAGCTAACTAAACTGGTTGATTCTTATTAATTTTTAGATGAGTCGTATTTATTACACATCTGCTTCACTTTCGTTGATTCTGTTTATACTCACAGGGCAGTCTTATCAGTGCAGTGGTGGCTTGCATGTGCAACATGAGTGAAGGATTATTGAATCCATGTTGCTGGTCCCGGATTAGAAGAGTTATTCAACATTCATCTTTCAGGATAAGGGAAAACCCCAGAGGAAACCTTATCCAGATAATTCACCCTGGTCAAGAGTGGGACCTCTTGAACGTGAGGTAGACAAACTACCACCATGGCAACATGGGCAACACGGCAAATTATCCTTTACATGGCTTTTAGTTCTGTTTAAAATAGCATATATTTTGAATTACATAAACAAAGAAAGAATGCATGCACCCAAATCAAAATGTTTGGGTATAATACTTTAAGTATTTAGCAGACGAAGCAAAAAGATGTGCATAAAGAAAATGGCTAAGTTCTAAAATATTGAAGATGAGGAAGCATTCTCATCACTAATTCATTCCACAAACATGCACCTAGAGTTCACATGAGAGTCTTCATAGATTTAAACAGCCAAGGTGCACCATCTCTTACTCAGAAAAACCTAACTGGCGTACAATAAGTACCTGCATTCATTATGAACTATATTAACTTAAATAATGTAAAGTAAAATCTAAATTTACCTATAACACTGCCTTTTGGTAAGGTCTTTAACGTTTTGTCCTTATATTTTGGGTGCAATATCACAGCATCCCTTGGATCTTCTCTCCTGAAACATCAACCAATCGTACAATAGATCATTTAAGTATTGTAATACTATACTCCATTAAGCCCAAGAAAGCATCCAGGTGTCAACAAATGCACATGGCACCACCATCTCTTATTTTCGCAAAAAGTTTCACCAATTTGGAATAAAGAATACCACTATAATCAATTTTTAAAAGCTAGTCCCTCTTACAATTGTACTTCCTCATAGCTAATATCAAAGCAAAATAGCACAAAATTAGTCGAAAAAGGTTCACTCCTCAACCCTTCAATCTAAAACCACAATCTTCCAGTCCACTGCCAAGGCTAAAAGAAGAAATCACTATCAGACAGGGACGAGTTATATAGGTGTATATATTAAAGAGAAACTGAAATAAAAATGTCTCTATATGTTAAAGGGCATTTTAGACATAACAGCTGTGAAAAACCCACCCTTCTACTCGTATAGTATTTGAAAAATACAAATTCCATCTCAGTTGTACAGGAATGAAAGTGTCTGACTGTTAACTATTCCCTGGCAGAGTGCTGAGTCGCAGTACAATGTCAGTGTGGCAACACATTGTAATACATAAAACAGAATACGAGAATCAATGGGACTTTAAGGTGAGTTGATTAATAACACCAAACAACACCGTTTTTAACCTTTCATCAAAGAAGATAATCAACGGAATTTATTTTATGTATGATCCACCATGCCAAATTATGTAAAGAAAAAAAGTATTCACTGTAAATATTCTCTTAATAGTTTTGAATCAATGAGTTATGTTAACGTCACTCCTTTTATATGTACACTGCCTATCAGGAGCTTTGTACTATTACATTACAGGGGATTTATATGAAATTGAGCAATTGTTTAGAATTAGTGAGATTGAGCCAATATTTGCATTTAGATAAACTACCCAATAATCTTGAATCAAAATGTCGTATTTGTAACTACAACTAGAGAGTGTAAACCAGCTTATTTTTTCTAGGTGATAATTAGGGAACGGATTTTTATTTAAATACACATTTTCTTATGCAATTAAATGTTTTGCACAATTTAGTTATTAGTAATATTTTATGCATTTTACCAATATATTATACTGAGCTTTGTTTCTCCTTTTACTGTGTGTGGGAAACAACATGACTGTTTTTGGGAAGAGAAGCTATGCAACCTTCTGCTTATCCTATAACCTTAGATTAAACTATGGCTGTCAACAGCTCGCTACAATATAAACATATACATGTAATTTTATTTAATTTACGGAAATTAATCATTTCTTCACACTAGCCGTATATAGGCTAAGGTTTTTGATAGAGTCAACATGAAAAATTCAATGACATGGCCAGGATTTGAATAACAGATCTCCTGGTTTCCGTCCAGTCACTAACCCATTGAGCTACCATGGCCAACGTGCCACCTGACATTAAATTCTCAATCTGACTCGTATATTTCCCCGGTAGACCACTAGGGGCTCTTGCATTCGAGATACACCGTTTGTGGTGACTTACTATCGTAAGTACCCGAGTCCCAGGCTTCATCATTTTACTCTTATTATTTTGGTTAATTGATGGAAATTAATCATTTCTTCACACTAGCCATATATAGGCTAAGATTTTTTATAGAGTCAACATGAAAAATTCAATGCCATGGCCGGGATTTGAATACATAGGGTGTATGAAACTGTTCAGTTGCTGTATCCCAGCAAATTGATATCCAATGGTAAGAAAGTACTTGTTAAAGCCCTTAAGAGAGTTGATCTCTCTAGGACTAAAAACTCATGTTCCATTACCACCAACACCTATTGTTACTCGTTGGAGCACTTGGCTTTCACAGTGGTATATATGTGGAACATTCTGTTAGCTTTAAATGGGTTGTGGATGAACTGGGCAAAGATGATGCTTCAGCTATCGAAATGTTCAAAATCTGCTAAGTGACAGTTGTTTAAGAAATGACGTGGTATATGTTGCTGCTAATTTGAGTTTCTTGTGCAATTCCATTAAAAAACTAGAAGCAATAACTAATCTCTTGATAGAAAGTGTTAAAGAAATTGTTAGCGTAGGAACGAAAATCAACTCACTCAAAGACTTAAAAATGGAAACTTTAGAAAAGTTCAAATAAGTGTTTGAAAAAATACAGCGTTTCCAAATTATAAGACAAGTTGCCAAAGTTCTAGAAATCCATAAGTAGACTCAGAGTACAAGTAGTAGTGGCTTGCCTCTTATGAAATATGTATGACATCATGTGATGTAGAACGATCATTCTCCCAATACCAGGCACTGCAACGTGACAATCGCCAGAGATTTCTAATGTACAATTTAGAGAAGGCATGAGTTGTGCAATGTAACTTCAAACAATTTCCAACAATTGACATCAATAATTCATCAATGGTGAGTTATCAAAACAGTTCTCTCTTTTATTACAACTCTTTCTATTATGTGAAATGAAGGAAAATATTTTAGTAAATATTTTGAACTTTTTAACAATTATTTTCTTGATTTTTAATGCATAAAAAATAAATTTAACTTTAAGCAACTAAAAATCCATTCTCTATACTAAACTTGTGGAACTTCAGAACAAGTCAGGCAACATATTTTAAAGAGACACATCAGGGGTAAAAACTTAGAAGAGCAGCTCCAAGTAAGCAAGTTAGAAGTTAAATAAAATTAGGTAAATTTTTGTATTTACATTTTGTCACCTCTATTATCCCCATTTTGCTTTCTGATGTTCATTTATTCTGTTCTTAGTAGTTACCTGACTTTGCTTAAATACTATATTTTATAAACTAGATACTTCACAAATAAAGAATATTACAGGAAAATTTGATTCCACTATAAGCTAGCTGCATTATATTTAAAATGTACTTTTTTTTCCTAATACTTACTTTAAAACACAACCTATACTCATGCCATCTGGCAGCAAAGTAGGTAAATCTTTAAGTGAATGGACCACAAAATCGACATCCTGCTGTTCCAAAGCAATTTCTAATTCCTTTGTAAATAAACTTTTCTCACCAATTTTAGGAAGAGGCTTGTCCAATATTTGGTCTCCAATTGTAGACATTGTAACTGTTAACACAAAAATGAAAACATTTTGTCAATTATGACTAAATAATACATTCCACTTGCTGAGAAGAAGATAAACTTATATTATTAAAAATGTATGAGCGGCAAGATTACTTAGTACACTTGTAGATTTTGTTAAACTGGCCAAATTAGCACAATATATTTTAAAAGTATCATCCTTTTGATTACACAGCAGAGCTTCAGATAAGCAAGTATAGTCTGTTTATTGAGATTCAACTGTATTGGAACACCACAGTGAAGCGAAAAATTATTAAATTTTAGATGAGTCGCATTTTTTTACACATCTGCTTCACTTTCGAAAGTGAAGCAGATGTGTAAAAAATGCGACTCATCTAAAATTTAATAATAAGTATAGTCTGTTTTTTTTTTATTCCTGTCCTCCAACGTTAAGTCATATCGGACGGAAAATGAATTGGGTGAAATGATGCTCAAATGACTCCAGGGTCCATGGAGCTTACAGTTACCCGACATTCGTCTTGAAGGATAAGGGAAAACACTGGGAAAAAACCTTATCCAGGTAACTCACCCTGACCGAGATTCGAACTCGGGACCTCTTGTACCACCTGTTTGCAATAATCAAATTAGCTCTAATATTTTTTGCAAAATAGATAAGACTGAAATGCGAACTGTAAAAATAGAATTTGCTTTGAAGACTGTAACTCTTACAGAAAATAAATGGAATTAGATTTAACATTAAAGATATTTTACCTTTGTTTTTAATTTTTATTTTTTTCAAAATCTCATAAATCTAATTTCTTCCCACTTTAAACAACACTGTTAATCAGGTAAATTGATGGAAATAAATATTTCTTCCACACTAGCCATCTTGTCGGCATGTTGGCCATTGTAGCTCAGTGGGTAAGAGCAGCCACACGGAGACCAAGACATCCGTAACAGTTAAAATATGGCTTCCTGAATTTAAGAGCAGCCAAATTCCATTTACTCAGATGATTGTCAACTGAAGGTACATAAGTTTAGATGACATTCCAAAGACCTAGACAGGCCATGTGTGCTTTTACTTCAATGAATTAAATACACATTTGAATGAAGAGTTCCTGATAGTCTTTACATGTATTTAAATCCAATTCCAGTGAGCTTCTCACATATTTTATAACAAAAAATGAAACAGTGATTCATCATTAAATTCCAGAAACAAAGGAGTCTAAACAGTGGGTGGTAACAGATGAAAGTGAACTATAGAAGGAAAAATGGTTCCACCTGCAGTAACCAAGCGGGATGGCTCATGCAGTTTTGTCTGTAGTCCCCACTTGGAAGGTCCGGTTTCAATTCCCATAGCCGACCTATCTGACCCATTGGTTTTTTCAGAGGTTTTCCCAGGTTGCCAGGCAAATGCTGGGCAGGTTAGTTACATCCCCTGAAATTCCTGTCCCTCCAATTCATTTCCATTATTTCACATCATCTCTCATCTGGTAGTCTCTTTCAAGGTAGAAGTGTCAGCGGATGTCTTGACGTTGCATGGCAAAATGATATGCTCTTGCTAACACTTCCTCCTTTGGTAAGATGCTCTCCGATCTCTGAACATGGTCTGATGGGGCCATTTCTGGACCACAGTAGGAGGGGATGCCGGCTGCACTGGCCTGCCAGGGAGTTTCCAATGGTAAAGTGTAAGGACACTGCCCTCTGCACTGTCGTGACTCCTTGTAATGGTCGTTCTTTCTCTTCTCGCTTTATTCTTCCTCCCAGGGGTGACACTTGGGGGCATAGGTACAATAGACCAAGTTAGGATCTCCATGCCAAATCTGTTAACTCTGGGGAAAACACCACCAATTGGCTCCTACCAACCAACACACCATAAAAACTGTGCTTGGCTCTATCGCTAAAGACAACACCCCTCCAAATAGAATACCTGGAATTTATCAAACAGAATGAAATAACTGCAACCAAACTTATGTAGGGAAAACTAAGAGCAAGTTAGAAACAAGGGCCTAAGAACAACTCAAGATATATAAAACACAACACCTACAAAAATCAGTAGTTGCCATCCATTTTAGGAAAGAAAATTACATTTATCTGGAACCTAAACTATTAAAACATATAACAGGAAGTTGAGAATTGTAACATACAAAGAGCTCTTCATATGATAATGCATAAGCTGATAATGGACAAAGGTAGCTTTTGAAACATGTTTGGGTAATTTAGAAAGTGAGTGCTGTTTTGTGTTACTGATAGACTCAATTTCTACTTTAAAAGATAAAACCTGTTTTAGGTTCTTTTAGGTCCAATTCCATAAAACAGTTGCTCTCAAATCAGAGCCGAAGGTAACTTAGGTTCAAGCTAAACCCAGAATTTTCACTGCTCAAAGATTTCATTTTACTTACAATAAAATTTAATTTATATGAAAAGCCTAATACTGCAAGTCTCTCAAGTCTGAATTTAAAAATGCACTTTTTGCATAGGTTTTCTTTCACCAATAAAAATGATAAGACTTAAAATAAATAAAAATAATAAAATAGTTAAAAAAGCTTCTATCTGATTAATATTCTCCCTTATCGGAGAAAATGAAGGTTCAAATGTCTAACCTCTAAATAATGGGAACAAACAGAGACACACACACACACACAGACACACTTGTAATGACAACTTTGGCAAACACAGAACTTTATGCTGAGTATCAGATGGAACTGACCAGAGCAAAACTAAATATAAAGCACCCTCTCCTTGCAGTATTATTCTGTTAAGATGCAGTGAATTTATGTTGTAAAACCACAAAATTTTCTAATGCTACAAAAAAGGAATTAATCTGTGCATGAACAGCATTTTAGTAAAGATTGCAGTCCAGTAAAGCTTCTTAGGTTAACTCCTTATCAGGCTTTGACATTAGGTATTTTCTGCTTGGCCTCTCAAATTTTATTATGTTATCATGGTATAAGTTATTTTCTTGCTGATTTAGGAATGTACACAAAGCTTTCATTTATATCTATGCCTATAATAATACTTGATTTCTCCCTCATTCCCATTTTTAACTTGACAATACAGTTTAAAATGTGGCAATGTCTCACAGTTACAGTATGGTCAGAGTTCAGCCACCACCAAATTCACTATAAATACTATAAATACACCTAAATACTTACTTACCTATTTCAAATGTTTTATCAGGATACAATTCTTTTAACAGATCTATTACATAGTTGGTTTGTATCAATGCTAACTGTAAGAGAAAAAGAAAAGTAATTAAATTCCAATATACTCCAAACATTACCCTAAGCTCAATGCCTTGATACTTTGTAAAATATTGCTTCCTTTTGTGTACCATTTTCTTCACAGATGTAGTTAGGTTTCGAAAGACTATGTGCAAACAGTCTGAACGGGATCCATAACTGCAATTGCCAAACAGGACTTCTGGAGTTTTACATCTTATTTACACAGGCATCATAGAAAATGTACTATAGGTATCTAGATAAACATTAGGCATATGTAATACTTGGGTTTACAAATGTGAAGAACAATGGTACCAAAATAATGAAATGTTAATTGATTTAGGTTTGTATATATCCAAAATAGGACATTTTCAATTGGATTAGAACAAGTATTATTTTGGAATAGATCTTGCCAAACAAAATAAAAATATAATTTTCAAAATATAAATCTCTTGATCTTACATAAAAATAAATTAACTGAACTCTTCATCAAATTAAAACAGTCACTAGTAGACATTTTTGTAAATGTTAAATAAATTTAAGAGCACAAGTAGCAAAAATGATGATTACAATTCTACAAAGCTTTAAGTCCAAATATTATTGATGGAAAATAAAATTATCCATTCAACATTAAATGTATTCTTAAACTTGACTTTAATACCTTTTCTTTCTTGGTTGCACATTGGCAAAGAAATAATCCACTTTCATTTTCTGTTGACAATAGTGACAAACCATTTAAACATGCTGAGTCACAGAACTCCCAAGAAATTTTAGATCATTTCAATTTAGAAAATGATCTTTCAATTTTGCCCAGTGTAAACAGAAACAGTTTAGTATATGCAACAAGCAGTACATACATCATGACAGCCAGAACTATGTTCAATCAACAGTATATTAACAAGCTGTCTTCAAATGACATGTTTTTATCTTAAAATACTTGTGATCTAATCATAAGTGTTATGCTGTCAGAAAATGTTTTTACAAAGTTTTTTGTCATTTTTCCAGTTTATCATCAGAAGTCATAAAGTCAGTAGTATACACAAATAAAGTAATTCATTATAGATTTCATGTCCTTGAATCACAGTAAAGTTGTGATAATAGCATAACATGGGATAACAAATGACCTTAATTAAATATTTGGTTAACATATAACTTTTTTTTACCACAATATACATTCAAAACATCTTCAAAACTAAGCCCTCCTTTGATACTTTACTAATTAATGTTTTCAAAGCAAACATATGAATGAAATTTCACTTGATAAATATTAGTCAGACATGGAAATGCTTTTATATAAAAACAAATTATTATAAGTTGTAACAACTATCATCATTCCACTGATCTACATAATTCCCATCATTAATTATAAAATATGTTCCTTGACATTTGTATATTAAGTATAAACTATTATGATCATTAAATTGCAGTTAATAGTATCTTTCCAAAACTGTATAACCAGAAATACCTGTCATTTAATTGTTCCTTTTTCATCAAATGAAGCGGTACTGGAAATTTGAGACATTTAAAGAAGACTATTGGATTTTGGAACAGTATTTTTTTATAAAAGGTTTACATCCTAGATAGATGAAAAATGGTAGCACATTCAAATTAAACTATATTGTTTGCTGGTTTTGCACTATTTTTATTAAAACTCCATGCTCCACTTAATATTGCATCAACATGATATTAGTGTGGAAAAAATGAATTTAGAATGTGTTTGGAAATTGGAGTCACAAAAGCACATTTTCACAATTCCAATATCTATGCTGCACTCATAACCTCTATTAACGTACTCACCCATGCGGGCCCTTCCTGTGACCTTAAATGATCAGCAAATTATGCAACAAAAAATGAAAGTATTTGAACATTCACTAGTTATAAAATCTTACCTGACTTTTTCTTGAGCCAACTTTTATTGTGCCTTTGTATTCGTTCATTTTTACAATGAAATGATGACATTAACTCGTATGTTTTAAGTTTCCAACAACTTAAGTGGGTCGAGAAAGTGTTAAAAATTATTAAAGCATATGTCCACAGCACCAGAATCGGGGTTAAGTTTCACTTTAAAATTCCTTTACACAGTTACTGACACTGCAGTAGAATGTGTAAATTATTGTCAGATCCAAATGATTTGTAAGGTCATCTTGCTCCGCTGTCTGTCCTTATCTCAAGTATCA
Source organism: Mantis religiosa (assembly GCA_030765055.1). NCBI lineage: Eukaryota > Metazoa > Arthropoda > Insecta > Mantodea > Mantidae > Mantis > Mantis religiosa. The sequence continues at coordinate 105,896,912 of CM060956.1, read as the reverse complement.
TTTTATTCAGATACCAATTATTAATTACTAACTCATTCTCTGACCTCACAATAACACCATCACGTCCCTGATGTCACGAACAGTGTCGCCAACAAAACAGTGCGTGCTTTAACTTTTCAACGCACTGGAGTCTCTAGAGTACGGCCCTAGTGTGAATTGCTAGAAGTTGGCATCCTGTGCAACGAAAATTAAAATCCCTCTTTAGAGCTGAAGATCGTATCATATAAGCGTATTGAGATTAAGAGATCTTACGTCTAACCGTGCGAACGTCACTTTTGCGAGAAATTAATAAATAGATCTATATAATATATAATCACAGAATGTACAATACTGATTTGTGGACAAATTATAAATAATATACATTGTAATATTGAATGTGATTACTTGATATCTTTCATATTCGGTACGTGAAAAATGCAGTGAAAGTCCAAAGTTCACACGTACATAGGTAGGATGGGTAGGATTGAGGTATTTGGTTAAACACTCATGTCATGAGTTGACGTAAATAACACTGGCTGACGATTGTCCATTATTGACGTCAGTGTATCCACTTGAAATTTCTTTCACTTATCGCGCACTTCCATTTGTGTACCCTGAATGCCACTTTTATTATAGCTTTTTTTAATTTACATCCTCCAACGTTGTCATATCGGACGATGCTCAAATGAGTCCGGGGTCCATGGAGCTTAGAGTTACCTGGCATTCGTCTATCAGGATAAGGGAAAACTCCGGAAAAGACCTTATCCAGGTAACTCACCCTAACCGAGATTTGAACTCGGGAGCTCTTGAACGTGAGGCAGACAGGCTACCATCTACACTACCGAGGCGGGCATTTATTATAGCTGTAAACATATCCCCTTATTTATGTGCTTTTACATTTGAATTTCAAAAGGTTCCATATTCTTTAAGCCTAATTATTAACGGTACATATTAACAAAGATACTTGGGGGTTAAGAAAGTACAAATTACGAAGCTTCCTATAACAGCAAAATTAATAATAATAATAATAATAATAATAATAATAATAATAATAATAATAATAATAATAATAATAATAATAATAATAATAATAATAAACAACAATAACAACATAATAATAATAATAATAATAATAATAATAATAATAATAATAATAATAATAATAATAATAATAATAATAATAATAATAATAATAATAATAATAATAATAATAATAATAATAATAATAATAATAATAATAATAATAATAATAATAATAATAATAATAATAATAATAATAATAATAATAATAATAATAATAATAATAATAATAATAACAATAACAATAACAACAATAACAATAACAATAATAATAATAATAATAATAATAATAATAATAATAATAATAATAATAATAATAATAATAATAATAATAATAATATATTCACTATTTAGTAACTACAAAAGTTAGGCTTTCTCAAAAAAAATATTAAAACTTATACAATGTGTATTATAATTAGGGGTGGTGATTTTTCGCAAATGCGATATAGCGCGATAAAGTGCGAAATTGACTCAAAATGCGATATAAATGCGAAATCGAAGATTTTCCCAAGTAATTATTTTTCTCCAATGCTCTTTCTTCTGGAAACTTTAACTGAAGAGTCTGTAGAACCTTTGCATGTTTAGGAAGAACATAAGTAAGTGATCACTCTTCTGGAATATGGAAAGCAACCCTTCCCGCTAAATTAGCTTATTGTTTGGTACATACATGAGGCGAGTTTAGTTGTTTCACAAAAAAGACCCCTCTTACCACGCCCAATAACTGTCATAAATCTGTCTTCACAACTTAGTTAACGGAAAATTTCAATCCTCGTCTCTGTAAACCAATAGCAACCCTAATTTTAAGGAAATGATAAACACGTCTTAATTCCAGTTGGAGTTCTTAGATGCCAAAGTTTCGATTTTCATTGCTCCGTTCGGTTTTACGCGCAGCTTTAATTCATTCAATGCGTAGTGATAAATGTAAAAATAAAAGTGCTAAATTTCTGATTTCAAAATGCTAAATATCACTTACCCCTACTTATAATAAATTTACATAAACATTTATTTTGGCGTCAAACTTTTGTATATATAAATGATGTCTAATTAACCATTTGTACAATCTCTCTTTATACAGCTGAACATCTGCAGCAGTTATTTTTGTTGGAAGTAAAGTGAAACGTTTTATGCCTATTACTTTGTAATAAGGTCATCTGCAATGTGCTAAGGCATATTGATTTTATTACTACTACTTGTATTGTGCTCATGTACGACCTCTTGACGTCATAAGCAGGCAATACAATATTAGTAATATTAATTGCCATTATTGTTCCTTTACCGCTGTATCTAGGTACATACTATTTATGCATGTATTACTCAGCGTTTTTCCTCCAAGGTCGCTCACTAAAATTTAAAACAAGAAACTAAATACCTCCTCCTTAATTTCTATATGTAACGAAGTTTTATTCGACGAAAAGTTAAACTTTCTAATTTTTTACCTTCCCTGCTAACTCTCTATTTTGAGTTATCAGAGGAGGAACCATTATAGTACGCGTTTTATTTCTCTCGCGTGTTTCTACTATCTGGCGACCTTGAAGGTAATCTAGATTACTCTACCTTAAACGTGAGATACATGCACTGTGTACATGTCTCAGTGTTGTCATGTAAAGTCAACGATATAAGTTTATGGGAACGGTAGCTGCTCGCGTCAAAACAACGAATTTAATTTTGCATAAATACATTTAAATAATTTGTGAATACATTCTTAATGCAAAACAAGCTCATAGAATTATAAACATAAACTCTAAATGTTTCAGTATCTAATTTTACAGCTCGCGATTGAAATGGAGTCTCAGAAAAATACAGACCACTTTGTGTGTGTGTGTGTGGGGGGGGGGGGTGCGTGCGTGCTTGTGTGTGTCGATTTTGAATTTTTGAGCGGAATGCTCTACTTTTCGACCTTTTATGTAGTGTTAGGAAAAGTAAAAGACAGTTTTGGAAAACAAATACAGATATTACATTTAAATGATTACTCCACCCATTCTTCAACGAACAATTCTTTAAACAGTTTATTATTCTATCTACATCACATTAATCGCAGTGGTGAGACGTGACTTTCATAGCGCGGGACTCTCTAAATAATGATTTTCATAAAATAAGAGAGACTCAAAGAACCAAGGTTACTCCTTGGTACTCTCTCTATTGTACAGCCATACGTAGGCCCTTGTTGCATTGCAAGACTGTTCACACTACGTTTCCCATCTCCACTTAGATGTTCTCTGGCCCACGCCGCGTGAACTGTTAGTCTAAAAGAGAAAGTTTAGAATTCACACACTTTTGTTAATAACTTAAAACGTCACAAGAATTTTCTATTTGTCACCACTAAATACCTGCCTACGTTAAATACTATTGCTAATGCTACTGAAATATGCGTACAGCTGTATTTAAGAGCACCACATAGAACAAAAGAAAAAAAAAACATTTTTCTTTACATGCTACAGACTTCACGTGACAAAATCTGTCAGTGCTCCCTAACTACAATGAACTGGTCACTCGAAACAAAGCAGTTGTCAAATTATTGATCACAGCACCTCGGATGTTCGCGAATAAATTTTGAAAAATGTATTCGGGGCAAACAGAGTATTTTTTGCGTGAATTTTCTTGTTTTTCCTTCTCTCCTTGGGGCCCAAATGACCTTGCTGTCGACGGGCCCTAAAACACCACACACTCACTCACTCCTTCTCTCCTGACATTCTTGGGGAGCCGGCGCTTCTATCGCTTCAATGCACGCTTCGTTTTTCATTCGAGATAAACATTTGTAGAAGTGCTTTTATTGAGTATTTCCTTTAGGAATAAGGAAATGTAGCAAGGTTTAGGGATAGTCAAATCATATTATACTCACTTCGATATTTCGTTGTCTTTGTATGACAAAGACAGAGAATTAAAAAAAAAAAGAAATAACGCCCTCCCGTTTAAGAAAATTATTAATACTTAAAGCTTAAACCAATTACAAAAAATATATTGAAAATGGCTGAATGCACAAAAATTAAACTTTTTAATGAGCTCTACATCTTTTATGCATTAAGATTTTGTCTATCGCTTACAGTTTAAAAATCATCCAGAATAAAGACGGCTTCAGAGACTATTCAATATATGATCCTTGGTCGTGAAAATATCTTAAAAATATAATAATTTTAAAACATTAGTATAGGTAGTCATTTTTGCGAAATTATTTTCTGAAAAATGTTCATTTGAAGGGTGGTTACGACCACCCTGTCGCGCATACACAGGTCTTTTGCTAAAAATGCTTTAGTTATTTATTGGGTGTAGATGGGCACGTCGACCAGACTCATCTTTTGTACCTATGCCCCCAAGTGGAGTATCCACGGGAGGATTAGGATTGGGATTTCATTACGGAGGGGATTCGGTACCTAGGACACCATGCTGGGCACATTGCTCCTACGCCTCCAAGTTGGGCCACGCCCGAGATGAAGGATGAGGCGAGAGGAGACAGAGGGCGGCAACCCAAGGAGCCACGACAGTACAGAGGGCAGGGTCCCTACAGTTTACTTGGATAGAGACCTCTCCCGAAGGCCAGGACAATGAACTCGCTCCCCTACAGCGGGACGACAACGAGCCCAGCAGCCGAGTCCTAATGGCACCACGCTAGCGATCCGAGCTCCAAAGGTCCCTGGCTAGTGGTCACGAAATGGTCCCAGCAGAGGAGCGGAGACCGGCAACCGACCTACCGAATGAGGAAGTAGTTGTCCTTAGAGCATATCATCCTGCCATGCTGCCCCGAGAAACCCGCCGACACTTCTACCCTGAAAGAGACCACCAGATGAGAGATGATGTGAAATGATAATGGAAATGAAATGGAGGGACAGGAGATGCAATTAACCTACCCAACATTCGCCTAGAGATCCGGGAAAACCCCGAAAAACCCCATGGGTCAGGTAGGTCGGCCACGGGAATCGAACCCGAGCCTCCCGAATGCGGGCCACAGACGAAACCGCCTGAGCCATCCCGCTCGATATCCGCGGGAGGAAGGATAGGTGAGAGGAGACAGAGGGTGGCTGATCCAAGGACTCGCGACAGTGCACAGGGCAGGGTTCCTACGCTTGACTAGTTGTACTGGCATTCCACCCGACGTGGTCCTGAATCAGCCCACCAGACCGACTCGGAGATCGTCCTACCGGAGGAGCATATCATCCTGCCATGCTGCCCCGAGACACACGCCGATACTTCTACCCTGAAAGAGACCAACAGATGAGAAATGATCTGAAATAATAATGGAGGTAATTGAGGGACAGGAAATTCGATCGTCCGATATGACTTTACATTGGAGGACGTAAATTACACATAAAAAAGGAAATTCGAGGGATGTTATTAACCTACCCAGCATTAACACCCGAAAAAACCCATGGGTTGCTCACGTTGCACACACACACACACACACACACACACACACACACACACACACACACACACACACACACACACACACACACACACACACACACATATATATATAATATCACAATCTACCCACCGTCTATTATTATAAATCGATCATAACGCCAGTAAGGGACAGAGTCCCGGAATGGCAAAAGGTTGAAAGATGACTTTGCAACTACACCTCTGTGTATGTTTTGAAATTCCACTCCCACTGTATAGCCAATGCAATAAAAATATGAATAATGACTTCCCATTTAACAAGGAAAATCTCCGAAATATTTTACTCAACACTAAAAACATACTGGACATTTTTACACTTTTCGAGTTAAAAGCAAGTCATCCAAAACAGCGAAGACTTCTGTAAACATTTCCAGGAAATTCAAGATAGGTACTCGTTTTATTTGTCATGAAAATATTTTAATTTGTATGTTAATTAAAATCGTTAGAACCATTTTTGAGAAAGTCAGTTTTCGAAAAATGTCTTGTAAAGGGTATCTGGGGTGGAGAGATTTTCTTTGAAATCTTCGTGCTGAACTAAAATAACAAATGTGACATTTAACTATTTCTTTCACTCACAGAAGCTAAACGTTTTTAGATTCAGGGATCCCAAAGTATATATTTCCGGTGAAATCTCGATATCGAATTTAAGGGTTAAAAGTAATACTCCCTCTACGTACTACAGAAAGTAAAGAATGCGCCGCATTTGGAGGTCGATGTTTTGTGATTGCAATGTGGAGATTGTGATGATGACATAACGTAACCTCTAGCGTCCAACACACTATTAAATGGAATTGAAGGTTGACTTGAACGTGACCAAACGCCACGCAACTTGAGCGTGTAGCTGTCAGATGTAATTAGAGCCAATCGACGTGAAGCGGTAGCGCGTAGTAATAAAAACAACTGCCAATCTAGGCATTCCTGTTACTTTGAATTCAGTGCACCCTAGTACACTTTAGTTTAGCAGCATTTCTTAACTTCATGTGAAGGCAAGGCTACACTAAAAAATTCCAACTTCTGTAATAATAAACCTGTCATTAAAATTTAGTCACTATCATTTTAAACTTGCATGCAAATTTTCATGTTGCTACACCAAATATTTCATTAATTATTATTTTTTGAGAAAATATTGTAAAAATTAAAAATGTTCTACGCGTCTAAAAATTTGAACTTTTAAGTTGAATTTTTGTTTTTGGATAGTACGAGCAATTTTAAAAGACACACATTCTTTTTTTTTTTTTTTTTTTTTTTTTTTTTTTTTTTTTTTTTTTTTTTTTTGGAATATTCTTGTAGCATTTGTTCTAAAACATTTTTCATGTTTTAGCTCTCAAAATTTTGAAAATGTTAACTTTTTTATTCCTTAACACCAAATAATTTTCAAAACTTAAGCATTAACAACAAAAAGAGGGGTGTGAAGTTTCTTATTTACATATCCTGTAAGTTTCACCAAATTAAATGAAAAACTTTGACGCGTGAGCCATTTTGTATACTGAAAAGTGTTAGAACATAAGTTTCTCAGAAAATTAACTTTAAAGTAATGATTGTTACTTTGAACGATTGTTAAAGATCTCTTTAAATTGTCACGTAATGGCCTAAAATGGTGAAAACGGTAAAAATAGCATGCCATCGATTACTTACTACACACCCTAAGCTACAAAAAATGCCATGATTTTCAACATTTTCGGCGAATTTTCAGTGTCGCCTTGCCTGAAGTCCGTTGTAGTACAATGGCAGCGCTTAAGCATCTACAGTGAGTAAAGATACCCAATAATATCCCTTCTGTTTTAACTGTATCACTGAAACCTAACTGAAAATCATAATTTCGTTCTCTATCGCGTTCTATAAGCTCAATAATCTTTTAAAAATGTATTTAAAATGGTCATATCTCTTATTGCATTAACTGTAAGAACTGGAAATTCAATATTCACATAATTGTAGGCAAAATAAATATTGGGACATCTCTTTTTGTGCGTCCTGTGGGGGTGTATAACAGATCTATGTAACAATGAGTAGTGAACAGTCTATGTGTAATCAAAACACTTCAGTGCCGTCTCGAGATGGTAGCGTGTATTTGCTTCACGTTCGAGAGGTCCCGAGTTCAAATCTCAGTCAGGGTGAGCTATCTGGATAAGTTTTAGCCGGGGTTTTCCCTTATCCAGAAAGACGAATGTTGGCTAGCTCCAAGCTCTGTGGACCCTGGGTTCATTTGAGTATCATTTCACCCATTTCATTCATCGTTGGAGGACGTAAATTAAAATAAAAAAGCAGTTTAGTTACAAGAAATGGGATAACTACACAGGTTTAGAACAAAGGCAGCTCGTCATTTGAGTTACAGAATGAAAATGAAGAAAAGTACAGTTGAAAATATAATTAACAGACACATACGTACAGGAAAAACGAATCGGCTTGTTACCTCAAACCAGGTAAGTCACCATTAAGGTAGTTGTCTCCTGTATTTATGAGAGCTCCTAAGTGGAATATGGAATAATATTTGGGGAAATTCACCAGAAGCCAAAGATATATTTATTAAACAATTTTTTTTCCTTGTTCCAAGGCAAGGTCATAACGGCGGCTGTTCTCCTTTGGAGACACACTAAAGCTGTGAATTCGTTATCTTTGGTTTTTAATCATTAGATCACGCACACATTCACACTCTCATTCATACTTCCAGACTCTGGGGAAGATGGGGAATTATCTTGGTCGGAGAAAAATCCCCACCCGAATCGAACCCGGGACCCCTAGCACGGCAGGCAGGTGCTCTACTGACTGAGCTACGGGGCCAGCCTGGGGACAGGCTTTATTAGATTTAACTTTCAAAACAACGGAAGTGTTCATATGCCTTACACGAGGCATATTAGGGATATACACGTAACCTCAATCAGAACTACAATGTTTAAGAATGGAGTACTGCATTCCTGTACAATAGCTTATAATTCCCTTCCTAATGACATCAAATGCATACAATGTGTTTAAAACTAGAACAAGGGCTTTCTCGCAGGAGCACTGCTTTTACACAGTAAAGGAATATCTACAGTTTAACAAATCCAGATAATCATAAAACATGAATTTACTTAGCTTGTTCATTTCTCTCATTTATTATTATATCCAATTTGTGTTACATTATAATTGAATGTAGGTTAGGTATATTTGATGTTTAACTTTGTAATATTAAGTGTACATTTACTGACGTATCCTATATCAAGGTACTATGTACAGATTTGAGTTAAAAGGATGAATAAATTTGAATTTGAAGTGGTTTTCCGGAAAAAATACGAGTCAGTTGGAGAATTTAATGTCATGTCGGCACGTTGGCCATAGTAGCTCAATGGTTTAGAGTGGCTGGGCGGAGACCAGAAGATCCGTGGTTCAAATCCCGGCTATGGCATTGAATTTTTCAGACTGACTCTAGCTTTCCATACTTTAGCCTACACACGGCCAGTGTGAAAGAACAATTAATTTCCAAAAAAGTGTTATATTTCATTTTTATTCCTTGTAAATCGCTTGTTTTGCTTTATAAATAGTGTACATGGTTTCTGATTATATGATGTGATATTATTGAGAAAATAACTTAGAATCTGTCCCAGAATTTTTTAATCCTCTTTACTCATTGTAAGTAAAGCCGAAGGTGCAGTGATTCGTACACGCGTGCAGCCTGGTTTACTTATCTAATCATGGTCCACACGCGAGCAGTATAAAAACCGTTCCTAGATTTGTGTTACGTTAAATATGATAACATAAACCTTAACCTTAAAGGTCAAGATTGGGACCAACCATTGCCTACCACTGATATTCGAATTGAGCGTGTGTCAGGGGCGTCCATACCCTAATTTTCAGTATGGTCAGGAATTGTAACCCTCTATGGCCCAATGTGACTTTCAACGCTCTTTTGTTATCCTATGATGAAAATTTTCCATTGTGGACATTTGTAACCTGAAAGTCACAACATGCACGCCTTGTATGTGGCTTGTTTGGCTATTTAGTTCATAATGTATTAAACAGGTTGAAGCTAAAGCAACACACACAGCCATTTTGCATTTTGATGTTACTAGTGGCACTCTGAACAAACTTATTTTATATATCTCTGCAATATAATTTGAAAGAAAAATATCAGGCACTACGAGTAAAAGTAAAATTATAGTTTAAAGCACTGAACATCATATAGAAATGCATACCATTTACTATTGCAAACAAAATAGTTACGTTACCTGAAAGTTACAGTGGACCACAACAGTCACCATAATAAGTTAGGTTATGGGTGTACATTGGAGTAGAAGCAAAGCTATGTGTCCAAAATTTCATACTAAAATTCAATACAGTTACACCCTCTTTTGTATGTAAAGCATAAATGTTGGAATTATATTTCTGATATACACCATATATTTAATAGCTACTTCATGAACAAAATGAAGCTTTCAAAATCAATTTCGTTTTAGTTAAAATATTATGGATCCTCATATTTTTATGGCATGAAGAATAAAAATAATATAATTGCTGGTCCAATAAGTGAATATGAGTCAGATTACTCAGCTCCATGTACCCTGTACTCATTTGAATATCATTTCATTCATCGTCCGATATGACTTAACGTTGGAGGTTTTCTCTTATCCTGAAAGATGAATGTCTGGTAACTCTAAGCTCTATGTATCCTGTACTCATATGAGCATCATTTTATTCATCGTCCGATATGACTTAACGTTGGAGGTTTTCTCTTATCCTGAAAGATGAATGTCTGGTAACTCTAAGCTCTATGTACCCTGTACTCATGTGAGCATCATTTTATTCATCGTCCGATATGACTTAACGTTGGAGGTTTCCTCTTATACTGAAAGATGAATGTCTTAACTCTAAGCACTATGGATTAAAACGTTAAAGTACGTAAATTAAACGTGTACTCACGCATACAAGTACACATACTCACACACACTTTGAACTTCTAAAATGCTTCTTTTATTTAAGGAATCTCAAAAAGTGTATTTCCACTGAAATCTTAACATCAAATTTTTGAGCGGAATACAAACCTTCTTCATTTATTATTTACTAGTAGATAAAGTAATAAGCTCCTCATTATTTGCAAATTATTGTATAGCAAACTAATATTTTACCAAATCATACATATATTTTCAGCCTTAAATTTCTGCTAATTTATCAGTTTGAAAAAAAGATCCGGCAAATAAATAGGCTAATTTTAAAATTCAGATATTTATCCTGACATTTTTAATCCCCGAGGTATAAATGTTCATTATTTAATCTAACTGAGAAAATTTTCGAATATTTCCACCTAAGCTGGGGCCAAAATATTTTACCTTACCTAAACTAACCTTACTTTTTTGTTGTTCCATTTATACCCCGCCTTTAGCTGCAGTGGTCATATCGGCGGCCGTTCTCCTTTGGAATACATACATATATCGATGTGACACCGACGGTGAATGAATTGGGTGAAATGATGCTCAAATGAGTCCAGGGTCAATGGAGCTTAGAGTTACCCGACATTAATCTTGAAGGACAAGGGAAACCCTGGAAAAAACCTTATCCAGGTAACCCTCCCTGACCGACATTCGAACTCGGGACCTCTTGAACGTGAGGCAGACATGCTAACATCTACGCTACCGAGACGGGCGATATCGATGGTATTAACTCGTATTCGTTAGGTTTTAATCGTTAGATCACGCACACAATCGCACTCTCATTCATACTTCCAGACTCTGGGGAATTTGGGGAATCATCTTGGTTGGAGAGAGATCCCCACCCTCAGCCAGGAATCGAACTCTTTTGACTTATCTGAACAAACTTTGCTTACTTTGGCACTGAAGTTCTGCCAAAGGTAGGTGTAAGCTACCCAGGTGTGTGGCCACTGGATTCGCGGTAGCCTATGAGGCTCGCATTCGATATATTCCGGGTTCGATTCCTTCGCAGAACACGCGCTTCCTTTTCTGTGCTTCCTTTTGGAACGGCCTATTGGGACGTTCGGCAATTGTTGGTGCAGTTTATCGCGAATTTTCTGCACCTCACTTCCAGTCATAGCACTTCCTTAATCATGTTTCAGGGTTGAAGGTTTATTATACAAATGGACCACGAGGCGAATGCCAGTGGAAATGTTCGCCCTGCTGTCGCAACTTTAGAGAACCGCTACGTGAGCAGAGGTGACCTCGGCATATGGGGCGGGACGCAGGCATAAAGAACCTTACCTGTGTTCAAGCCCGCTCCCCGTTTTGATGACCCTTTCTTTCATTTTAACCCTTTCTCTTGCAGGTTTCCAGAGACACAACATGCAACAATGTGGGTACGTATAATCCCGTCAAATTTAGAAGGGAATCTTATGTATAGAAAAACTACGCGAAATACTCAATTACCGGAAAATTGTACAAATTGTATTACTGTGTCCTGTAGGAGCACACGCACTATTTGAACCTAAATCACTTCTAACGTAAATCACCTAAGCGGTAGGTATAAATGCAGTTTATTTCTGAACGATTAATATCGTACTCGAACCCAGTTCTAAGTAAAATACATAATTTGCTCTTTTGAAGTCAGATTGGGTTATATGAATATGTACAAATGCTAGCACTTTTCCAACAGTTGGCGATCGTATTTCCAAGTAAAATTGATGCGCTTTACGACGCACGGCGTTTCGTAGTTGTCACATGTTGCGTCAAACGCAGTTTTTTTTAAACTTTACTTTTCGTGAAAATGATAGCAGTTTTCCAGTATTGTGTTCTTCCTTGCGAACTGAATTGGAACGTTTTAGAATACCAGGAAACTTAGACATTAAATTAATAATATATTTAATACTAAACCAGGATACTTTTCACATTCGTTTTATTGAACACATTCAGTCCAATAGTTTCGTTTACTAAATTTGTTATTTGGGATGCTTCTATCTATTTTGATCATTTACAATTATTGATCTTAACTACTGTTAAGTATGTTGTAATGAACAATTAGAAATCAGCATGCACTGCTAAATGAAACAAGACCGATCAACTATATTTCAGTAACCAAAAGATGAAAATATTTCTAGAAAATCCCTTTGTATTTCTGCTGTTGCCATGATGAGACTTACTACAGAACATGATTGCCTAGGAAAACATCTTCATAGAATTGGCATACTAATTTCTCCAAATTATGTACTGTGCTCTCAAGATATAGAAATGGATAGAGAAATATACAAAACTGTGCAGCTTTAGAAAATTATCAAGATATAACTTCTAAGCACTGGGAAGCCAGAAGGAGAATGACTTCATTGTTGACTCCAGAGCATTAGTGGCATACAATATATGATATATACAAAGTACATACCTTCGATGAGAAAGAACTTCATTTTTGTGATTACAAACTTCATAGCATTTCCAGAGGTTTTAAAAATCTGATGATACACTTACATGACTTTCTCTACCAATGATAAATTTATATTCATGGTAGCATATACTGACTGGAGCACTTCATTATCTGTTTTCCGTCTCTTTCTCATTCATCATGATGGTGAACAACAACACCAAGGTTGCTGGAGTGAAGTCTGGTACGGCTACGGTTACCAGTAACATCCTTGATGACGTCACGAATACAAGATCCCCATTATACTACACAGGAGATGTACCAGGACGAGGTTGAGGTGGTCCTCCAGGAAACTCAGGGAATAATGTGAGATAGCATCGCTCCAAACGACCTGTTAAGATGATGTCTGAAGAACTGAGTGTTTATAAGGAGCATTCGTCTAGCTCGTGAAGCAGCAATAGATGTCTTCCCTGGAAGATTGCTGCAATGAGAGCTGCCATTCTACCAGTAGTATGAGCTGTGGCAACCTGTCCTCCACCCCGATACTCTGTGAGCCACTGCTGCCCGAATTTGCCCATAATAGCATCAGAGGCTTTACTATTACTGCAAACACGTTGCTAGAGGTGAGTTGATCCAGGACAAACATTCTTTCTGCTATCGCCGTTATCAAGATGGCTCCACACACCATTAGAGTGCTCCACCCAAACAGAACCTCATCCACGTGTATTTCCTGGCCAGGAACCCAAACTGCAGCACTCACAATTTCAGCTGTGTCCTTGCTGAATTCAACGGTATAACCTACGCATAGGTACAGAGTTGCAGAAATGCCGTTATCATCAGATTTTGGAAGACCAGTTTACCGACGTTATTGCTTGGTGGAAGTATGTGCACGAAACCATCCTCAGCAGCAGCAGCAGCAGCAGCAGCAGCAGCAGCAGCAGCAGCAGCAGCAGCAGCAGCAGCACAAAAACACCATTAGTTCAGCAAATGTAGTTCTTGTTGTTCAATCTTGGTACATTTTGGCTGAATCAATTATTTGACTTGATTATGATACAAAAAGCTTGAAGTATTTTTGTACGTAGGTATATACAGTTTGTGACATTTGAATTTTGATCAGTACATTCATTTCAACTCTGACAAAGCTTTAGTTCTAAATAATTAGTTGTTTTATCTTTGGTTAGCGTATTTAAATACGAGCCATTTAAGTTCTCTTGAAATGATTGTTTAAATATTACACTATACAATTTTATGCTCATAAGAAATAGATAAATGTGCAGGATACATGAAGTTTAATGATAAAACATTTTTATATATAAAAATAATATATATAAATTTATATATAAATAAATAATAATTAAACAAATGGGATGCAAGGGATAGTGATGTGCATTCCATAACCTCTCCTATTCAAATCCTAACCTCAACCTGCCCATGGTGCAACCTGCTTTTACCAATGAGGCTCTGGGGACTGAGCATTAGCGGTATAACTACATCAGAAAAAGAGGAAATGCTATTTCATCTCTTATGCTGGCCTGTCACTGCGTACAAATGTTCCACAATTGGTGCTTGTGAGAAAAGCCAATGGACTTAAAAACTCCTCCCGGCCAGGTCCGATGGACCCATTAACCAAAGACAGGCGTGGCCCTCCAGACATACTGGGGGTTAAAGTGAGTGGATGATGTAACCACCATAACAAGCAAAAAATTGGTGTCCACTTAAAAAAACGATTACATTTATGCTACTTAAAACATGGCAAGTTCTTCAGATAAATTTTCCGCAGGTAAAATAGTCCCCCGTTCAGATCTCTGGGTGGGGACATCTGCAGGACATAAATTACAGAACACCCTCAAAATTATCCAATGGAATGCAGGAGGACTTTAACAACATAATTAAACAAATTTAGAGAAAATTTACATATACGTACCTTTTGTATATTACTAGTTTTTTTCACTTGGCATTACATTGGCTCAAATTGACAAGATGGTTTCATTTGCTTAAAGGGTTAAGATAATGAGTAAATTTTTTTTGGAATTGTGTAGCATCCTATAATTTTCAGCAAGTCCTCTAATACAAGACACAAATTGTATTCTGATTGACCAAGAGTGTAGCTTTGTCTATAAAAGATTGAAAATAAAGTGGGATAACATTTGAAAATGGCATAGTACTATGTAATTAAAATTAAGGATTAGATATTAAGACTTATTGAGTCATATTTTATTAAAACTTAAAGCTTCACTCATGTCAGCTGTTAAAAATAGGAACATTTAGATACTTAATGTGCGGTGTACATAACAAAAGATTTTTGTCAACTCTTATTGTATAATTATGCAACATTTTGACTAGATGGTTTAAATGTATTGAATTCTAGATAATTTAAAAATATAGTAGGAATATTTTTTGAGCATTTTAGAGTACCTTAAACTTTTTATTGGATTCTATAGCATAAATGTACAAAGTTTGTTCTGGATGGGTTAAAGAATGATGATTTGTATGTCAGAGTATTTTAGTATAATTAAAGTATTTAAGTCACTATAATGATAAATGCAGTGACTATGTTATTGTACTTCAGATGTAGTCTTATTAAAATAACTCCCAGAAAATGCTTGCATATCCAGTTTTGTTTACTTACATATATAATTGTCTGTTTATTTCCTTTCTTTAAGTATCTAACCACAATTTAACATTACTCCTTCAACTTGTAACCAAAATACTGGATACCATAGTTACACTATATTGTTAAAATATCAAAGCACAAGAGCAAACAAGGACTATGATTTTTAATCTTTATCAGATGTAAAATTTATAGCTTTGTGGCTATAAATTTGTGTGAGATTTTTAAATCTTTTCTTGAAACACAAGGTTTTTTGCAGAAGAATATTTTTGTAACATGTAGCAAGGAATTTTGTATAAGTTTTTAAATTAGAGGTTCTACAAAGAACCTACATTCTGTAAGATACACTATTTTATAAGGTAAGTTTAATTTCCATTATGAAAATTCTTTACTTAAACATTTTAAAGCAATATACCTTTGAAATTTGGTATTTGACAGTTTTCATTTTTTATATTTGTATTATACTTGTAACTTCTACTTTCAAGCTAAATAATTGGTTTTATTAATATCCACAATTTTAAAGTCAGAAATAGCTTTCATATATGGAAGAAACTTGAATCAGTGATGTGTTGAGATGTAATTTACTTAAGATAAATTGGTACTATATAGTAACACTAACATCACTATTTACTTTCTGTTAATAACATGTTTTGGGAACATGTATTCTCATCTTCAGAATGTGCAGCTATATAGTCAGTTGTGTACCATTTAGGTAAAGCACCAATGTTGAAGTTAAACTCCATTTTCCTCAATTCCTTTTTATAAAGTTTATAAATGAATAGCTAACCTTAATTGTGTGTGACTGTTACCATGTAATTAGATGCAAGAGTTGTACTTGTTCTCTCAGTATTTCATATAGTGATTCATGATCGATACAATTATTTATTCATTCATTCATTCATTCATTCATTCATTCATTCATTCATTCATTCATTCAATTAATTATTATTATTATTATTATTATTATTATTATTATTATTATTATTATTATTATTATTATTATTATTATTATTATTATTATTATTATTATTATTATTATTATTATTATTATTATTATTATTATTATTATTATTATTATTATTATTATTATTATTATTATTATTATTATTATTATTATTATTATTATTATTATTATTATTATTATTATTATTATTATTATTATTATTATTATTATTATTATTATTATTATTATTATTATTATTATTATTATTATTATTATTATTATTATTATTATTATTATTATTATTATTGTTATTGTTATTGTTATTGTTATTGTTATTGTTATTGTTATTGTTATTGTTATTGTTATTATTATTATTATTGTTATTGTTATTATTATTATTATTATTATTATTATTATTATTATTATTATTATTATTATTATTATTATTATTATTATTATTATTATTATTATTAATTATTGTTATTATCGTTATTATTGTTGTTATTATTATTAATTATCATTATTAATTATTATTATTATTGTTATTATCATCATCATCCTCATCTTATCAAAGCATGTGAGTAAAGCGAGTGTGCATTTATTAAAAATGCTTATGATTATCTCCTAAGTTTAGGTTTATGATTTCATTTCATTTGCTACTTATTTTACCAAACCTAAACACTTTCCCAATATTCCAATTTCTAACATATTCCAGCTTTTCTTCATGAATAGATTGGGGCCATCCTAATTGTACATCAATTGGCACTTGCAGTACTAAAGGGAGGGCTACGGGAACCTGATGATTTTCAAGTTTAAATAAATTGGTAAATAGGACAAGTAAATGAATGAGCGGAATATCACAAGCAAGACCTACGTTTGCCATTTTTGTAAAAACTATGCAATGAATGCTGAACATTATGCTTTTGTGGTATAAGTAGGTTTTAAATATAGTGACTCTGTTGTCATGATGATGCAGTCTTGTTAATTAGTGATGAGGCTCATTTTCATTTAAATGGTATGGTGAATAAACAACATTTTTGGTATTGGAGTGATTAAAATCTACATCAGCTATTTACATGTCCTCTTCATAGTCCACATGTAACAGTCTGGTATGGTATTGCAAGTTTTGAGTCATAGGTCCTTAATTTATTGAAGAATGGTAGAGGTGTAACAGTGACCTCTTATCGATACATAGAGTTGTTAGGGGACTTCCTTACTCCTGAGTTACATTATCGTGGAATCGATTTTAATGCTATCTGGTTTCAACAAGATGGGGCTACAAGCCCATACTGCCAACATGGCCATTGCAATGGTTAAAGAAATGTTTCCAAACAAAGTGATTTCAAGAAGAAAAGACTTTCTATGGCCCACATATTTTCCAGATCTGTCAGTATGTGACTGCTTCCTTTGGGGTTACCTCAAATCTCAAGTGTACATTAGGAAACCAAGGAACTTTAATGAGTTCAAGGAGACCATACATGAGGAAATGAGCCATGCCAAACGAAATGTTGCAATCAGCGATACAGAATTTGTATCACAGACTACAACAATGTATACTAAGTAATGTAGGCCATGAAACCATAAAAGATATCCAGTTTAGAAAATGATGTTTCTATCCTCAATTGGCATTCAATTTCCTATTGCAGTGTTACAAAATTAAAATTTGAAATTGATTCTTATACTTGATAGAGTCAACATGAAAAATTCAATGCCAGTGCCGGGATTTGAACCATAGATCTAGTGGTTTCCGTCCAGTCACTCTTATCCATTGAGCTACCATGGCCAATTTACCGTCATG
Source organism: Mantis religiosa (assembly GCA_030765055.1). Lineage (NCBI taxonomy): Eukaryota > Metazoa > Arthropoda > Insecta > Mantodea > Mantidae > Mantis > Mantis religiosa. Next base: position 105,878,837 of record CM060956.1, on the reverse strand, counting down.
ACATTCAATTCTCCAACTGACTCATATATTTCCCCAGTAAACCATTAGGGGCTCTTTCATCCGAAATGAAATGTGTAGTGTTTAACGCCCGCTTTTACTACATATGTCATCACAAGCGGTGACACTGATGGTACATGAGATGAAGATGGAGCACTGGTGGAATGACATGGCGGGAGAAACTGGAGGTCCCAGAGAAAACCCACACCACAAATCTCACTTTGCGGTCGCCTGGGATCGAACCCGGGTGGCCTTGGCGAGAGCCAAGCGGTCTAACCACTGAGTGACGGCGCTGCCTCTATCATCCGAGATACACCATTTACTTACAATAGTAAGTTGCCACAAACGGTGTATCTCGAATGCAAGAGCCCCTAGTGGTTTACCGGGGAAATATATGAGTCAATTGGAGAATTTAATGTCATGACGGTAAATTGGCCATGGTAGCTCAATGGGTAAGAGCGACTGGATGGAAATCAGTAGATCTGTGGTTCAAATCCCGGCTGTGGTATTGAGTTTTTCATGTCGACTCTTATCAATCCAATACCTTAGCCTGTATACGGCTAGTGTGAAGAAATGAATAATTTCCATCAATTAACTTAAATAATAAGAGTTAAATGATGAAGCCTGGGACTCAAGTACTTACAATAGTAAGTCTCCAGAAAAGGTGTATCTCAGATACGAGAGCCCCTTGTGGTTTACCGGGGAAATATATGAGTCAATTGGAGAATTTAATGTCACCGTGGTAGCTCAATGGGTAAGAGCGACTGGATGGAAATCAGTCTGTATTTCAAATCCCGGCCGTGGCATTGAATTTTTCATGTCAACTCTATCAATCCAATACCTTAGTCTGTATATGGCTAGTGTGAAGAAATGAATAATTTCCATCAATTAACTTAAATAGTAAGAGTTAAATGATGAAGCCTGGGACTCAAGTACTTACAATAGTAAGTCACCACAAACAGTGTATCTTGGATGCAAGAGTCCCTAGTGGTTTACTGGGGAAATATATGAGTCAATTGGAGAATTTAATGTCATGATGCCAAATTGGCTATAGTAGCTCAATGGGTGAGAGCGACTGGACGGAAACCAGTAGATCTGTGTTTCAAATCTTGGCTGTGGCATTGAATTTTTCATGTTAACTCTATCAATCCAATACCTTAGCCTGTATATGGCTAGTGTGAAGCAATAAATAATGTCCATTAATTAACTTAAATGATTCTTATACTATTTATTTTATTTTTAAAATTGTCACATTCCTGTGGCACAGCATGTCCATTGGACTTTGAAATTTAGGAACAATAACAACAATAATAGTAATAATTATAAAAACGTACAAAAATGTACATTGAGCTTTGAATAAATCTTTGCTGCATATATAGATTTAGTGAATTTATTCATTTTAAATATCTAATGAAGTGGTACCAGTCATAACTTTAATCACAGAGCTTGCATATGTGAAGATCACTTGGTTCATGGCGCACTCTCTTACATTTAGTGATGGAAAACATAAAATATATTTGGCTAATTGTCTTGATTTGGCCCCACTTAGATCCAATTCATCATGACATCCATTGTGAAGAAATCTCTACAGGCATTTTCTCTCTTTTCTTTTCCTTATAAGTTCTGTAGCTTGTGGTGTAGGTGGTACACAATTGAAAAATATCAGGCACAACAATAATACAGATAAAGAAAGATACTCTACTGCTTAGCAAAATAATGCATTGCTCAATAATTGCAGAATTTTAAAAGCTTACCGAACGGAACAGAAGAAGAGAAAAATACAGAATGGAGGAAATGGGTGTAGATTTAAACAGCTTTGCTGCAGTTGTTTCTGTAGCTACACGCATCATGACTGTTATTAGAGAACGGAAAAAAAAGATGTCAGAATTTCTGCTAATACAACAAGCAAATTTAAGGGAACAACAGGTAAGATGATTTTCTATAACTATTAACACTTTAGAAGTAATGGCAGATGACATTTTGTTTTGTATTTTTGTTTGAATATTTAATATGCTAAGAATTTAAAACAAGACGAGTTTATTTGGTGCCTTAGGATTTTTACATTTTTAACCATTCATTTTATTCCTAAAATTTCTTAGTAAATTTGCAAGACGATTTGACTCAAGATAAGGTTTATATCACATATATTTATTTCAGTAGTATGTAGTGTGCTTTAAATCTACTGCTTATTTTTGCATATTTATATAATTATTTGAATATTTTTATAGAGCCTACAGACACAACAAAGGCTGAGAAAATCTGACTTGTTAAATTCATATTACTGTATCTGCTCTAAAACTAATTTTACAAAAGCTTATTCTTATATCTACTACTTGTTCCGCCTGCCTCGGTAGCGTAGATGGTAGCATGTTCTGCCTCACGTTCAAGAGGTCCCGAGTTCAAATCTCGGTCAGGGTGAGTTACCTAGATAAGGTTTCTTCCGGGGTTTTTGCTTATCCTTCAAGATGAATGTTGGGTAACTCTAAGCTCCATGGACCCTGGACTCATTTAAGCATCATTTCACCCAATTCATTCACCGTCCGATATAACTTAACATTGGGGCAGACGTAAATTAAAAAAAAAAAAAAAAAAACTACTACTTGCTCCTGATAAGCTTTATTAGAAAGACTTTTATTACAATATTCCATAGCCAGGATTTTTCAGTCTGACTCTACCCACCTTAATGTACATATTTTGTTCATGATAAGACATTCTGTATCTTGACATTGGATTGGAATCCTTTATATTAAAATACCACAATCTTTTCATTTTACTGGGTGGAAATGTATGAGAAACAAAAAGGATGGTTTATAATGGTTTGCAAAATAATTTTGGAAATAAAAATGTTTCTATAAATCAGTTTTATATGATTGAGAATATAATTATTGTGTTTCAAATGGGAAGGTGTTTGTCCTTGTCACTAGGTGAGCAACCAATCAGAATCCTGTGGTGTTGTCGTATTGCATTCCCCCTAAGTGGTGTGTGAGGAGTGCCAACCTAATTAATCTCTAATAAATACTATTCAGGCTATGAAAAAATTTCAGATTTTGCAAAAGCTGATCCTTGAGGAAGGAGAGAGTAATGTATTTAACATAACTATAAAAAACCCACATTTTTAGCTCAAATAGTTTTCCTAATATATATATATATATATATATATATATATATATATATATATATATAAAGTAGATACCATTATATTATAATAATGCATTGCAACGTAAGCCTATAATGAATATCATTATTGGTTGGCATGTATGTGTGAACATGTATTTGAAATTATTCAGACCTGAAACGTAAACATTTCACATGACGTGGCAAAAGAAATATTTAATTTGAATAAGCCAAGGTGTTTGTTAAACTCGATGAGAGGAAATGATACACTTCTTGCTAGTCCGGCAGAATGTGTCTGGTCACATTATATCTTTGTTTATGAATGGTTCGTAATCTCTATTTACTCAAGAGTGTTCAAAGCAACATTATTCAGTTACTCTTCCATGAAAAAGTGTATCAGCTGGATCAATGTAACATGATCCACCTCCCGCCCCCTTTCTACTGCTACAACAATCCAATAGAGTTAATGTGGGCTCAAATTATGTTGCAACAGAAATAATATTTTTAAAATGACTGACGTTGAAGGACTTATTCAGGAAGAAATTGACAAGGACCACAACAAGACTGGGAAAACTGCGTGAGACATCAGATAAACTACAAGAGGACGACTTTTGGAAAGAACTAGCATAAACTTGCAAAACTTAGATGATGAAGAGAATGACAATGATGAATTATCTCTTAATGTAACATTCACAGCTATATGGATGCACCCTTGGCATTTTCATTGGATTAGAAAAATAAGTAATTCATAAACTATAATTAACTTTTAACTAAATATTTAAAACATTTGTGTAATAAAATTCAGTTTGTGTTCCCTTACGTCTAGTGCCACGAACACTCACAAGTGTGCGAGAGAGAGGGAAATATAAAAAGAGTGGGGATAACGAGGTGGCTATGGTGAAGGGTATAACGCATCTGATTCGCTACAGGCGAGAACCCATTCCATTTGAAACACATAATAATAGCTAAGAAACTATTAGAGTCAGTTTGAAAAGTGGAGTACAAATAATATGGTATTCACATGGGTTTTCAGGCAAGAGCTAAAGAATCACGTAACAACCGTCTATCAGCACTTGTCGCACAACACAGGCATGTTATAAATATAGCAGCAATGTACTTCAGTATAGATCCAAAAGAAGTTGAAGATGGAATAACTGATTTTGATATCCATGTTGATTTGCTTGAAAGTCTCTTTGCTCTTGGAGGAAGGATGGCCATCTTGCTGCAATATTATGAAACTGATGCACCTCCACCAGGTAAAAAGTGACATACTAATATCTTACTATAAACACATTAGAAATGTTTTTTTTATATGATAAGCGATATTCAAAGTGATGTCTAGCTTATTGATCTGTTGATCCTAGTGTATGAGCACATAATATTGGTGGCAGGTGATCTATAAAACCGTTTTTAGATATTTTCCAAATTCAGCTGAACATTCAATGTAAGCTTCAATAATGACAAGATGAAGCAGGCTGAGCACAACCCAAAGTAATCCATCCTATTCATAAGAGAGGGGAAGATGAATCTGTAAACTACTGCCCCTTCACTGTATTTCCCTCCTCTATGATTTTTGAAAAATGTGTATTCATGATTAATAACCAAAAATGCGGACAAAAGAGGACAAACTGCTGCCCTAATCTGCAACATATCCAAAGAGTTTGACTGTGTAAACCACACAATCCTAGTATGTAAACTACACCAATATGTTGTAAAAGACATTAATTTGGTATGGTTCAAATCATATTTATAAGGCTGCAAACATAAAATTATATTGGAGGGCAGTGCAAGTCCTTTACATACAAAATCAGAACTTGCAAAACACAGGGTTCCACAAGGTTCTGTACTGGGTCCATTACTTTAGATAGTATACACCATTGATCTTCCACTTAAGGTTATTGGACAACCAGTATTGTATGCCGATGGCACTTCTATTATTTTAAGCGTGTTAAGAGAAAACAAAAAACAAACTTGCTAAACTCCAGCTTCTACAAAATAAGCAAAACCCTTAGGACTATTTGTAGATGAATGCCTCAAATGAACTAACCAACTAAATTATACAGAAAAGAAATTAAATATTGCCTAAACATTAAAATATTTAGAAAGTGAAAATGAGTGTAAACAAATTGACTCATAAAACAAAACTCAAAATTAAATATTGACTGTTTCAGCATGTGCCTGGCTTAAATAATAAGTTTAGACACAAGGAAGATCATATATTACAGCTACTTTCATTCAGTACTTTCATATGGCATACCACATAGGGAAATGCAACAGGTTGTGATAAAATCTTCTTAATTCAAAAGAAAATCATATGCATAAAGACCCATTCAAGTTATAGAGCTTCTTGCAGACCAGTTTTTAAACCCTGCCTTTATATTTACAACCTAATTTTATATGTATATAATAATTATAACAGTTTTCTAAAAAGTCAGCATCAACATGAACACAACACAAGAAGAAAAACAGTCAAATATCCTGCTCATAGATTAGCACCACTTGAATATTCCATTCCACATTATTTGGGAATTAAAATGTATAATAAATTGACAAAAACATTTAGGGAAATCCAAAACTAAAATCTCTTCAAAATGTCTATTAAAATTTTACTTGCCAGTAAGGCATACTATTTAACTGAGGAATACATGGATGATGGAAGAGCAGCCGGAAAACGAGTAAGTGCCGTCGTGGAGAGATGCACGTCGGCACCATCACCACCATCCCCTCGAGTGACACTGCGCGCCATCATCCGGCGTATGGATGACGAACTGTATATGTGAGTACTTAACGACCGGTTTTACTACATGCAGCAGTGCAGGCAGTGTCGCTGATGATACATGAGATAAACATGGAGCACTGTTGGTATGAGTTGGTGGAGGAAACCACTTTGCAGTCGACTGGGATCGAACCTGGACCACATTGGTGAGAGTCGAGCAGTCTAACCCCTCAGCGTTGCCTTGATGAACTGTGATCTCAGTGTATCTCAGTGTATAATTTTAGGAAATGTATATATTGTACATACATGTTTCTTTGCTTTTCTATACTTAGTAAATATTGTAGTCTTACATCGAATGTTTAACTTTTTTGGAACAGCACAGTGAAGTGGATATTAAAATTATAGATGAGTTGTACTTTTAACACATAAGCTTTACTTACATACCTATATTGAGGTAAACATGTCCTCAATATAGGTACATAAGTAAAGCTTATGTGTTAAAAATACAACTCATCTAGAATTTTATTATTGTAGTCTTAATTTCTAGGCTTTAAGCTTAAACTTAAAATGTTGACGAGTCACCAACTTATGAGCAACCGCTCAACTATGTAAGTGTAACATGACAAATCAAGTATTGTACTGTATTATAGTGTCATAAGATACCTGCCTTTTTAGGGCTTAACCACTTGAATGATGGGAGATAAGATTGCTGTAGCTAGTGTAACTTAGGTTGGGTAATCAAAGTAGGCAGCAACAGCAGCTGGTGAAGATGAAGATCTGTAGTCTCTTTTCTCTTTTTCTATAAGGTGATTGGATACATTGCATCACAATATCAAATGGTGGTATTTTCAACTTCACAATTCTTTTCATTACAAATAAATATTTTTTCTCATATATAATTAATCTACTTAGCATTTACCTGGCGATCCGGGAAAACTCTTGAAGAGACGTATCCTATTTTGAGCCAGAGTCTTGAGCTCTCCGAAGGTCTTCCCTTCATGTCTTGCCTCCTCCATCACACTGTGTCTCCACGATTTCCTGGGTCTAAATCTCTTTCGTTGTCCTTGGAGGTTCCAAAACAGAAGCCTTCTCTCCACTGCATTCTGCTGTTTCCGCAGTGTGTGGCCAATCCAATTCCACGTTCTATACTTTTATTTTATACCTGTGGGTTCTTCTTCTGTTTGTTTCCAAAGATCTAGATTTGAAATTACTTTTGGCCAGAAAATGCATTTTATTCTCTGTAAGCATCTATTCATGAATACCTGTAGTTTATAAGTTATCTCTGAAGTAACTTTCCAGGTTTCACAACCATATAACAGTAATGCTGTAACATTTTTTTTTGTCATTTACGTCCTTTAACTTTTTTGTCATATCGGATGATGAATGGAATGGGTGAAATGATACTTAAATGGGTCCAGGGTCCATGGAGCTTAGTTTCCCGACATCCGTCTTTTAGGATAAGGGAAAACCCTGGAAAAAACCTTATCCAGGTAACTCACCCTGACCGAAATTTGAACTCGGGACCTCTTGAATGTGAGGCAGATATGCTACCATCTACGCTACCGAGGTGGGCTTTTAACATTTGTTTGTTTGGCTTTCATTGAGATTTCTCTGGTCCTCCATATCAGATAAAGTTGTATGAATGCGGCATTTGCTTTGTAGATTCTTATTTTGACATCAACAGCGCTCCTTCATCCTTCATAACCACACTGCCAAGATATGTAAATTCTTTGACTTCTTGAATGTCCTTGTTACTGATTCTAAATTTCTGTTTGCTCTTCACATTGATAATCATTACTTTTGTTTTCTGGCATTTATTCAGAGGCCAACTACTTCTGCATCTCTCTCCAGATCCTGTATGTTTACCTCCATATCAGTATGTTTCTGAATCAATAGACATAAGTTATCGGTATACTCCAAAGCCTCCAATCTATACCCCAGTCCCTATTGGATGCCACTTTGCCTTTCCTTCATAACTTTCCCATGACATTATCCAGAAAAATGAGAAAGATAGTTGGACACTGGACACATCCCTGCCGCACACCGGAATGTATAGAGAAAGGTTCCGATAGCTTCCCTTCATGAATGATTTTAGACATTAAGTCATTGTAGGTCTCTTTGATGATTTTGCTGATTTTAGTTGGTACAGTGCACTTCTGTAGTGTTATCTACATGATGTTCCTTTTCAGTGAAACCATAAACAAAAGATATAGGCCAGAATTGTATTCATTAAACTGTTCTATAGTAATTCAAAGAGTATTTATTTGGTCTATGCTTGAACGATAACAGGACTACTTTTGCATATCCATCATTTGCATCATCAGCCAGGTTATTTCTTACTGTTATCGTTACTGCTGCTAGATGATGGATTGTTTTTTTGTTTTATTGACACACCCTGAAAGTAAGACAAATTCATTGACAAAAATCAATCTGCAATATTTCAAAATTTATAACATGATTGTTATTTTTCCAAATAAATATTTTTTCCAAACATCAAATCTATGGGTCCATTTAATTGCTTTAATAATTTCACCCTGGATTTATTTCATGATTCATTTTATATCAGCTGCATTTACCCCAAAAGGAACCATATAAACCATGGCGTAAGAGCCCAAAGTGAGCCAGAGTCTGCCAACCCCACTGCCAGCTTCTCACACCCACGTATGCAAGGCACAAGGGGGCGATCATTCGAACGAAACATGGAGGAGATGTCGTCAGCATAATGGCATCTCCAGCCAGAAAATTGGTTTTCTAGATCAGGGTTCGTTACCTGTCATAGCCTCTCAGTTTCTTCATGAAGCTGAGTGGGCACTGGTCCTATACCCAGGAATTAAAACCCACAATCCTCAAGGATGGGATTGAATTCATGTGCTTTCTGTGGCAGGGAAAGAAAGTGTAATGCCCTAGCCCATTATGTCACGGCGCAGGACACCTGAAACTAACCAGAAGAAAAGTTCCCTGGGTGTTAATTTTGTTTTCCAACAAAAGCAAAAAATTTTATTAAAGTCCAGAAAACATATTACTTGGAACTCAAAGTTCTCAACTCTGCCCATAGAAGGTGTATGAATGGGGTATAGTTCTGGATGCTGTGGTTAGTGCCATTAGTGCCTCTTGGCCAGTGCATGCATCTTCAAGAACAGGAGCCATTATTTCTCCATCAAGAGCTCTTAAAAGGATACCAACCCCCACCCAGGGATTTCAGAGGCTGAGTGCACTTTGGACCAGGTCCCCCAGGGGGGCGAAAATCCTTGGACTAGTACCAGGAAGTGAACCTGGACTTTCAGATAGGTAGCTTCCTTAGGTAGCTAAGGAAAAGAAATTGCTCAAATATGAAGATTATTTAATGAATTAAATTATTATCTCTACACCAGATGGCCAATCCAACATTGTTGATCTGGATGGCTGAGTTAGGAGCTACCTAGTGATCCCAAAGAGATGGATTTAAACCCAGCCCAAACCAATATTTTTAAGTGTGCTTAAAAGCAACTACCCCTGACAATAAATTTAGGGGCATATGAAAGATCTTTGGCAACTGGTGAGGCTTATACAAAGTGATTTATGTAGAACTGACACATTTCTTTCATTTATTGTTTCAAAACAAATTGTGCTAGCAACAACTTATTGTACCTAAAATGTAGAGGAATTTTGGGAGATTTACTTCTATAGCAAATATTGAAAATGTCCTCCATCCTGCATAAGGCACAACTCAACATGTTGTTCCATGTTACTGGCCACTCGTTAGAGGACTCTGTTGTCAATAGCTTGAATCTTCTGTGTGATGTTGTGCTTCAGACTGTCCAATGTCTGGAGACATGTTGCATAAACCCTGTCTTTTAAGTAACCCCATAGAAAGATTAGATTAGATTGATTTGCGTTCAGTAGGTTCACTTGTAGCCAGAAAAGGCTGTGAGCATTGAACATGTCCAGAGGTATAAAGTTTAATAGCATATATATGTACAAAAGTTAACATAAGACACATATTATAGTATACAGGCAATATGAACAACAATATGGAAAACAAAGCAGGGATCAAAGTATAAACTTGAAAGAAACGTAGGGACAGTGAAGCACAAACTAGTACAAAATTGAATTGAGAATATATTGACACATTGCTTCAATTGCAGTGTGAGTGAAGCAATGTGTCAATATATTCTCGATTCAAAGCAGGGATAATTATATATGATACAAAATGAAACACTTTTTAAACCAGCGTTCACTTGGCTTATGCCAATACACCTCAACCTTTTTGCAATGGATACCATTCTTGTTATTTATTAAATACATTAAAAATAAACTTTCAACTTGCATCAAATATTTATTAGTAATGATTTGTCATTGGAACAGTTAGATACTACTTATAGAGCTAAAGAAGCATTATCAGGATAATTTGTCATTCAGATAATCTTGTACAGAATAAAAAGATTTTGAGCAAAGGTACTCTCTAACAGCTTTTTTAAAAGCACCAAAATTATCAACATTTTCTTTAAGAACATTAGGAAGTGCGCCAAATATTTTGATAGTTTCATAATACACACCTTTCTGGAAGCAAGAAAGTTTAGCACTGGGATAATGGATATTATACTTTTGTCTAGTGTTTATTCTGTGAATTACATTATTTGTTGCAAATAAGGCACGATTGCATACGAAGAATTGTAGGATCGAGAATATATACATGCAAGGAAGCGTTAATATCTTCAATCTTCTAAAAAGATCTTTACAGGAGCATCTGTTGTGCATGTTAGTAATGATTCTTATAACCCTCTTTTGCATAAGAAATATTTTTTTACTTTCTACTGAGTTGCCCCAAAATAATATTCCATATTCCATAATAGAGTTAAAGTATGCATAATACACTAATTTAAGTGTTTCAATAGAACTCACATTAATCAGATCTTGGATAGAATAACAGGCAGAGCTGAGTTTAGGTAAGATATAATTTATGTGAGCTTTCCAATCTAAACATCTGTCCACTTGAAGGCGCAGAATTTTTATGCTGTCAATTTCTTCTGATAACATATCATTAATACCGATTTCTATTTCAGTATGTGATGTACGACAGGTTATAAATTTGACCACTTTTGTTTTGTCTAGATTCACAGATAATTTGTTTGCTTTAAACCAGCATGACATACAGTTCAAAACATAATTCATTTTAATTATACACTCGTTTAAATTTGTACTGGTCACCAGGACACTAGTGTCATCAGCGAAAAGAACTGTGCTTGCAATGTCCTTAATATAAAGTGAGAGGTCATTTATATAGATCAGAAATAATAAAGGCCCTAACACGGAACCTTGGGATACTCCATGAGTTACTACTTTCCAGTTCGAAGTTTGTTTTTCATAACCAATATCACTGACAGCTACTTCAACACTCTGTTTTCTTTCATTTAGATATGATACAAACCATCTTAAATGTTAATTTTTTAGCCCATAGAATTCCAATTTTGCTATAAGAATGTCATAATAAACACAATCAAAAGCCTTTGCTAGATCACAAAAAATTCCACCTACATGTCTTTTATCATTTAAGGCAGTCAACACTTCATGTGTAAGTTTGTAAGTTGCATTATTAGTCGATATTCCCTAAGAAGTCCAGCCATGACAAATCTGGAGCTCTCGATGGTCACAGGTCCCTGCAAATTATCCAGTTGTCAAAGAAACTTGCAGTTAATTCCATGGATTCATTCGATGTATGGCATGTAGTGCCATTTTGCTGAAAATAGCTCTACATCGTCCAGTTGCTCAATAAACTCCGTGAAAATCAGTCGCTACTCTGCAGTGTTAACAATCTGGTAAAAAAATAAATTGGCCCCACTATTCTCTGTGTGGATATTGCGCACCAAACTCTGATTTTAATCCAGTGCATAGGTGCTGCATGAATGTGGATTCTCGATGGCCCAATGGAGTGAGTTCTGTGAGTTCACATAACCGGATAAAGGGAATCATGCTTCATTTGTGAACCATGTGATTTGATTTGATTTGATTTGATTTATTGATTCATCCATTAAAACATGTACATGTTATAGGACACGTCAAATTAAAAACTAAGAACTAAAAACTAAAAACTAAGTACAATATTTATAATTAAGGTAGCTAACTAAATATTTACAAATTTAAAAATTCATCCACGCTGTAGAAGCTATTGGCTCTAAGGAAGTTTAATAACAATTTCTTAAATTGATGTTGTGATTCAATCTTTTTTATAGATTCAGGTAGCTTATTGTAAAGATGTAAGCCAGCATATGTGAAACTATTTTCATATATCTTTGTTTTGTGTGACTTCACAAATAAATTATTCTTTGTTCTAGTGTTGTGTATATGAATTTCAGAATTTGTTTTGAATAAACTTAGGCTTGCTTTCATATGTACAAGAGTTTCATATATGTATATACTTGGCAGTGGTAAGATACCTAATTTACTGAAGTATGGCTTACAACTAGTTGTGCTTGAGACATCTGCTATGATTCTGATTATTTTCTTTTGGTATCTGAATACTTTTATACTGTCTTTAGAATTTCCCCAAAAAATTATACCATATGCCAACAAACTGTGTATATATGAAAAGTACACTATTCTCCGAACTTTCAAGCTTGACATGCCTGTAATCGCCCTCATTAAGAAACACATTTTACTAAGCTTTTTCGTCAATGCCTCTATGTGAGTTTCCCAATTTAAATTTTCATCTAGTATTAGTCCCAGAAATTTGATAGTTTGTACGTAATGTATTTGGTCTTGTCCCAGCATTAATTTTGGATACAATTGACTTCCACTCATTTTATTATAGAAGCTTAGGGCTGCTGTTTTCTCCTTACTCAATATTAACATATTGGCACTAAACCATTTTTGAATATATTTTAGATTATTTTCAATATGTACATCTGCCCCTTCCTTATTCACCCCTTTGATAAAAATATTTGTATCATCTGCAAAAAGCGTAACATTTATATCTGTTCTGTTTTCTACATTATCTGCCAAATCATTAATGTACACTATAAATAAAAGAGGTCCAAGCACCGAACCTTGAGGGACCCCATATTTCATTATAGCGCTACTTGAAATCTGAGTTTTAACTTCACTCGTTTTGCTATCAAAATACTCTATTTCCACCGATTGCTCTCTATTCTCCAGATAAGATCTGAACCAATCTAAAGCTAACCCCCTTATGCCATATGAGGATAATTTTTCTAATAAAAGTTTGTGATCAACCAGGTCAAACGCCTTTGTAAGATCTAAAAAAATGCCTATCCCTAGTTGTTTACTATCTAGTGTTTCATACACTTGTTCAATGAAATTCATCAGTGCAGAACTTGTTGATTTATTTTTTCGAAAACCATTTTGATTGTCATTAATTACTTTAAATTTTTCCAAAAAGTTTGTTACTCTTTTATACATTATTTGTTCGAAGATCTTTGCAAAAGTTGAAATTATGGAAATTGGCCTGTAATTTCCTACCTCCCCTTTGTTACCTTTTTTAAAGATGGGTTTCACTTTACCTTTTTTTAACCTGTTGGGGAACGTCCCACTTGAAAGTGAAAGATTTATCAAGTACATCAGTGGTTCAATTAGGAATAAGGAGCAACGCTTTATGACGCAGTTAGAGTAACCGTCTATTCCTACTGATTTCTTATTCTTCAATTTTTTTATAACATCTTTAACTTCCTCAAATGTTACTGGAATTAAAAACATGCTATGTTCATTTTTCTTTACACTTAATCTTTCCTTCTTTCCTAGAGAATGAGTATTTAACAGTTTCACCGCTACAGTTGAATAAAACTGGTTGAATAATTCCGAAATTTGTTTAGGATCACTTACTTTTTGGCCATTAATTTCTAGATGGTAATTTTCTTTCAATTTGGGTCCATTTTTTATTTCGTGCTTAATTACTTGCCATATGGATTTAGTTTTATTAACTGCTTTTTTTATTGTTTCATCGTTATGTAACTTTTTGGCTGCTCTTATAACTTTATTATATATATTTCGATATTTTACATAATAGGCCTTAAAATCCGGTGTAGTCTTGTTTTCCTTCATGAATTTGCTCAAGAATTTTAATCTATATGGACAATATGGACAATATGGCTGGATTTTGCACAGTGAACGTCTGAAACCAACTACAATAATTCAATCTTTGATCCTTATCTGGGTCCTGTAGCTGATGAACAATGGTAACTCTAAGTGGCTTTAGGTCTGCACTTTGTGCAGTTTTCTGACACATTGAGTAGATATCCCTGTTTCCTGTGACAAACGTCTTAATAATTTTTTGGGTGACTGCTCCAGTCGTGCTCTTACGTCAACAAAAATCGTGGGAAGCCTAGATGAAAGATGCTTGCCTTTTTTCACTCACCAGAGATCCGGCTGCTTCCAATTTGTTTACCAGTCCCAATATTGTGTTTCTTTTGGGAGAATTGGGAACACCAAATTCTCTCTGGTATGCCCTTTGAGTAGCTGTAATTGAAGTCATAATCTAGTATTGCTTCACAAGGAAGAGTCATTGATTTAATATGTACTGCATTTTCACGTTGACTAGAAAAAAATGTAGAAAACAGCTGCCAACAATAGCAATTAGGAATAAAACATGAACAACTGCGCATCTAGTGACAAGGAATTGAAAGTCCAGAACATTCTGCTTAATTTGGTGCTAAAATTGGGTCATTGAATGAATTTTCAATTGGAATAATTAGAGAAAGAAATGTGTCAGTTCTATAAAAATCATTCTGTATGATCCTGGCAACGGACATTGCAAACAAACAAAATATTCATTTTAATTTGAGTATTATACACAACAGTGAATGTATTATTTCCATGCAATTAAATGCTCCAGCAATAAGCATGTTAACATAGCAATAGACAAAAGAAAAGGTAATTTCCATATAAGACATAGACATATACAGTAAAACCGTGTTAACCCATAGCTTTTTAACCCGGACCAGTTTAGAAAAAAAAAAAAAAAAAAATTATGTTTAGTGTAGCAAATGAAGACTTGTTTTACAGATAAATTACTATTCTCAGTATTGCATTACTTGAATTCTCTTTCCAGTGGGCAAATTCATTACACTCACTCCAGCTACTTGGGACCAGGTTGGAAGAGAAACTTTGATAAAGTCAGGCAAAAAGTTGTGGCCTAGTGTGTGTGTGACTTGCCAGAAAACAAAATTGAAGACGAAGAAAAACTAAGTGTGGAAAAAGATTTTATAGACATTTTTAAAACTACCTATGGCTGTTCTGATATTAATGAAGATTGACAATGAACATTGACAATTTGTTGCCAATCGACGATGATGGAAGTTATAACTTTATTACAGAAATATACATATATGTCAGCTTTTACTACATGTGACACTGCAGGCAGTGACACTGATGATACATGAGATGAAGACGGAGTGCCGGTGGAATGAGATGGTTGGGAAAACCAGAGATCCCGGAGAAAATCCCCCAGCACTATGTTGTCTGCCACAAATCTCACTTTGCGATCACCTGGAATCAAACCCTAGCTGCCTTGGTAAGAGTCGAGCGGTCTAACCGGTCTGCCACCATGCAACCATAATTACAGAGGAAGGCATTATTGCATCATGCAGTGTTACTGAAAATGAGAATGAAGAGTATTCAGATTCAGACAGTGTTGATGAACCAGCAGTGGTTATGACCCACGCACAAGGAGTAGCAAATATAGAGAAATTGGTGCTTTATTTCGAGAGTCAAGCCAAAACATTGCCAAATGAACTTCTAATGTTAAAGCATATGCAGGATCATACTGTTTGTAAGTGATACACTAAACTGAGACAGCGGAAGCTCACTGCCGTTTTTACTAGTGACTAGTTTATAGCTATTTTGTGGACAGTACAACTACATATTCTATTACAATACATACAGTGTATGTGTTTTTAGGTGAAAGTGTGCCAATAGTAATTCCTAAACTTCATTAAAAGTACTTTGCTGATGTACATGTTTTTTTCTTTATTGTTTTTCTGTCATTCTCTGAATAACCCAGATTAGCCCTGGTCCCGGTTGATCTGGGTAAATGAGATTCTACAGTAATTGTGTTGCTGTAGTTCATTTATGTTGAATATACTGCTATGTTCAGAGATGTATATATCTTTTGTATTGTAAAATATCTAGCACCTGTAAATTCTGTTGGCAAATATTTCAGAATGTGGACGTACTCTACCAAATGCTACAAAGGACACTCAAATGCTACGAGTAATAGTCACTGATGGAACAGTAACTGCAGCTGTAGGGAAATGTGTAATTGCCTATCGCATAAAGAATGTCGAAATAGATGCCAGAAATGTCAATGAGGTAACAGTGCAGCAATAAAACTATTACATAATAAGTAGAAATAAAAAAAAAAAACATTAAATATAACCTTTTATGTGATAGTTTATCACTAATCTAATCATTTTTAAATTTATAGGAGGTCAATTTCGTGTATTTTGAAATACAACCAGAAGATACCAATGTTATAGGCCAAGTATATGAGGTTCTGCGCAGAGCAAATCAACCTGTGTTGCAGAGCTATTCAGAATGGGGACAACTTTTGATTACTCCTGAAGGAATCCAAGCGAAAAACGATTTTCTCTCTGATGTTGAAATGTTCATTTTATTTTTGGAGTGTAAGTTTCAATTTTTTTTTTTTAAATAGATAGTTTCTCTTTATTTTACTAGGGTTTTTACAAAAATAGTGGCAACTTTTATTTGTTACTAGCATACATGATACACATGTGTCAGAGGAGAAGTAATTTTCCTTGGAGCATATCATCCTGCCATGCACCGCCGAGACACCTGCAGACACTTCTTACCTTGAAACAGACCACCAGATGAGAGACGATGTGAAATGATAATGAGATGAAATGGAGGAACAACAAATTTGGAGGATGTAATTAACTTACCCAGCATTCGCCTAATAACCCGGGAAAACCCCTGAAAAAGCCCATGGGTCAGGTAGGCTGGCCATGGGAATTGAACATGGGCCTCCCGAATGCGGGCCACAGACGAAACTTACTGAGCCATCCCGTTCTGTCTGTCTGTCTGATGATGATGATGATGATGATGATGATGATGATGATGATGATGATGATGATGATGATGATGATGATGATGATGATGATGATGATGATGATGATGACGATGACGATGACGACGACTTATAATTTCATGATATCTGTATCTTTTATGTTACCTTCATCTTATTTTTCTTGAAAAAGTTCTTTCTCAATGGATATTTTTACTTTCAAATCATACCTACATCAAGTTTTCTTTAGAAGTGTTCATAGAACCTTGCAATCTAAGTAGGTATTCCTTTTACTATTTTATGTTAAATAGCCAAGCACTATTTCAGAATATCCTCTGCATTAATAATATGAACAAATATTTTAAAATTTTCCCAAATATTAACTTTGATTCCTATCTTAATTACCAGTAATTTCAGTAAATCAGCTTATCCCATTCAAATAACTGTTTAATATTCATTTTGAAACCAGCAATCCACATTCACACAAAATTATTGCAACCAGCTTTGAATCTATACTATATAAAAATTCTTTTCTGTCATTCCATATTACTGATCAATCTTAAACCTGAAATATAATATTTTTTAGCTCAGTTTTACATCCTTCCTAGAACCATAACTTAGCCTTTCAACATTTTGATTCTTTCTTGAAAACCACAGTTTTGAAACTAGGTTTCTTTATGCTTAGGCCTCATTCTGAACAACTACTTCAGTTAACCAGCTATTTTAATTCTATTGTTTGGATTACAGCTTGCAATTAAATAAACAGTAAAGAGCATTTTCTAATTATTTATTACTGGCATGCATACATAATGGCTGCATTAATTAGTTTTTATTTTATATTCACAGTTACAAAAAGTGATCTCACCAAGACTGTTTCTTTCAATGTACCAGAAGAATTATGGGATGGAGTACTTAGTACACCAGATAATATTCGGAGATCATCTAGGAGTCCAGAAATTGTACCTAAGGTTGAAGCAGTTACACATTCTTGGGGGAGAAAAATTTATGAGGTAGGTTTGTGATTTTAAACATCATTCTCAGTTATATTGTAAGTTTGAATTCAATGTGCTCCTATAAACAACAACATCTATACAGACAGAGCATATAGAAAAAGTCAGATAATGAAATGTTAAGCTTATAGCTCTTTGAAGTAATTTTTTGAACTAAGTGGTATCCTTAATTTTGTAATTGTATTTAAGTAGCTGTTAATAGAGGATTAAACAGTATTGATGGCACTTGTTTCATTAATAAAATCAGAAGTCTATACAGTTTAATACATAATATTGTGACTTTGTGGGTTCGTAGAATTAAAAGTCCAAGTTGCAGATATTCCAAATGCTCTCTATTTCCGTAGAAATACACTGTTCAATTCTCACGTAACAATATTATGTCACATACACAACACAATCTACCAAGGTCGATGACCACAACAGCATTCTGATTACACCTGTATACATCAGCTCTCGTTACATCTGTTCACAACTGTTTACTTCTGTTTACGACTCTGCTCTGTTTGCCACACCTCTGGCGTGACACAATCTCTTATATATACCTCCATTGATAATTTCTAGACTTTTCTAAAACAAAACAGAAACCGAATAATCTCTATCAATCAAGAAGTCACTAGAAATTTCTATTTACCTCACTTATCTGTGTCGGTAAGTCTTTTATCTCTGCTATCTTTATTTGCCGGCTCTTTGTGTACACAAGCTGCGCTATCATAGATAACGGTTTCATGACAATATATTGAAGAAAAATAAATATCACTTATTTACATAATAGATATATACATAGGTGGTCTGAAAAAATTTCAACCTAATGAAGATACAAGACATTTTTTCAGGATTTTTTATTTTTTTAATTTTTCAACATAGTCTCCTTGTAACTCTACACACTTCTCCAAACGATGCTCCCATCTCTGTAACCCATTCAAATAGTACTCGGCAATTTTATCTGCAAAATAATTGTTCACGAAGATGATTGCCTCTTCATTTGATGAAAATCTCTGTCCTCCGAGCACAATTTTCAGATGAGGGAACAAAAAGAAGTTGCTTGGGGCTAGATCGGGTGAGTAAGGTGGATGGTCAAGCAGTTCAAACCGTAATTCGTGGATTTGCGCCATTGCAACCACTGAGGTGTGAGATGGTGCATTGACTTGGGGAAATGGATTTTCTTTTTCTGTAAATGTGATGATTTTTCCGCAAGTTCTCCCTTCAGCTTGTAAAGTAATGATGCATAGTATACTCCAGTAATGGTTTTTCCTTTTTGAAGATAATAGATTAAAATAAGTTCATGACTATCCTAAAAAACAGTCACCATCATTTTCCCAGCCGAAAAAACAGCTTTTTGCTTTTTTTTGTTTTGATTTTTGGAGCCAGTTTCCCCTTTGCAGTTCACTGTTTGTACTGTATTTTTGTTTCGGGCATATAATGGTGTATCCATATTTAATCTACAGTATTTAATCAGTGCCAAAACTCGGATTTATTGCGCCTAAACTGCACCAACAGAGCATTGGAAATGTTCATTCGAACACATTTTTGGTCTAACGTGAGCAAACACGGCACCCAACATGCGGACAGCTTTCTCGTGTCTAAATGTTGATTTAATATGTGACAAACACATTCTTTTGACATATTCATAGCCTCTGCTATCTGTCTCACTTTAATTCGCCTGTCGTCTAACACCATTTGGTGAACTTTGGTGATGTTGATTTAATATGTGACAAACACATTCTTTTGACATATTCATAGCCTCTGCTATCTGTCTCACTTTAATTCGGCTGTCGTCTAACACCATTTGGTGAACTTTGGTGATGTTGATTTAATATGTGACAAACACATTCTTTTGACATATTCATAGCCTCTGCTATCTGTCTCACTTTAATTCGGCTGTCGTCTAACACCATTTGGTGAACTTTGGTGATGTTGATTTAATATGTGACAAACACATTCTTTTGACATATTCATAGGCTCTGCTATCTGTTTCACTTTAATTTGGCAGTCATCTAACACCATTTGGTGAACTTTGGCGATGTTTTTGTCAGTAGTTGTAGTTTTTGGACATCCTGAATGTACATCATCTCCCAAGCTCTTACGGCTACATTTAAATTCAGCTGCCCAAAATTTCACTGTGGTAAATGATGGTGCAGAGTCCCCATACACAGAATCCAACTCATCTTTGATCTGTGTAGGTATATTGCCTATCAAAAACAAATATTTAATGACACCTCAATACTCGATTTTGTCCATTTTCATAAAAACACTCACATCAACTCACTCAAACGACTCTTACATAACAACTGAGTGTCCAAAATGGCTGAAACTTTGGTGAGTAACTGTCAATAGGTGGACAGCGAAATTCAATAGCTTTCATTTACGAGTGCTGCCATCTTCATGTTGAGGTCGGAAACTTTTCAGACCATCCTCGTAGTTTACGTGTTTTGTTAGGATCTTTCTAACATCCTCAGCTGATGTTGACTGTTGAATTTTGATTTGACGAACTCCTTGGAGGTGATGGGGCATTTCAGTTGGTTCAGGTTCTCTTTAAAGTTGCTGTCGAAATTAAAGAGTTTCCTTCATGTTTCTTTATGAATATCTTTTCCCACATGATTAGTGCCATGGACACTGAACACTTTTTAACAAATGGATTTCTTATTCTATATCGTTTTTCTCATTCCAAAAATGTAATGCTACTGCCAATTTGTCTATTTCTTTGTTCCGGATGTTCCTAAAACTTTCTTTAAGCCTAATGCTCGAATTCCTTTTAGTTTTGCCAATGTAACAGTTGTCACAGCCTGTGCAGTTTATCCAATACACACCAGAGTTTTTGTCTGTGGGTTTCTCTTTTGTATTATGTGATTTAAAAGGGTGTTGTAAACAGAATTTATTCTGTGGGGCCAAAGTAATGTAGTGTTCTTCGAAGACCTTTTGGAAATGTTATGTAGCTCTGGGATGGTAAGTAAAGGTTCTGTATGAAGTTTTATTACTGATTGGGGAAAGATTAGTTATTTGATATGTTGGCTTTTGAATTTATTGACTTTCTTTTTGACCAGTTCAGCACTGAAACCATTGTATTCTGCAGTGTGAATTATATTATTGTACTCTTTGGTATATTCCATCTTATTTAAGGTACATTAATCAGCCTGTAAGTTAAACTGTTGATAACAGCATGCTTGTGTTGTCCTGGGTTATATCCATCTGATTTTATGAAATTTTCTATGTGCTTCTTTCCTATATATGCCAAATTCTAATTTTATGTTTTCTGATAAGTTTCAAGTTTAAGAAAGGGATTTCCGTATGTTTCTCTTTTTTGGAAAATTTTAGTGTGGGATTCTGTAAATTAAGTAGTCTTAATGCATCATCCATCTGTTTCTAATTTATTGTCTCCAGATGTCATTTTGTGCTTCATGTATCATAGTCCTTACTTATTAACATTATTTTCAATTTATGTTGTGTTTTATGTGAAACCTATTATCTTTTCAGGTGCTGACACAAGCCCGTCACTTACGGAGAGAAAGCTCTGATGCTGGACCAATGCTTGAGCTATACACATGGAGGTGCATGATGACCAAAATAACATCCATTATAGAGCACATAAAGTCACGATATTGTAAGAATTTTGTACAGTGCCTGGTGGTATCAAAATCCAAGGAACTCAAGGTAAATTAAAATATATAATTAAATAATTATATTAAATAATTAAATAATTCAATTAAATTATATACTCATCCAAACCTTAGCCTGCATATGGCTAGTGTGGAAGAAATGATTATTACCATCAATTTACATAAAAAAAAGTGGTTTAACTATGAAGACTGGAACTTAAGTACTTACAGCATGGTAAATCACCACATAGCATATGAGAACTCCTAGAGGTTTAATGGGAAACATACGAGTCATTTGGAGAATTTACTGTCATGTAGGCATGTTGACCATAGTAGCTCAGTGGTTAAGAGCAACTGGACGGAGACCAGGAGATCCGTGGTTCAAATCCCGGCTATGGCATTGAATTTTTCAGTCTAGCTCTACTCATCCAAACCTTAGCCTACACATGGCTAGTGTGGAGGCAATGGTTATTTACAAAAATTATATACAGTTGTTATCAACATGAACCCAGTAGTGGCTTCCGAATTTTGATAATGCAGATTTGCATTTTTAATTTTCAACATTTCCTTCTAGAAATAAGCTTTCTCTTCATTATGAGTATTAATGGATTTTTAGTGAATAAGGATAAATCAAATGACAAAGTGAACACTCACCAAAACCAAATAGTATTTCTGCTCAATCTAGTAGAAATCCTTTATTTCCTTTTTTTTTTCTAAAGTGTTTATCATTGTCTCATTGAAATCCATGCATTGCATAATTATAGATTTTTCATTGCCAAGCTAATTAGACATTCTTCTTCCATCATACTTCAATAAGTTTTAATAATACATGAACATTTTCAGATTTATAATATTGTTATTGAAAGCAATATCTAGTTCTCTGATATCGACTGAGCGGAATAGCTCTGGCGGTTTTGTCTGTGGTCCACATTCGGGAGGTCCATATTCAATTCCCATGGCTTGCCAACCTGACACATGGTTTTTTGGGGGGTTTGCCCAGGTCACCAGGTGAATGCTATGTAGGTTAATTACATCCCCCGAATTTCCTGTCCCTCCATTTCATCTCTGTTCTCATTTCACATGATCTCTCATCTCATGGTCTCTTTCAGGGTAGAAGTGTCGACGGGAGTCTCGGCGCTGCATGGCAAGATGATATGCTTCTGATAAGTACCTTCATTCTACAGTACGATGGTCTCCAGTTTCCAGGCCGTCCTGGTGGGCCATTTTAGGACCATGGTGGGTGGGATACTGGTTATACTGGCCTGCCAGGGTGTTTCCAGCTGCTCAGTAGTAGGGACTCTGCCCTCTGCACTGTTGTGGCTCCTTGGGTTGGCCACCCTCTGTCCCTTCTCGCCTCATCCTTCCTCTTAGGGATGCCCCACAATACATCAAGTCTGGTCGATGTATTGAATCCCCTCCGTAAGATCTATCCAATCCTATCTATCCTTGCCAAAGTGTACAAAATATACATCAGCTTATATATAAGCTTTTGCAGTTTTTAATTAAGCTGAGAAATAAAGTAATGACAAATTCTATCTAAGCTGAGAAATAAAGTAATGACAAATTCTATCTAAACATGTTACTGTGAAAGTAAGGTGGTTCTCCAAACATTTATACAAAGGAACATTGTACGAGTATATAGTAAAAATATATCTCACTAAAATGTACATCTTATTTTAATTTATTTCTTCATACTAGTCATTTGGCATTGTGCTTTAAATATTTTCAGGCTAAAATCTAATTCATTACATCGTCTTTGAGCATGTATAGAATGTGAACATTTTATCTTTGCAGAGATGGATAGAAGTAGACAAAAAGATCACAGATGCTTACAATGAAGCAACAGACAATGTGAGATATTTATATTCTGTCCAAAAATATTTGGAATTATTGTACCGCAGAAATCCAAATGAAATTTCTGGATTTGTGCCTTCCCTTCTGAGTGCCCTTAGAATGGTTTTCAATACCTCACGCTTCTACAATAATACTGAGAGGGCTTCAGCACTTTTGGTAAAGGTAAGGACTTATTTGGTAATGATACACCCTGGGAATGAATTTATTTTTAGGAAATATACAGAATTGTCATAAGATTCATTTTATTTTACTACTGCTGCAAAAATATGTGGGTCATATGCTTTTAAAGAGAAATAAAATGATTGTACAACTTTTTAAACAATTGTATACTTTAGACACCTTTACATTTTGTTTAAATATTAATTAAAAGCATATAATATAATATGTTTTAACTCACAGTACTATTGTGCTATTTGCAGATGATACCAATCGGAAAAGTAGTACATCTTTAAATCTTTCACCACGAAATGCTAGCAGCGACCTGATGTCAGGGGTAAAAAGTAATAATTTAATATTAAACACCAAAAAAACTAAATTAAACGGGAGTCGATTAATGACACTAGACAACACTTACTTTTAAATTTTTCCAGAACATGTTTCAGAGACTTTGCCTCTATCCTCAGCTGGCCATCGACTGGTTCTCATTGGTGTAGTTGACAATATTTTGTCATAGGTCTCCTCTGGTGGCGGTTCAAGGAACTTGCTCAACAAATCTTTCTGGGGGATGTCGAAATTGAATACTTTGTTCCTATTTTTTGAAATGAAGATTTGTTCCCATGTGGATAGTTCTTGTTTTCCTGATGTATGTTTTAGTAGTTTTGGTTCTGGATTTACGTTGTGTTTTTCCCAAAAATGTGTGGCAACTGCTGATTTTTCTAATTGTTTATATTTTATGTTCCTAAAGTTTTCTTTTGCTCTTGTTTCTAAATTTCTTTTGGTTTTTCCAGTATAAATTTGACTACAGTCACTGCATTCAATTTGATATATACCAGATTTTTTGTTAGATGGAATGGCATCTTTGATGCTTGAGCAAATTAGGTTTTTCAAGGAGAAATGGTTGACTGGTGCTAGTTGAATGTTTTATTTTTTGAAGACTTTTTTGAATTTATCATAGGCCCATGGATGGTAAGTGAATTTTTTGAAGATCATATTAGTTTCTGTAGCTGAGAGGGTTGTGGTTTCCTTTATTAGCTTCTTTTTTGCTAAGTTTACTATTTTGTCTACTAATGATTTGGGAAAGTTACTTTTCTGTGCTATTTCAATAATTTTGTTGTATTCTGTTTTGTATTCTTCTGCTGTGAGAGGGATGTTGACCAGTCTGTGTGATAAACTATTGAAGATTGCCTGTTTGGGGGATCTTGGGTTGTAGCCATTAGCTTTTATGTAGTTGTCTGTCTGTGTTGGTTTTCTGTAAATGCCAAAGCTTAGTCTGTTTTTATTTCTCATTATTTTTAGATCCAAAAATGGTAAATACTCATCTTTTTCTATTTCTACAGTGAACTTGATGCTTTTTTCTTGTATATTTAAAAGTTTTAGTGCATCACTGATGTGTTTTTTTGTTACTATTGCAAAGATGTCATCTACATATCATTGCCAGAGTTTGAACATCCAAGGAAAACCTTTGGTGATCCTTATTTCTAATGCACTCATGTACAGATCGGCCACGAAGTGTGATACGGGGTTGCCCATTGCTAACCCTGAAGTTTGGTGGAAATATTTTGTTTGAAACTGGAAGAAATTTTGTTCTATGCATAATTTGGATAGTTGGATGTAGTCTGAAATTTCAGGTGATACCATTCCAAGTGATTTTAGCCATTTTACTATCAACGGTGGGAGTTGATTAACTGGTATGCTGGGAAACAGTGATTTAACATCAAATGAGACTAGTGTGTCCTCTTCTTTTAGTTCAGTATCCTTAATGTGTTCTATAAGTTCATAGGTTTTTTTGATGCTTAGGCTGTCGAATTTGTTTATTAGCCACTTTGCAAGTTTGTATGTTGGTGAATTTATACTGCTAACTATAGATCTCATTGTTATGGATGGTTTGTGTATTTTGGGTAAGCCATGAAGTCTAGGTAAGGTTGGGTTATCTGGTTTAACTGTATATTTGTTTGGTATTATGCCTGATTTTGCTATTGTTTTTTCAAATGACTGTATGCAAGTTTTAAGAGGATTTTTGTTAATGATTTCATATTCATTGTCAGTTAGCATTTCTTCCATTTTTTCAATATAATCTGATTTTTCCAGTATGACTATCTTGTTACCTTTGTCTGCCTCTGTGTATATATCGTTTTTCTGTTTCAAAGAATGGATAGTATTATGTTCTCTCTTCTGAAAAGATCTGTTTTTTATTTCCTCCAAAGTATTTTCACATTGGCTTTTTACTGAATTTTGTTTGGATACTGGTAGAACTTGTGTCAAAATGTTGATATCTGCAATGTAGTCTTCAATTTTGTTTGAGAAACTGACTCATGTTTTTAATCCATTATTTAAAACACCCAATTGTTTTTTGGAGAAATTTTGACTGGATAGGTTTACAACGTTTTCAAAGATTTGCGTGCTCGTTTTTGCATTTATGCTACTTATTTTATTATTGTATTTAGCATGTGTGATGATTGCTGATTGACTTACATTGCTATTTCCAATGTTTTTTAACTTTTTCCCGGTATACTTTCGGTGTGAAGACATGTTGCACAGATTAGGCAGTTTTTATCTAAGTCTTGCGGTTTTTTCTTTCATTTTCTTGCTTAGGACTGCCAAATATTTATTTTCAAAGTTTTCCCACATCGCGTTTCCCAGCGCTTTCGTTAAATCTGAATGAAGTTGGTAAAGTTTTAATTCTATATCATCAAAATTTTTGTATTGTTTATTAATTTCAAATTTTAAAACTTTTTTCTCAGCAGCCCTATGTTGTTGATTTCCATTGCCTTGTTTGACTCTTTTCCGGACTGAAAAAACTGTCTTACTTTTCACATATGAAAGATAAAAATCGTTATAACCTGCCAATAAACTTAGATGGTAAGATAATAACATATAAAACAGAAACACATTTTCTTAGCATATGGATAAAGGATAATGGAAAACACATGTGAATTATTTTTCAAATAAGTTAAGCGAACATATGTTTGCTCTAAGGATGTACTCCAAAATGTTAGCCTTGCTGTACTAAAAATGCACTTCATAATTATATGATATAATATTTTGGGACAATTCATCAAAATCAAAACTATTATTTGTTAAGCAGAAGCAAGTTATCTGAAGAATATGTGGTGAAAATAGCTTATATGCATGTAAGTCATTATTTAAAAAGTTAGGTATACTTCCATTCCCTTGTATACACATAGAATGTGTTAGAATCAATGTTAGAATCATCTTTATTTATAAAAAAAGAACAGCATTTTCAAAGAAATAATATTCATAAACATTTCACTAGAAACATAAACAGTATGCATTTATCCTCCTCTAGAACAATTCTATATTGTGACTTTATGGGTTCGTAGAATTAAAACTCCAAGTTGCAAAATTCAAAATGTTCTTTATTTCCATAGCAATACACTTTGGATTATCCTCACAGTAGCAGAATTACACACATACACAATTACAATCTACCAAGGTCGTTTACCACAACAAAGAGCTTACTCAACTTCCACTGTTTACAACAACTCTTGTTACAACTCCTGTTTTCCACTGTTTACGTCTGTCTTTAGAACTGTCCCTTGGTGAGTCGCAGCTTCCTTATATACACCACGACTCATATTACTCTGGAACAAACAAGAAATCGAATGTTCTGTACGACAATCAAGATGTCACTAGAATGTTCCATTTATCTCTTTATTTATTTCCGCAGATCTTTTGCTCTGTGCTATGTTTTCTGCTTAGGCAAGCTGTTTATCTTCGATGGCACTATCTTCCTTTATCTCTCTGCAGCGCACTATCCTAAATAATGGGTTCGTGACAATATAAAAAAGGAGTTCAGCCCTCAAGTGTAGAAATATATAACTCTCTTCCAAATTATATAAAAGCAATAGAAAGGTATAATGTATTTAAATATAAGCTGAAAATTGTTTTTACAGGAAGACTGCAAATTTTTACAATTTAGTAAATATCCACTATGTAAAGAACTTATACGTAACATATTAAATATTTATGTAATTGTACATTTTCAAATTTATCTTGATGTATCCTGTATCAGTGTACATTGTACGGAATGACTGAAGGGAGGAATAAATTGAATTATGAATTACCCAACCCTGAATTTTAAGGAAAAGAAAACTTCATTAATTCTTGAAAATTTTTGAATACTGAGGTTAATTACATTAATTGAACATCACTTAAGTTTATACTACCTCACTTACTTTTGAAAAATTAGAGTGTGTTTCTAAGATTTAAGAAATAATTTGAAAAACACTATAAAGTAAATGTCAAAGAAACATGCGGCGGAAATTAACCGCTTTAGCTGGTGGGTTTTAATACTCCCATGTTTTTCCACAATATAGTTCCACAGTTTATTAAGCTTCTTGCTTTACCTGCCATTCAAGTTGTTATACTATAGAATTAACATGTGATTAGAATAAAACAATGGCTCTCAAATGTTCAACAATTCACTGGTTGATGTATCAACAAAGATGGCAGTTAAACTCAGGTGACAGCATTGCTGTTTACATGTGCACATGCAGATGTTATGTTAACCGGTGGTGCACTAGAGGTGGAGCTCAGTGCGGGATGTGGAGTAATATTTATTCTAACAGCAAATAGATAATATCATCTCAAAATAGATATAGCTTACGAAACCTACCAATACATCTTTAAAAGACAGAATCTCCCACATAGTGTTCACACTATGATCAAATACCCTTAGGCAGGACAAAAAGAAACTTGAAAACCAGACTAAAATAATACCTCCAATGCATTAAATGTAAATGGAAAAATCAGCTGTGGCAGTACTCTTTCGAAACAACCAGCATGATATTGTTCCAGAAGTCAACCTCCTCAGGCTCCTTATGTTGTCTGACAGCCAGGCTGCACTTAAGGACTTTAAACAGCCATAAGGTCACGTTAGGACTGTTGCCAAATTGCTTAAATATTCTTAACAACCTGGCAGAACAGAATGAAATTCAACTCATCTGGGTGCAAGCCTATAGTGGAATAGAGGGCAACAAAAAACTGATGAACTTGCAGGACAGGAAGCAGCTGCACCATTTATTGGACCAGAGCCAGCTCTAGGAACATCTCACAGCTCAACTAGAGAAGCTATTAAGAACTGGTCCAAGAGAGAACATCACACAACCTGGCTCAAAACACCAGGAAACAAGACATGGTAAGCTATTTTTCAGGGAACCATGTAAGAAAAGAGCTGAATGTCTGTTAATGGAACTCAGCTGAAAGCAATTACTGCCTTTCTTCCAGCACCTGTGAAAAAGCACCTGAACACATTATGTGTATATCAGGGTAACTTAGACTGCAGATTCTGTAGAAAAGAGATTGAAACGGCCCAACATATTCTATGTTCCTGTGAAGCCTTGTCTCACAGGATATATAATGCTTTAGGGGCAATGTTTATAGAACCAAAAGAAGTATCATCCACACCCACCGGAAGATTGTATACCTTTCTACGGAGTGCAGGTGTAGTGAGATAGATATGAGCAACAATACAGGTAGCACAACAAGCCCTAGACTGAAGCGCACCTGAAGAAATGACGGGGATCTGTGTTGAAAACGGGGGAAGGGAAAAGAAGCCCCAGGACAGCAAGCAATTACATTACAGAAAACAAAAATCAAATTATGAATTTCTATCTCCTGCCATTGGACAAGCTTAACCAGTTCATATCATTGCCACCATAGATCTCCACCATCAAGAGAGAACAACAT
Organism: Mantis religiosa; assembly: GCA_030765055.1. Taxonomy (NCBI): domain Eukaryota; kingdom Metazoa; phylum Arthropoda; class Insecta; order Mantodea; family Mantidae; genus Mantis; species Mantis religiosa. The sequence continues at coordinate 105,849,674 of CM060956.1, read as the reverse complement.
AGCTCAACTACATCAACTATCAGTTGTTAGCTAAGGATGGGAGTAAACATTCCTGAAATATATTATAATTTTTCGAAAGTAAGTGAGATATATAGCTGAAGCTGATTTATACATACATCAAGGGGAAGAGGAAAGACTACTTATAACTCAGAATTACCTATTTACAAATAAAGTTTTAATAATGCATCATTTTTTAAAAGTAATACAGTGGACCTGCACATATAAAGCTTTACAACTACATATAGGGATATGTATGAAACAAAGATTATTTAGATATTTGTCCCACTTTGAAGTATTCAGTTAATTTGATTTGTTTCACTTTTCTTGCATTAAATGCTTAACCATACTAATCAAATTATAAAAATATCCCCCATAAAAATGCTTAAAATCAATTGCTGAGTGTTGTCTTCATAACAAAGCTAAACACTTTTTAAGCAGTATTGTTTTTATGTGTAACATAGAGATAAAGAAAGAATTAACCCCCAATGTTGTTTATATGGATATCTGCAAACTGGTAGTGTGTACAGAAAGCCATGACAATTATAATCACATATGAGCACTTTGTGTTTCAGGTTACAAACCAAATGATTAACTCATGTAGGTCATACCTGACAAAGCAGGGTACAATTAGGGTTTGGGATGATGCAAAATCTGTGATGATTAGCAAAATGAAGGTAAGATTAAATAAGATTATTACAATTAAAATTTACAGCTGTAGTATAGGATATTATTGAACTATACAATTATTTATGCTTATGTAGCATTTTAGTTATTTAAAAATGAATATGCTTTTAGGACTGTATGCAGCTTTATGATACATATTACTCTGAATTCCAAAGGATTAAGAGAGAAATGGCAGCAAATGAAGATGAGCCATCTCTGGAAGTTTCTGAGATGTTTGTCTTTGGAAAGTTTGAGACTTTTAATGCAAGGCTATTAAAGGTAAACATTTATAAATTATCTTTCTATATATATGAAATAAGGTATATTTTACTACCAAGCATATGTGTAATGAAAAACAAAAGGAATGTTGATTTTGTAGAATGGTCCTTCATTGTTCAGTAGAAGATTCCAGGCTAAAAGGCCGTGGTCCACTGGGCTTCCTCATCTCTTTCCCATTGGACCGCAGCCTTTTAGCTCAGAATCTTCTATTGAACAAGACACTGACTGTGAAAGCCTTCATTTATTAATCCTTCATTGGTTTTAAAATTTCCAGTTGAGATGACAATTGGTTTAGATACGGATGAAATTTTACTTTTCTCAGGTCATGGTCTCGAAATAAGATAGAAAAACTTAATATAAAAATTATTTGTGGTTGGTTGGTGTGGTTTAAAAATAATTGGCGTGGTTTAAAAATAATTATGATTCCAATATTTCTTTCCACATGCTTTATATATATATATATATTGAATATACAATACAATCTTCACACTTTTATACAAAACTGATGTATACTCTTTGTAAGATGAACTAATAACTGAAAACTGTTACTACCATTATATAGAATAAAAAGAAGTATTTCAAAAAGTGGAGTGCCATTGTTACTAAAATTAGGCAAATGAGTCAATCTTGTATATATTTTTCTCCACTTACAAGTTTTTTGATGAAGACTAGTTTCTGGCAACCTCTTCCCTATCATCAGTTCTGTGGTTGACTGATGATGCATCCGGTGTCTGCATCTGGCTTGGTGTCGTGCTGCCATCTAATGTCCTGGTAAGTTTGATGACATCATCTACTGCGGGAATTTCAAAATTCATCAGGACCATTCAGGACCTCTTGATGAATTTTGAAATTCTCGCAGTAGATGACATCATCAAACTTACCAGGACATTAGATGGCAGCATGACACCAAGCCAGATGCAGACACCAGATGCATCATCAGTCAACCACATAACTGAAGATAGGGAAAAGATTCCCAGAAACTAGTCTTCATCAAAAAACTTGTAAGGGGAGAAAAGTATATACAAGGTTGACTCATTTGCCTAATTTTAGTTTTGTTACTACCATGTGTAAGAACACGTCTTAACATCTCGCATCCACACTTGGAATGATTCTTTCCTTTTGCAAAATCATCATTTGTCTATTGTACACATTTACTACATCCTGCGCCGTGGCGTAGTGGGCTAAGGCAGCATGCCTTGGTGCCTGGCCACGGAAAGCGACCTGGGTTCGATCCCACCCATGTGGTGTGGATTTTTGGTCCCGGGTATAGGACCGGTGCCCACTCAGCATCGTGAGGAAAGTGAGGAGCTTATGCTAGGTAAGCGGCCCTGGTCACAGAAATCAACATTCTGGCTGGGGGATGCCCAGATGCTGACCACATCTCCTCCCCGTATCGGTTGGATGATCGTCCACCTCTGTCATGCGTAAGTGGGCGTGAGGCCAGCAGTCGGGTTGGTAGGCCTTGGCCTTCTAAGGGCTGTTGCGCCATGGGTTATTATTTATTATTACACATCTACTAAACTACAACAAATTTCACTGCATGATTTCCTTGGTTTCTGTTTACTGAATACATTTTTCTTTGGCCATCCAAGAGTTTGAGGACAATCTATATAAGAATTTTGAGGGTATCTAGTATAACATAGCTGCAAGGTATGCTCATATACTTGTATAGTGTATTATTTTTCTATTTTATTTGTTTTGTGTTTCTACAGATTTCTGATGTCTTGCAAACAGCATTAATGTACTCCATACTGGATAGTTCTAAGATTGAAGGAATTGATGCTCATGCACAAAAGCTACGCAATATATTTGTGGAAATCTCATCAAAGCCATATGATGTTTTGGATTTCCGTAATTTGCAGTTTAATGAAGACTATACAAAATTCAAACATTCTGTGATGAATGCTGAGGAAGATATGAGAAACTACATTGGGGCCATGCTTGCAGAAGTTCCTAATATTTATCTTGCACTATATTTACTTTGGAGGTAATTGTGTAAATGAGTGATCTTCTTATATTTCTTTGCCACACTTAAAATTAAATTTATAACATTAAAATCAATGCAAAGTAGGCTTCTTTTATATTTCTTCCTTTCTTCTTTTATTGAGTTCTACCATCACTTCCTCTTGTTGCTCTTTTTATTTATTTCTTCCAACTTTCTTTCTCGTGTAGCAGTTAAAGTTAAGCTATACGCAAATGGATTTATACTATATGATACTAAGTAAATGTATGGAACAAGGAGAGAGAAAAATACAATCTTACACCAGAGTCCTGATGAAGATGATGATAATGGCGATAATTTACAATGTATAACAATCTATATATAAGTTTTCATCCATGTTTGCAAGCTAAACATTCAAAACACAGTGAAGTAAGTGTGAGGTTTGTATGCAAAACAGACTTGGAGTGAATTGCAGCTAATGAAATGGGAAACTGTTAAATTGTAAGTGAGAGGATTCTTTTCATTAATTAGAGCTTCTCGGGTGACCAGCCGTGTGATGTTTATAAATGTTATATGCAATTTTATAAACATCACACAGCAGGTAGCCCGAGAAGCTCTAATTAATAATCATCACCTTGAAAGCTTCAAATCTTACAGCATTATTTTCATTAAATGTTAATTATGCTGTACAAGCTATGCATTTCATGTTTTGGTAAATACGACTCATCTATAATTTAATAATTTTTGAAATTGTTTTAATTTTCAAGTTGAAAAGTATAAGTAAAATTAAATAACTGAAAGACTCAAGTGTATTGATCTTATTACTGTGGCTTTCAAATGGGATGTTGTTTGTTGTTGAATGCTACCAGGCTAGCACCACAACACTGTGGTGTTATCTTATTGTATTCCCCATAAGTGGAGTGTGATGAGAGCCAAGTGAATACATTTCTAATAAATATTATTTGTGCTGAAAAAAATTCAAATTTTGTAAAAAATGATCTCTGAGGAAGATAGAGAGTAATTGAGATTCAACTGTATTGGAACACCACAGTGAAGCGAAAAATTATTAAATTTTAGATGAGTCGCATTTTTTAACACATCTGCTTCACTTTCGTACCTATTTTGAGGACATGTTTCGCAGATCTTCGTCTGCATCTACGGCTCTTGTGCGACTGACGCTAGATCCAGCGGTGTGGGTAATTCTGGGGTTGTTGCTGCCAACAACCCCAGAATTACCCACACCGCTGGATCTAGCGTCAGTCGCACAAGAGCCGTAGATGCAGACGAAGATCTGCGAAACATGTCCTCAAAATAGGTACGAAAGTGAAGCAGATGTGTTAAAGATGGCAGCAACAACCCCAGAATTACCCACACCGCTGGATCTAGCGTCAGTCGCACAAGAGCCGTAGATGCAGACGAAGATCTGCGAAACATGTCCTCAAAATAGGTACGAAAGTGAAGCAGATGTGTTAAAAAATGCGACTCATCTAAAATTTAATAATAGAGAGTAATGTTTCTACCACAACCATGAAAACCCCATTTCTTTAGCTCAAATAGTTTTCCTAATACAGATGAATAAAATACCAATATATTATGACAATGCATTGCAATATAAGCACTGTAATGAACATCATTAATTGCCATGTATGCATGTATGTATTATTTGTAATTACTCAGAACTGAACTGTAAATGTGTGATATGACATGATAATAGAATTACTTTGAATAAGCCAAGATGTTTGTTGAATTCGAGAGAGAGCAAACAGTACACTTCCTGCTGGCTTGTAGAGTGCTGTATCAGCAGAACAATAGTCATCATATTATATTATTAATTTATAGTGAGTTGTATTTATTATACATATGCTTCACTTACGCACCTATTTTGAGGACATGTTTCACATATCATCGTTTGCATCTTCGGCTCTTATGCGACTAAAGCTTGATCCAGTGGTGTGGGTAATTCTGGAGTTGCTGCTGCCATCTGTTGATTTAGTGATGAACTTAAATGTGGGATTCTCTTCTGGTGGGATTTCAAAGTTCATTAGTTGGTTTTTATGTTTTTCTATGTATATTCTCTCCCATGTGACGAGTTCACTATGTTTTTGTACGTATTTTAGTAATTCGGTGCTATCTTCAATTTCATGATTTTCAGACCAGAAATGAGCTGCTATTGCAGACTTATCAATATTTTTGTATCTTAAGTGCCTGAAGTGTTCTTTCTTTCTAGTGCCTATGTTTGTTTTTGTCCTCCCTATGTAAATTTTTTCACAGTCTTTACACTTAATCTTGTAAATGCCTGACTTTTCCTCTGGTTTTATCTTATCAGTATTATTACTGTTAAGTAGGTTTTTAATGTTGTAATTGTTTTTTGTTGCCAATGTTATATTGTATTTCTTGAATATTTTTTGGAACTTTTTATGGCCCAGGGGTGGTAAGTAAATTTAGCAAATCTAATTTCTTGTTTTATTGGTGTGAGAGCTGTGATCTGTTTTAATCTCTTGTGAAGTTTGAATGATTTTAGTTTTTTATCTACAAGGTTTTTTCCATATCCATTTTTAATTGCAGTTTTTAAGATTTGATGGGTCTTGAGTTTCTACTGTGAATTGTATGCTGGGTTCCTGCAGGTTAAGTAGTTTCAAAGCATCATCTATTTGTTTGTAGGGCACTATTGCAAAGATGTTGTCTACGTATCTCTACCATGTTTTTAAAATATGAGGGAAGGCTTTAGTTATATGCGTTTCAAAAAAACTCATGTATAAATTGGCCAAAAATGGTGATAGCGAGCTTCCCATAGCTAGTCCTGAAATTTGTTTATAATATTTTCCATCAAAAACAAAATAATTTTGATGTATACATATTTCAGTCATTGCCAAATATTCTTCTATTGCATTGGCATCGAGGTTAATAGAATTTAGCCATTTCTTAAGTTGAATCCAAAGTTTGGCTAATGGAATGCTAGGGAAGAGGGAGCGGACATCAAAGGATACTAAAGTGTCATGAGGGTTTAGTTTAAGATTATGAATTTTTTGTACCAGGTTTAAAGGGTTTTTTATGCTCAGAGTATGGAATTGTGGAAAGGACTGAAATTTTTTGGTGTCCTATCCTCTGGTATGCATTGCAGATGCTCTATCCACTTGTTTCTATGTTCTTTTATTTGTTGAGGAAGTAGCTGTACTTTTAGAAAAATTGAATTATTAAATATACAAATAGTTTAAGAATTGAAGCTATTCATTTTTAGTGTCATTCATTTGTAGCATATTGTCTTATCATTATTATATATATTGTGACAAATGATGAAAAAAAAATTAGTTTCCAGCTGCTTTATTTGTCACTGAAACATTAGCTCACTACTAATGTATATAATCAGCCTCTCTTTTACATAAATACAACACTTCAATAGTTCTCTACAAGGTTTCTGTAGGTCTCTTTAGCAGACACCTTTTGTGCCACTGATAACATTTCTGACAAACATATAAACCGACCTCTAACATGTAGCTACATGCCAATTTTTAACACCATTCCAAAATTCACACAAAGTGCTTTGCTGCTTGTACCATAGCCTGCTGATTCCTTACTATGGAGCTGCCCTTAGCTTGCAGTACCACACTGCTCTCACCACTACTCTTGTACTGCTGTCTTACTACTCACTCTTTATTCTCCAGGCGCTTTATGTACCTATCAGGAGCGGGATATGCTTCTGGAACTAGAAACATCTGAATCACAGTCTCAAAAGATCTTTTGCACAGTAATATGACTTGTTTCTCCCTTGTGACATTGGCTCGCAGCTGCGATCACCCCTCCAACCAATAGACAACAGGTTGACCAATTTCCCTACTCTCACTCCTCCTGCGGGCAGATCCGCGATGGTGATTGAGTTCCCACCTCGACTCTTCCACTCCACAACAAATGGCAATGATGACATAATCTCTCGGCAGGTCACGCAAATGCTGATGTGACATTTTTGAGAGTAAATTCAATTTATCATTGTCATGTAGACTTTAAAGACAATATGCTTTATGGGAAATCATCCTTACTCAAATTCAGAGTGTTGCAAAATATAGAAAAGGCATTTAAAGAGCTTAGATCCTGTGGGGACCATACATCTTTTAATCTCTTCTTTGTCCCTCTGCAAATCATCTTTAATCACAGTTATTAGGGTCCTGGATACATTGGACAAGTTATATTGCTGCAGCTATCAATGGAGATTATATTCTATTGTAATATTTGTATTGCTTCACTGTTGTTAGTTTATTTTTTACATATAGGAGATTATGATATTTAGACAATTATGACATAACTGAACTATGCTGAATTAGTGAATTTGGAATTTGCACCTGGTCAAAAGTGGAATCAGAAGAAAAATATTTCAGCAAAGGGGTTAGGGAATTTTGTTTCTTTAAGGATGACATTTTGTAACTAATTTTATTCCAGAACTGAAAAATTCAGTACCATAGCCAAAATTTGAACTATGGATATTCTGCTCTAAGTACAGTTGCTCTATCCTGAGCTGCCATGCTGGTATGAGATTTAATTCTCCAATTGATTTGCATCTTCCCAACAGATGACGAGGAAATCTCATTTCGAGATCACTTAACCCAATGGTGACATACAATTTATAAGTACTTAAGTCCTGGGATTTTTAAGGTTTTTTATTTTAGTTTTCAATTTATAAAAGCAAACAGCGATAAGTGCTGTAACACAGACACATTGTATGTAGGTAAACAAAGAGTAGAATCAGAACTGAAAAATTCAATCAGTTAAAATTTCAAAAGATTCTAAGTGCTCAGTTGCCCAGGATTTGCTAAAATTGCATTTTTAAACTTACAAAAAATAACTGCTTATTGCTAAAGATATGAAAATTTTAAAGTTCTTTAATGGTTTCAATGTTGTACAAAAGAGGACAAAATATAAATACAAATTTGTACTTCTTAATACTGATAGGTACACCTTTGACATCGAATGTTGGAAACTACACAAAAACATGCTTAGAGCAACAAACGACCATTAAAAAAACAGTGGTCTGTATCATATCTATGCAAAACTCTGCACCTGTCTACTGGCACCATTAAAAGCTCTATGTCAGAAATGTGGCTAATTTTGTAAGACTGCAATATGCTGAACCCAAGTGAAAATACATGATCATTATTTCATCAACAAGCTTCACTCTGTAATTTATAATCAATATGCTGTACCAAATTATAAGCCAATGTTGCAATATACTTGGCGAAATGAAGGTTATGACATTGACATACCTGTATCATCATTTGCAAATGTAATTAGTGTGGCTTTTCATACTGGGCTGCATGAATGCAAAAGAGATTTGGAATGTGATAATGTAACTTTAGTGAGTACTGTCCTCTTACTCTTTGTTTTAACCACTTCATTGAAATCCTGCATCTTCACTTTCAGGACTAATGTAATCACTATCAGGTGTGTAGTATATGTGTGTTTCGCACTAATACAAGTACCTTAAGCAGAGGGCTCTTAGCATTGTTGATTGAAAGTGTAATCACACCCTGTCATCATTGGATTACACATAATTTCACTCCTATGGCATTATATCTTGTTACTTTCTTTCTCTCTATTAAATGTCACTGAAGCAGAATGCAAAGTTTTGCATAGGAATGACATGGACCACTGTTTTCTTCATGATCAATATTTATTCTAAGCATGTTTTTATGTGGTTCTGAGCGTTTGAAGCCAGAGGTGTCCCTTGTGAGAGTAAATACGTTATTCTTAGCTAGGAAGTGAATTATTATTATTATTTTGAACTTTTGGTGATGAAAATTCTATTTTCTAAATCAAATTCACCTAATACATTAAACAATAGTACAGCATTTTCAAGATCTTCTCGGGAAATAGGTCTTAATAGTACAGCAATTTCACTTTTGGATAAGTTAATAATATAAGAACAAGACTTTTATTCATTGTAGCATCATATTATTTCTCATTAGAGATCAAATACTTATTTTCTCCTTATCAGATTGGACAAATTGAATTTGTACTGTCTGCGAGTGGACAAGAGGTATGTTGAAGTACTGGAAATGTACCAGAGTCAGCTCTTGCTGGTACGTGACTACTATAATGAATTCCGACAAAAGCCACATATTCCAAACAATATGCCACCTGTATCAGGCCGTATTGTGTGGATTCGTCAATTGTACAATCGAATAGAAGAACCAATGGAGGTTTTTAAGGTATATGACATTTTGGGTTATACTGCTCCAATATTAATTTTGATAATATCTTTCTATTGTTTTATTTTTGCACTATTTTTAGTGACGTCTAATTGCTGAAACTTCAAGGTGTAGTACTTTGAAGAAGTAACTGTTGTGTTATAAAGGTAGCATAGAGGGCATTCTAATTCATAAAACAAATTACAGCTGAAATTATTATGATTTAAAGCATTGTTAAAATGAAGCAAATTTCATAATGAAAGACTTAAGTTAATGTGAATGAAGTTTTAAGTTTTAATATATGCTCAATAAGTCTTTTATTAGCAATTATTATACAGAAGCTTTATACCTTCTATTCTCCTGAATTTAATAATTCTACAAATTTCCATTTTTCTTATATGTTTACTTTCTGTATTACTTCAGTGAGTGAAATTTCAAAGTCATCATATCGTGATCAGCTCTTATTGGACTATTGCTTTAAGCCTACTATATATATTTTTTAATTTTTTATTTATTTAGATTTTGGAAAAGGTTTTTCTTCAAAAACGTCAGGAAGGCAGAGAGTTACATTTAGTTCCATAGCTCTCTACATCAAATTAACAGAATGTTCAGTGCTTCTTCAGATATATAATCATTTTGTGATTTTTGCAGGCAAAAAATCTGATGACTTGTGACAAAGCAAGGAAGATTATAAAGCAGTATAATGCACTTTCAACAGTACTTGTGCATTATGAAATGATATACCATGAAGCGTGGTTTAACAATGCACCTCAGCAAGTACGTTCTTGCCTAACATTGCCACTGCTTGTAAAGCACCCAAGAACATGTCGTTTACGTACCAATTTTGATTCATACATCACAGAAACTATAAGGGAAACTGAGAACATATGGAAGTTAAACTTATCAGTTCCAGATACAGCTCAGATTGTCACTTATAGCAAAAAGTTAATTCTCTCTGTGTATGAAACTGTGGAGAGTTTAAAAGTCTGGAATGACAAAATCAGGTGGGACTATCTTTCTTGTTTCAGAAAAGTATGTAGTATTGTATTTTTAACCCTTTAATGCATGGTATAGAAGTATGGTAACATTAGGCTGTGTACAGCTTGACAAATATTTTAGTGCATTGTTTTGTTAGAATATTGTGCTGATCTTTATCAGTCAGGCACAAAATTTTGAGTCTTTTTAACTGTAAATATTATATTATTTTCACAATAATAGTGTTTCTTTAGTATAAAAATGTAAAATTCACAACTGCAGTCAAATAATATCCTGTCACAATCCACGCATGTCATTACACAGATTATTTTCTTGGACCCTCTCCATTCTTTACCAAAGGCACATTTTACTGCAGTTGCAGAGATTCATACACTTATTTTATTACAAAGCACTGACTATTTTATTTACAGGTTTGGTCACACCATTCTGTTGCTCCTCCATTTTTGGGTGCACTGTGCATATGCTATTCCCTCTCTGCAGTTTCCGAGATTCAAACTCACAGATCACTTTAATGAATGTGGCTATTTGTATCACTGCGATTTAACATCAAATGAGACTAGTGTGTCCTCTTCTTTTAGTTCAGTATCCTTAATGTGTTCTATAAGTTCATATGTGTTTTTGATGCTTAGGCTATCGAATTTTGGAAATGAGTTGAATTTAAATTAATTGGGAGTCGATTAATGACACTAAACAACACTTACTTTTAAATTTTCCCGGAACTAGTTTCAGAGGCCTTCCCTCTATCTTCAGCCGGACATTGACTGGTTCTCATTGGTGTAGCTGGCAATATTTTGTCATCGGTCTCCTCTGGTGGTGGTTCAAGGAACTTGCTGAACAAATCTTTCTGGGGGATGTCGAAATTGAATACTTTGTTCCTATTTTTTTAAATAAAGATTTGTTCCCATGTGGACAGTTCTTGTTTTCCTGTTGTATGTTTTAGTAATTTTGATTCTGGATTTATGTTGTGGTTTTTTTCCCAAAAATGCGTGGCAACTGCTGATTTTTCTAATTGTTTGTATTTTATGTTTCTAAAGTGTTCCTTTGTTCTTGTTTCTAAATTTCTTTTGGTTTTTCCAATATAAATTTGACTACAGTCACAGCATTCAATTTGATATATACCAGATATTTTGTTAGATTGAATGGCATCTTTGATGTTTGAGCAAATTAGGTTTTTTAAGGAGTAATGGTTCACTGGAGCTAGTTGAATGTTTTGTTTTTTGAAGACTTTTTTGAATTTATCAAAGGTCCATGGATGGTAAGTGAATTTTTTGAAGATCATATTAGTTTCTGTAACTGAGAGGGTTGCGGTTTCCTTTAGTAGTTTCTTCTTATTTGCCAAGTTCACTTTTTTGTCTACTAGTGATTTGGGAAAGTCATTTTTCTGTGCTATTTCAATAATTTTGTTGTATTCTATTTTGTATTCTTCTGCTGTGAGAGGGATGTTGACCAGTCTGTGTGCTAAACTATTAAAGATTGCCTGTTTGTGGGATCTTGGATTGTAGCCATTAGCTTTTATGTAGTTGTCTGTCTGTGTTGGTTTTCTGTAAATGCCAAAGTTTATTCTATTTTTATTTCTGATTATTTTTAGATCTAAAAATGGTAAATACTCGTCTTTTAACTTCTACAGTGAACTTGATGCTTTTTTCTTGAATATTTAAAAGTTTTAGTGCATCACTGATGTGTTTTTTTTTTTGGCACTATGGCAAATATGTCATCTACATATCTTTGCCAGAGTTTGAACATCCATAGGAAACCTTTAGTGATCCTTATTTCTAGTGCACTCATGTACAGATCGGCCAGGACGGGTGATAAGGGGTTGCCCATTGCTAAACCAGGAGTTTGATGGAAATATTTTGTTTGAAACTGTAAGAAATTCTGTTCTATGCATAATTTGGTTCGATGTAATCTGAAATTTCAAGTGATGACATTCCAAGTGATTTGGGCCATTTTTCTATCAATGTTGGGAGTTGATTAACTGGTATGCTGGGAAACAGTGATTTAACGTAAAATGAGACTAGTGTGTCCTCTTCATTTAGTTCAGTGTTCTATAAGTTCATAGGTGTTTTTGATGCTTAGGCTATCGGATTTTGGAAAGGAATTGAATTTGTTTATTAGCAAAGTGTTTATTTGTTTATTTGTTTATTTGCAAGTTTGTATGTTTGTGAATTTATACTGCTAACTATAGGTCTCATTGTTATGGATGGGTAAGCCATAAAGTCTAGGTAAGGTTGGGTTATCCGGTTTAACTGTATATTTGTTTGGTATTATGCTTGATTTTGCTATTGTTTGTTCAGTCGATGTTCAGTTTACAATGGAGGCAAATAGTCTCTAAAACATGTAAGTGTTGTTTATGGTCATTAACCAATTCCCTTTAAATTTAAATTTATATTGTTTACATCTTCAATTACATTCAATCTTCTTGTTGTCAATGATATGGCCACTAGAGGTCACTACATTCCTGCCAGTACTACCAAACTCTGAAAATGAAATAAATTTAAAGACAATCGATTTTCAGTATATCGAAATTCATTACACAATTTCTATTTTTTAAAATAAACTATTTTTTCCCAAACCATTAAATCCGTTGGACCATTTAATACTTTTAATAATTTAACTTTGGGATTTATTTCGTGGTTAAATGACCAAAAATGATCTGTTACGGCTGATTTATCAGTCTGTTTATACCTAATATTTGGAAAATGCTCCTTCATTCTGGTTTCTAAATTACTTTTGGTCTTTCCAATATAAACCTGATCCGTAAACAACCTTCACCTAGGATCGACCATAAATAATGACTTCAAGTGTTAGTGTTTATATTTAAAGTAATGTCATTAATTTTGTTTTTTCTATAATTAATTTTACGCCTTTGTTTGGTAATTGCTATGATATTTCACCAGGAGCATTGAATTTTTCTTTTAAGCTCTCTATAACATGTCAACAATTCTACAGATATCACTTGCATAACAGTTCACCTTGTTAGCTTCTTTTTCAGGTATATTATTTATGTAGATCAAGAAAAATCTTACTCTTAGATTGATACTAAGTCCACATAACAGAACACAGAGACACTGATAAGATTGTATTTCTAATTTTCAAATATTTAGCTCTGTAAAACAAATAATGAATGTACATGTTTTTAGGGCGAGTATTTCAAAGGTGTTTATACCACTGATGTATGCACAACTCAAGGATATAGATAGAGCCTTCTCACCAGCTTTGTCTGTTATCACTTGGACAAGTCTGGAAATTCCTAAATTCATTACAGCACTCACCACAGCATTAACTAAGACATCAGCTTTTGTAAAAGAGGTAAGAATGTCATATAAACTAGATACAAGAGCTCATACAATTGATCAGTTTCTCTTACAAGTGTAATTGTATAAACTACAGGACAACATGTTTATATCTAAATTTTCCAAAACGATTAACCCAACTTTTTTAAAATCAAAAATTTCAAAAATAAGAAAAACGTATAACATATTAATTCAGCATACAGGATGTCAGTTGTATATTTTGTTTGCCTTTCTACTTGGCCAGAGTCCCAAAATCAACCAGTCTATAAATAGATCACTTGACTTTCAGCTCATATTGTCAGCATAAGAATTGCTTACAACTGCAGATTCTTTGTCTGATGCACTAATACAAACTTTTATTGACAGTTTATGGTATTACAGAAAGCTGGGAGGGAAACGTAAAAAGGAAAATGCATTAGTGTAAATCAAATCAAATCAAATCAAATTTATTCACCATAAGATTTCCAATTACAGAAATATCGGCTTCGTCAATACAATTTTACATTACAGATTAACAGTAAACACATGATCGGATAAACAATACTTAAGTATGTTTCCTTATAGAACATTTTTTACTTTCTATTTTATTTTAGAAACTTAAACTAATTTGTTCAATATTTAAAGAAACAATATCAACATTTTGCAGTTATGTACTTTCACACACACACTGGGGTTGTTAACACCTTACTGTTGTAAATTAATAAACTACATAATATGCAAATTTTAAAAAGACGATAATGTATTCACATAATCTGATAACTTCAATGATGACATACAGGATGAAAATAATGCCTGAGAATGCATGTAAGCTGCACCGTGGTCGAGTGGTTAGACCATTCGACTCTCACCAAGGTGGCCCAGGTTCAATTCCAGGTGACCACAAAGTGAGATATGTGGTGGACAACACATGCTAGGGCAGTTGTTCTCCTAGATTGTAGGTTGCCCCCACCATAATTTCACCAAGTGCTCCATCATAACTTTTTGTATCATTCATCTCACCCTCATATTATCATCCACTTCTCTCACACTCACACCAGGCATCGAGCCTGGTTCTCTATGGGATCCAAAGCTTCAGATCCTCAAACCCGACCATAAGGGATATATATATATATATATTGTAATGTACATCCTCCAACATTAAGTCATATCAGACAATGAAATGATGCTCAAATGAGCCCAGGGTCCATAGAACTTAGAGTTATCCGACATTCGCCTTTCAGGATAAGGGAAAACCCTGGAAAAACCTTATCCAGGTAACTCATCCTCACTGAGATTTGAACTCGGGACCTCTTGAACATGAGGTAAATATGTAATATATGTAGTGGTCTGTAAATAGATTGCTGGGTATTAATGGGTTAAAGCTCTTTTTTGATTCAGTAGATAAGTATGTTCAATTTAGTGTGTGATTGTGTATAACACTGATATGTTGACCTGAAAAATCGGATGTGCTGCACTAACATAAACATTCGCTTCTCTTGTAAAAACTTCTTGCAAATGCTTTTTTTGTCTTAATAGTTAATCTTAATTGAGACAAACATTTGCAGAAATGATCTTATTTAGTTTCTTGTAGGTGCTGTAAATGCAAGTAGGCTACAGAAAAACCTGCATACACTTAGTGGTGCTTAAGTATTAACAAAATCTTTTAAGAGATGGTTGCTATTTGATATTTTTGACCTTCCATTCTCTTTACATGGACAGGACATTTGAGAAAAGTGCTGTGTTGCTATGCCTTTTTGTTCCTACATATTCTGAACTCATTTACGTATATTTCCAGCTATACTCCTCACCTGCTTATTGGCCTATAGGCTCCACATAGAGCAGAAATGACTCTCAAGTGAATACGTATATGAGCATAGTGATAGTATAATTTATAAAAATGCAAAGTATGCATTAAATGACCATAAAATGAAATACTTTATTAATGATTATTCATACACTAAAGATGCTAAATTCAAAATACCTCAAGTACTTATCAAATCTCAAGTTGAATATAAAAATTATTTGTGGTTGGTTTATTGACACTCGTCACTTACTTTTTCATATATTTATGAGAGACTAGTTTCAAAGGCCCTGGCCTCCATTTTCAATCTCTTCCCAACTGGCATCTGTTGTTATTTGCTCTCTCTGGTGGTGGAACTATGAACTTTTTTGTCAAATTATCTGCTGGCGGGATTTCAAAGTTCATTACGCGATCCTTATTTTTCCAGATGAATATGTTCTCCCATGTTGTCAATCTATTTTGGTTTATCACTCCTTTTAATAATTTTGGATTTGGATCAATGTCATGGTTTTCATTCCAAAAATGAAATGCTACTGCTGACTTGTCTTCTTGTTTCAATCTGATGTTTCTAAAGTGTTCTTTGACTCTGGTTTTTAAATTTCTTTTTGTTTGACCTATGTAGCATTTTTCACAATTCTTGCAATTTATTTGGTATATTCCAGATTTGTTACCTGAAGGAATTTCATCTTTTGTTTTTGAATTTAGTAATTTTAAAATTGAGTATCTATTAGTAGGTGCCAAGATGATATTTTGTTCCTTGAATATCTTTTTAAATTTATTAAATGTTTTTGGATGATATGTGAATGAACTGAATATGCTGTTGCTTTCTTTTTCTTTAATAAATGTGGTTGCTTCCTTAATGGTTTTCTTTAGTTTAGATTTTCTAATTTTCTTCAACACCAAACTTTTGTTGTATCCGTTTTCTTCTGCTATGTGTATTATTGCTTTTTGTTCCTTGAAATATTCTTCTTTTTCCATGGGTATGTTGACTAGTCTGTGTGTAAGGCTGTTTATTATTGCATGTTTATGTGTAATTGGGTTGTGGCTATTATTTTTTATATAATTTTCTGAATGTGTTGGCTTCCTGTAAATTCCAAATTTTATTTTTGTATCATTCCTGATGATATTTAGATCCAAGAAAGGTAGTTGTCCATTGATTTCCTTTTCTATTGTGAATTTGATAGTCCTTTCTTGCAGATTGAGTAATTTTAATGCATCATCTAAATGTTTACTTGGTACAATTGCAAAGATGTCGTCAACATATCTATACCAAACCTTGAAGATCAATGGGAAGGACTTTTTAATTTGTGTTTCAAATGCACTCATAAATAAGTTAGCCAAAAAAGGTGAAAGTGGATTGCCCATTGATAATCCTGATTTCTGCTTGTAGTGTTTTCCATTAAAGCTAAAGAAGTTTTGTTCAATGCATATTTTTGTTAGAGAAATATATTCTTCTGCTTCTATTGCTTCCATATCAATTGTAGCTAGCCATTTTTTTAACACAGTCACTGTTACTAAATTCCTCCAAACACACATAGTGATAGTTCCTTTGTATGATCACCTTGGTGACAAGTATCGAATCTGTCTTCTGCCCCTCATGCTAGTCTTTTCGTGTCATCTTTCAGCTGTTTTGGTGAGGACACATGCTTTGTCAATGATTCCACCAGGTGTGCATGCTGGTCATATGCTTCCCTTCCCATCTCTCCTGTTATACTGCAGCTTCAAACATTTAATTGTTTTTGTTTTTTTCCTGGTGCTTATGCAAGTAGAATAGAATTTCAAGGTTATCTTATAATGGTCTGCCTTTTAAAGATCTACAAATTACTTAAGCCTGCTTTTTCCTACTGTGCCTATAATGAAATGTGTAATATATACTTATTTGTTTCCAGACTACTGATATAAAAAATGCACGTGTGGAGATTGTCTTGGAAAGCATTGCAAAATCAAAACTGGTTCAGTTGCCAGCTGAAGCTGTGGAAGCTTCTGGATTTTATGACTTAAATTTTTCATTTAGAAGAATGGTGGGTAGAGACATACAAACAAAATCAAAACGAGCTGAGCTGTCCACTATTGAACTAATAAATAAATTTATGGGAACATTAGAAGGTTTAACAGATGACGAGCTTTATGGATGGTTAGATCCTGAGCTAGCTCTTAAGCCTGTTGGTTCACATTCATTACTTCTTTGTGCTGATGAAGATGCAGGTAATAGCATTACATTTGTTGTGATCAAGTATCATTGAACAAAAAAATACATCATTGTATATATACATATATAAAAGTAAATATTTGAAGACTTCTAAAGTTAGTCATGATCCTTTTAGATCTGGTTCAAGGTCTGATAATATAATAATTATGGCAAAAACCTTGGAAATCCCCACTGTAGCAGTGGATCTTGTATGTTCCTGTACTTTGTATCTTAATTTAAAATGTCAAAATAATTATATTATACAAATAATTACTCATTAAATCATTTAAGTATTTAGTTATTTGTATATCGAGATTTAACTGTATTGGAACACCACAGTGAAGCGAAAAATTATTAAATTTTAGATGAGTCATATTTCTTACACATCTGCTTCACTTTCGTACCTATTTTGAGGACATGTTTCGCAAATCTTCGTTTGCATCTACGGCCCTTGTACGGCTCAGTCGCACAAGAGCCGTAGATGCAAACAAAGATTTGCGAAACATGTCCTCAAAATAGGTACGAAAGTGAAGCAGATGTGTAAGAAATACGACCCATCTAAAATTTAATAGTTATTTGTAATTTATTTAATTTTTGTGAATGGAAGATAAAAATATTATCTTGGCTGCCTTAAATATTTTAAACATTTATAGCTATTAATACTAACAGATTACAATGAAACTTAAGCCTTCGGAAAGGAAATGCCAAAGTTTGCATGTATATGGAAATGGCTTCTACACATATTTAACAGGAATAAGATTCAAGGCATGCTTAATGATATATAGAATATCTGCAAAAATAAATTACAATGGGTAAAATTGTTTAACTGTACAAACTGAACATAAAGTACTTAATATCATTCTGCTTCTTCTTCAACATCCCTAGTTTTACCACTATCATGGTATTAGTGGATTCTATGAGCCCAATACCTGCTATGAAAGTGAGAGAGAGAAATAGATGACAGAATGAGGGCAAAATGGATGAAAGGAAAGATGATAATGGAGCATATGTTGGAATGATGCTGGGGAAAACCAAAGATTGTAGAGAAAACTCGCCCCAGCCCCATATTGTCCACCACAAACCTCACATGCAGTCACTTGGGATCAAACCCTGGCCACCTTGGTGAGAGTCAAGCAGTCTAATTACTCAGCCATGGCGTGGTGGATTTAACATCATACTTATAAGAAGTTTTAATCACAACATAACAGCTCCTCATTTGTTTAATATAATTACGAAGACAATATTGCTTAAGTTCCTTGCTTTTGATTTCTTTCACTTAGGAATTTAGCATCATCTTTTAACATCATCATCATCATCATCATCATCATCATCATCATCATCATCATCATCATCATCATCATCATCATCATCATCATCATCATCATCATCATCATCATCATTATTGGTACTGTTAGTAGTTTTTAGCATTTTATTAATGGCATGTTATTACAAATATTTATAATAATTGCAATACAAAATAACCTTTATTTGGTTCTATTGGCATGATATGCTCACCAGGACCTATGACTGATAGAAGGATTGAAATATGCTTCTTTTATAAAGATCAGAGAAAGACAATAAAGTGATCGTCACCCACCATTATTGTCCACGAGATTGTACAATGACTTACAAATGGTAAACAGATTGATCATTGATGAAATTACTTTAAACAGTGATATTAAAACTAATAGCTGTTAATGGTAATAAATTGTTTGAAATACAAAAGGAACTGTTAAATGCAAGTTGTTTCACTTTACTAATTATTTTATTGTGACAGTGATATGAATTTAGAGATATAAATAATCAATTTGACATGTTTAGCAATATGCTTCTGCAAAAAATTAGGTGTAACAAACAAACACGAGGCATATGTATGAAACACATATTACCTCAGAAAAGGACCTAACTGCCTAAATAATAGCAGCAGGTGAAGTTATTTGACACACACAAGGAATTTTGGACAGAGTACAACAGTTGTTCCTTTGCCACTGTCAACTTTGCATTGAAAATGCAGCTTGCCATTTTGAGCGGTACCTATAAATCTGACGTAAAGAGTTACATTTACTTTTTATTTGATGTAAGTTGGTTCACTCTTTACACTACCTCCCACTTAGACGTACAGCATGTGAAAGTATTAAGCAGGATTCAAACTTTGTTAGAGAGAATTGTAATCGCACTGAGTTGAACTAGTACTCAATACTCCACTTATTGCTAGTGTTTACCTAGAACGTGTTTCGTTAGGATCTTCCTAACATCTTCAGCTATCAGCTAGGTAAATACTAGCAATAAGTGGAGCATTGAGTACTAGTTCAACTAAAAATTATATTAATTTTGTGCTTCATTGTATCATAGTCCTTGCACATTGGAAGGTGAAATTACTCCGTAAATGCACATACTTATACAAGAATTAAAAGCTTAGGCAAAATATTAAAAAAAACAACTAAAAAACAAGACAAAAATAAACAGAAACAACAAAAAAGTGAAGGAGACTCGAACTTGTTTACCTTTCACTTGAAAGCTAAAATCATAACCATTGCACCAGAGGGAGTGCTCGATCTGCTCATTTTCGTGTGTATGAAGATAAGTCATATCATTAGCAGTTGCATACTGGCACTTTAGACATCACTTCTACATCTGAACCAATAGGCCATGTTATCTCAAATTACTTGTGTAAGATATTTCCACTTGCTCTGAAAACACTTTGGTGTAGTTCACTAACACCCTGTATAATATATTTTATTCCATGACAGTAAAATTATTCTTTAACATTATACTATACTTTCTAGTATATAATATTGTCTTGATTAAACCTTGTAGCATTTGTTTTAAATGGTGAATAATTCAAGTTAAATGAGAGAAAGTAGAAAAATAAAAATCTGTACTTACATGTACTTTAAGAATAAAGTTTCTGCCGATAGTAAGTAAATACTTGGAGTAAATACTTTACTTTTATTCACATTAGCCATTGAAATAATTACTGAATTACATAGTGTCAACATAGTAAGAACACAAAGCCTACAGTTCAATTTATGGATGTAAACAGAAACCTTTTTTAATTCCAGCATTTTTAGTGAATACTGAAGCGGACATCGAAGTCCATAAAGTGTATCGTGACTGCAATGAACTCTTTGGTTTTTTTAATACAAATATCCTTGATTCTCTAATCAAGGCCACAAAGAAGTCTTTGGAGAGTTTGAAGGACAGAGTGGAAATAGTGAGGTATCGTAAATAAAATACATATATTAATTTTGTATGATTGGAGAAATTTAGTAATAGTGACGTCAGAATTAATTGAAAAACCGACTTCAAATAGTTTTTTCAACATATATTCATGTTTATATCTTATATTTATGTATGTATTGTAATTTTAATATCCTTTAACTGGGCAAATCATATCAGATGATGAATATATGAAAGATTGTTCAAATGAGCCCAGGATCTACAGATCTTAGTGTTACTCAAAATCTGAGCTACATAACTATCTTAACCAAGATTTGAACTCATTCTCTCAAGGTTATTAGATACCATATCATAGAGATTAAGTTCAATACCTTCCAGAAGTGAGTTCTGCCATTCAGAGGCATGCACACACTTTTTTCTAATAATGTGATTTTTTGCTTTCAAGAAGTTAATCTTGATCTGATTGGCTTTCAGCACACATAAGTTTACAAGTTCAGACTTTTACCAAATATGAGCACAAGTATAATATTACATTCCTATACAGCATGCTGAAGTTTCCGAAAACATTAAGCAATTTTAAAATACATCTTGTAATTCTTCCCGCCCTAAAAAGTGTAATAAATATGTAGGATGTAACAAAAAGGTATGTCAAAATTTTGGGAAAACTTTTCTTGCATATAGGGGATAAAAAATTGTTATATGAGCAAATGTCCGGAAATTGTTTATTTCCATGGTATAGAGCCTTTTCTACAACTCTGCTTACAAGGTGAAATGTGTAAAACGTAGCTGTCCTGTGGTCATAACACCTCAACAGAGTAGTGCTTTAATTGTACAATAGTAAACATTTGCTTTTACATCTGGTTAAATTGGGTGGAGGTGATGCATTTCACCATTGTTGACATTGTGCTACAGTACATTACATTATTTGCTCGTTTAGACACTGGTACTCAGTTCATTCTTCATTTCAGGATTTCTGTCCATTGATTTCTGAATAGCAGGTTTCTGGTAGAGGATAGGAAGAGGTGGACCAATTCTGTGGCCTCTACATTAGCCTGACTTAAACCCACTAGATTTTTAAGGGGATATTTGAAATCTCTTATGCAACTCCAGTTCCAAATGTAGAGATTCCTCATGCTCGTATTGTGGAAGCTGCCAAACGATACAAAATTCTTCAGGTCTAACTCAGGTATTAGAGAGTCCATGAGACGGCAGGTTGACGAATGCATTGGAGCTAATTGAGGCTGTCTTGAACATGTGATGTAATTTCCTGTTTTCCCGTGGTTTTGTCCTGTGTTTTGTCCTGGTGTTGTTGTATGGGGTTCAGCTGTAGAAAGAATACTCTGAAAAGAAAATAAACAATTTGTGGACCTATGTTCATGTAACCACTTTTTATCTGCAAGAAGTGTTTTCTCAAATTTTTGACATATCCTTTTGTTACACTCTCATGTATGAGATGGCCATAATAATTTAATTATTATAGTTAGGTGTTTGAGTGTCATAAGCAAACAGAGAGGCCAAATAAATTAAAATTTGGTGTACACCAGTTTCCTACCTCATTATTAGATACAGTTTATAAAAATTATTCATGAACTCTAATAGAATCAGATGACTGAATGTTTACTTTTAACATATGTATGAGATGGAAACACTAACTTCCCAAGGGTTATTGTGCTGTTCTTTAGGAGAAAGTTTAGTAATTCATTTTATAGAGTTAGATAAATGAAACAAAACAGAATAATTACTTTTTATGAAATTATATTACAGAGGAGGTGAACAGCCGAAGCCATTGATACTGGCAGAATTAATTCTTCAGATTCCTAATATAACTGTCATGCCAAATGTGGAAGAACTGCAGACTGAGTTCAACAGGACTGCCCTTAGTATTATTGATGTGCATAGAAGCATAGTACAGTGGGGTCAGAGGTCTGTCGTTCCAGGAGGTAAATCAATATTCTACTGCTGGAAATATCTCCCATTAACTTGTTACATCACCTTAGTTTAGATTCTCAGGCTTAGTTGGCAGGACATATACAAGATTTAATTACTGAATCACAATATATACAATTTAATATATATATATATATATATATATATATATATATATAGTATTTTTAAAGTACATATATTTAGAAAAGATGCATACTCTTTTGATATTGCTACTAAAAATATTTACTTGGAAAGCTTTTAAGCCATCATGGAAATTTGATTATATATTTCTTTGAAATTCAAATTTAATTCACCATTGAATCTTGTCTCATGTATCTTCTGTGAATATTTTGTGTAAAGAGAAATATAATATTATTTGCTATTAAACATATTAGAAATGCAACTGTAATCTGCTAAGAAGAATGAAGTGAATAAGTGGTTTTATTTCAAACCCACTGATACACTGAGGAACAAAAAATAAACATTTTTTGCTTCAGAATGAAAAATATGTGATTCTGAGAGCACTTATCCTCCTAAATTCAAATATGATATTGGTTTTTCTCCATCGTGCAATGTTTCTGAGAGACAGGCACTTATATTTTCAAATGCTTTAATATTTTGTACATTCTTAATCACAAAATATTCAAACATTCTGACTCATATAGGAAGTAAGAAATGACAATTTAATGCTATATTTTGCCTGTGAAGCATCCCTCTTGATGGTCCAACAATAATCAGCTAGCACGTTATGAATTCATTTGCCTTCATACCTCTGTTCCATTGCTGAAATCTCCTGATGAAAATGTTCTCCATGTTCTTCACTCACTGTTGTGAGTGACTGCCTCATGATTGTCCAGGAAGAAATATAGGTGCAATTGCAGGAAGTATACAGGACATTTATACCTCCTGTTATTGTTTCTAGAATACCTTAGACCTTCCGAGAACATTCACGGTGGCAAGAGAAAGACAGAAAATTCCGAAGTCTCTCTCTCTGTCTTTTTCTCTTGGCAAGCGCCCAGCTCTCCTGCCCGCGCGCTCGACTTCTGCTTGTCACGGCAGCACAACAATGCCATCGGTGATACTGCCTCCTCCTCAAGGCTGGTCATCAAGAACAGCACCATCGTAACATTCCAGACGATCCAGGTGTACCACCAACGTCTTTCCTCGGGGCACCTTCTGGATGCGGTAGAACACGTCGTTAATTCTCTTCACCACCCGGTATGGTCCTTGCCATGGTTGTTGAAGTTTCGGGCAGCGTCCCTTGGTCCAAGAAGGGCAGTACAACCAGACCAGGTCACCTTGCTGGAACCCTTGGCTGCTGGCTTGCCTGTTGTACCGGGTCTTGACATAGCTACATTGCAGATGACTGGACACATGGAAAGCTATGCCAGATATTAGCGAACACAGGTGCAGCCATGACTGCAATCAGTTTTTCAGCTCTTATTTTTATTAAAGATTTGTTAGACATCTATAAGAATAAATCCATAACTGTCAAGGTGAGAATGTAATATGATACAAATTTTGTCACTACAGCACAAGAACCAGGAGAAGCTGAAGGAGTTGAGAGTATATTTGGGAAGGCAACCTATTTTAAAACAATTTCTGAGCACAAGGATGTGGTTAGAATAATGCAAGGTCTACAGGCCTGTCTTCTTTTGCTAAAACCTGATATACAACTGCTAGAACAGGTAAAGAAAATAATATATGTAGTTTATAAACATATTTACCTACTCGTCTTGTTCAGTCACTCTTGAAGAACATTGACTTTCTTGCTCATTAATTATGCTCCCTTTATTAATTTTTATATGAGTCGTATTTATTACACATTCGCTTCACTGTGGTGTTCCAATACAGTTAAATCTCGATATATGCTCCCTTTGTTTGCTCACTCTGCAAGGGATAGTTTTGTTCTTACATATAATCTGTTTTTTTCTGTGTAACACAACTTTATGTGGAGAAAAGTAAAGAAAAAAAGAAAAGAAAAATAAAGTTGAATGAAATGATAGTAAAAAAACAGAAGCTAACAACAGTGAAGTAACAATTACAATAAATATATATGAATTGACGATTGTTAGTCTCGCAAAGCTTTGAGATTGGCTGAACCGATTTACCTAATTTTGGATTTGAAATATTTGTATATGTCCAATGAAGGTTTAAAAGGTGAGAAAAAAGGTCCTGGAGTGATAATGGATCGGGTTATTTTTTCTTTGTTTCTCAACATAATCACCAGAAAGGCAAGTACATTAGTCATATCAGTGTTCTCATTCAATTAAACCATCTTTGAAGCATAATTTATGATGGTCCTCAAAATAGCTGTTTACCGCTTCAATGACCTCATTGCTGTGAAAACTTTGTCCTCCAAGAAATGTTTTCAGGTTCAGGAACAGGCGGTAGTCACTGGGTGCTAGATCTCATTGCTTCCAGCTTTGTGAATGGGCTTCACAAGTGCATATTTCATCCTATCAGGAAAAACGCCTGTTGCCATTGATTGATTGATTATTTGACAAAGTGGCCCACTAATTTCATGCTTGATTTCTTTTATTAAAAACGACAATAACTCATCCTTACCCTGGGATTTTTTGTTTTATTTTAATTTTGTTATTACTTTATTAATGTTACCTGGAGAGACCATTTCAAAATTAAATGCAGGTGTGAGCATAAGGCAACTGGTTTTTATATAGGCCTGCTATTGTGTTCTCTAGGTATGGGGGACCTCTTGAGTCTCACAACCAATGTTGTACTGATTTAAAGTGCTGGCATTTTTCTTAGCATCTGGATAATTTGAATTAAGCATGGATGGCCCAGTATTCACAGCTTATATCTTTTACTTGCTGAATTACTTCATTATGATAGTCAAATTAATAGTTATTTCACATTTGTTCAAATAACATTACTTTACTTTTTTCAATATTAATCATAAGATATTTCTTTAATCATAAGATATTTCTTTAAAATAATCTAACTTGACTGCTCTTTTACATTATTATGTAGACCAATTTCTAATTTATTCCAAAAGATCAATGATGTATCAGAGCATATGCAATTGCTTTGCCATTGTGGAATGTCATTTACTTATATACAGCAGGGGACTGAGTACTGATCCTTGTGGTTTTTCCAAGCTTACATTGCCAATTCAGATAAAACTCTTTACTATTCTCCATTTTATATATAATTTCTGTATATTTTGTATGTCCCATTAGATAGCTTATTAAATTTAGTGTTTTACCCCTTATTCCATATTGTTACAGCTTTACAAATAATGTCTTATAGCATACAATTTCAAGAACAGCATTTAGTTTCTTATTTTATTCTGTTCGTTACATTGTAATTCCAAAATGAAACTCTACATTTTTCAGTCTTTTACCAACAGAAAGGATGTACACTGTGTGTGAAAGGTTCATCAACAATGTTGGGCCCAAATGACTTAGCTGTCAATGGCCCTTGAACCATGCTTGCTCGCTCGCTCGGTCGCTCACTCACTCACTCACTTACTCACTCACTCACTCACTCACTCACTCACCAACTCACACACTCACTCACTCAACCACCTGCCCACTCACCAACCCACACAATCACTAACCCATCTAACACACTCAACTACTGACCCACCCACCCACTCACTCGCTGACCCAACCACCCAGTCATTCACTGACCCACCCATCCACCCACTTACTGACCTATCTATCCACTCACTCACTGACCCACCTACCCCCCCCCCCATTTTTCACTGATCCAACTACCCAACCACTTATTCACTGACCCACCTATCCACCTACTTACTCGCTGACACACCTACCCACCCACTCACTCACTGACCCACCTACCCACTCACTGACTGACCCAACCACCCACCTACTCACTCACTCACTGACTCACTCATTCACACACTCACTCAACTACCTACCCACTCGCTCACTGACCCACACAATCACTAACCCATCTAACACACCCAACCACCCACCCACCCACTCACTCACTGACTCACTCACTCACTCAACTACCTACCCACTCGCTCACTGACCCACACAATCACTAACCCATCTAACACACCCAACTACTGTACTGGCCCACCCATCTACTCACTCGCCGAGCCAACCACCCATTCATTCACTGACCCATCCACCCATTTACTGACCTACCTATCCACTCACTCACTGAACCACCCACTCACTAACTGACCTACCTATCCACTCACTCACTAAACCACCCACTCACTAACTGACCTATCTATCCACTCTCACTGAACCACCCACCCACTCACTTGCTGACCTACCTATCCTACTCACTTATTCACTGACCCAACTACCCAACCACTTATTCACTGACCCACCTACTCACCCACTCACTAACTGACCCACCTACCCTCCCACCCATTCACTCACTGACCCATCTACTCCCTCTCCTGCTCACTCATCACTCACCACTCACTCAGCCACTCACCACTCACTTGCTCACTCATTCACTCAATGATGGATGTTCTGTCTTTACTTGTGTTTGTTGGAAGTATTTTGTCTTCTTCTCTTTAGGTTTATTTAGGGAAGTGTTTCCTGCTGGTCTTCAATTCCTGGGCAGAGGGTCTCTTCTTGACCTGAATCCTTTTGTAGTTCATTTTTATAAATATATCAAGATATGCAACTTTTATCTGTTTTTTCATTTGGCAAAGTATGATTCTAAGCTACTCTAATGCTCTTAGATATTTTTCAATAAATATCAAAACTGAAACTGATAAAATGAAAGAAAATGTGATAAACAAGTTGAAAGCATGGAGCAGTTCAGTCATAGTCTACAAAATCACAATGCTGTTTAATGCCATTCTAACATAATGGTAAGATCACCAGTTGCAATATTCTGGCATTATGCCAGAACACTGTCTCGTAAGTTACAGAAAGAATTAAGTGGCATCACATTATCAAATTATTTTTTACCTTTGCAAATAAAATTCACAAAACTAATGATTAGATTGAATTATGCTACAGAGGGGATTCGGCACTATGACCGGAGTTGATCTATTATGCCTACGCCTCCAAGTGGGTCATCCCCAGGAAGGCGAGAGGAGACAGAGGGCGGCTGACTCAAAGAGTCACAACAATGCAGAGGGCAGGGTCCCTACAATTGACCAGTTGGAAATTCCCCGGCAGGCCAGTACACTGGTAACCCACTACTGTGGTCCCAAAATGGCCCACCAGGCCGGCCCTGAGACTGGAGACCTTTCTATTGGAGGAGGAAATGGACCATATCATCCTGCCATGCAGTGCCAAGACTCTCGCTGACACTTCTACCCTGAAAGAGACCACCAGATGATAGTTGATGTGAAATGCTAATGGAGATGAAATGGAGGGACAGGAAATTCGGGAGATGTAATTAACCTATCCAGCATTCACCTGGTGACTTGGGAAAACCTCCCCAAAAACCCATATGTCAGGTAGGCCGGACACAGGAGTTGAACCCGGACCTCCTGAAAGTGGACCAAAGACAAAACCATCCAACTCGGTAAACTAATGATTAATGAAAGATACTTCTTGATGTTGAAAAATTTTGTTGCAGTGCTAACTACTTCTTGCCATTACAGAATAATGTGTCACTAATCAGCATTGCCAATGTTTGACATGAATATTCTCCTATAAGCAGGAAGTTTAAATTTTAGAAATTTCACACTTTCTCTCCATGTTTTTTGTATAGTTTTCCAGAAATTTAATCATCGTGAAACTTAAATCCTTTCATGGAAGTGTTGAAAACAGTGTTGTTGTATAAATTAAATTTATTGGGAATCGATTAATGACACTACTTTTAAATTTTCCCGGAACTAGTTTCAGAGGTCATTAATCGACTCCCAATAAATTTAATCGTGAAACCTGTTGCCCTGGGCAGTTGCATAGTTTACCACATGTAGTTTGCTGGAGAAAGAGTTAATTTATTACTAACAGCTAGAGTATGCTCATTTCAGGTTAATGCTGCATGAATTATAATATCTAAAGCAAGTGTTAGTGTAAGTTTTCTAAAATATGGTATTTTTAATTATATAAATTGTACAATGTTTCTAATCAGTTTTTACTTTTTCATTATATTATGTTGTTTATTCATATGTTTTTTCTAAATGGCATTCAATGAATTCATCCAACACAATCTAACCTAATCACTATTTATAATTATTTCAAATAACTTAATATGTACATACATAATTACAGTGTAAATGAAAAGTTTTCTTTGCCATCCTGAACCATTAAACTGTTATAGGAGTACAAATCATATGAATATTTATGGCCAGAGGATAGAATGGAGCAGGTGAAGGCTTTTGTAGCAAAACAACCTATAGTTCAGGAAATTCGAGAGGAGTTCATGAAATATCAGAGTATTCTGACTGAAATTAAGAACTTGCCGAAAGCCCATATCATTGGTCCATTGGAAATCAGGACAGGTGAGTGACTTCATTTCAGTTCTTTTTTTTAATTTACGTCCTCCAATGTTATGTCACACCAGATGATGAATGAAATGATGCTTAAATGAGCCACTCATTGCTAAAGTTCAGTCACTGTGGAGAAAGATATAATTTCCTGCCAAATTCCATATGATGCAAATCCATAGAAGAGTAACAATAGTGTTCATAGTGAGAGGTTATAGCAAAGTTATCATCTTCTGTGGTTTTCTGTTGATAGGCAAGACATTTCACTGTGTATTGTACAAATATAAGCACAGCACATTAGGAGTTTGCAAATAATTTAATATATTTACACCCCTTTTTAAGGCAATACCATAGCATGTAGTCACTAGTGCGCCTGATTGGCATTCTTGTACAGTCATATATTATGCATCCCTTCTCTGTGCTTTACCATAGTGCCATGGCTATAGAAGTTAAGTGATATTTCTGTCCAACTGAACTACATATGACAATTTTTGTGAAATGGCAAATGCTTATCACTAACTGAGAAAAGCCTGTCAGTTCTTTATTGGAAACAACATTTACTGACACTTATTCTAGTATCACATTTGATACCAAAACTTACTATGCTCTATCTCAAGCTAGTTTAATCCTGCTGTAAACAACAAGGCAGAGCTGACTCAACTCGCCTCGTGTTAGATGCTACATGCACTTCCATAATTTTTGCAAAACTAGCAGTGTATATAGCAGCACTAATTTCTAGAAAATAAATAAATATAGTTGGGTTACATGTTAACTTATTTAATCTGTGAGGTGATTCATTTCTGAAAAAAAAATCACTTTTTGTAAAATCATCATATTTCTCCATGCATCGTTTGCATTTACATGATCTTCCCGGTGTCCTTAGAGTTCTGAATGCTTGCTGTTCCATTCTAACACTTGTACACTACTTGCAGAAACACCGAGAAGATCACCAGTTTCTTTCTCAATTTTTTATAGACAATTTCCGGTTTATATCTTTAAGCACCTGGTCCATGATGAAAAGCTTACCGATTTTAAATTGCTTATAAATAAGTGTTCCTAGGCTTGTGAATTACATGAAATGTACAGGAAATACAGCGTTAAATATCAGAAGCAACACCACAGTATAAACAATAACATCTTAATCAGCATTCAACTCAATAGAGACCTCGTTGCAAGAGAGTTGCCTGATATAGGAATGCAAAAATATTATATAATGGCATTGTCCTTTAGTAATTGTTAAATAAAATGCAGTTTCATTTAACATAAGTTAATAGTGTGTGTAATTTCACCTGTCTTCTGTCTAATCTGTATACAGTATACAGAACACATCTGCGTGGTATGTGAAGCAGAAAGATAAAATGTGGGGCTATTTATATTTATAAGAATTGCAATATTTACATACTTTTCTCTCTCTGAAATTAGCTCGCGCAGAGCAGTGATCAGAAAACTACTTACAGTACTGTATTTAAATGAGGGGTTTATTGTACGCATGCAAATAAAGAAAACACCCATTAACTTCACTAAACCAATCAAGAGCTTAACCATTTTCTGTCTCAATATCTATCTCTGTCTCTCTTCTCACCCAGATGTTTACAACAGGATTAAACTAGGTTGAGATATTATAGAACCTGTTTGACTGTTGCCTCTATTCTCATCCTAGAACTCACTGCTGTACTTCCTTCTGTGGCATGTGGATGGCTTTTTCTGGCTCGATGTACTGTATGATATCATTTTTATATTGGATATACAAATTTGATAAATTGTGTTTATTTTTATGAATAATTATTCGTCAATTTTTGAAGTACTAACTACTTAGGCTTCTTTTTCACTGATGATCTGTGGTCTAAACTTCAGCTGCTGATTTCTCAGATGGTTTATATTTCATATTTCTTATGTGTTCTTTAAATCTTGAGTCCATGTTTCTCTTTGCCTAACCTACATGTTGCAATTTCCAAAGCTACCATTTGGGAGTTTATAGAAAGGTTTCTGAAGCAATTGCTTCAAGAAGCGAACTGGTTTATTTTGGATCCTATTTGATGGATCTGATATTCAGACCTTAATACAAAAGCATGATAGTCACACTACAGTTGAAGTGAAGCAGGAGAGTAATGCAGTAGAAACAGTGCATGAAGTTTTTAATTGCCAAGAACCTCTCAGCAAAAAGAAAATGCATATACAGTAGAACATCATTTACCTTGATCAACTGCTACCAGGGCCAGTCGGAGTTAACGAAAATTCGGGTTATCCAGAGGATGATGAGAAAAAAGATAAAATTCATGTACATCACTGAAAAGGCCGCGCCATGGCTCAGTGGTTAGACCACTTGGCTCTCACCAAGGAGGCCTGGGTTTGATCCCAGGCAAACCCAAAGTGAGATTTGTGGTGGACAACACGACGCTGGGGCGGGTTTTCTCTGGGATCTCCAGTTTCCCCCGCCATCTCATTCAACCAGTGCCCCATCTTTAACTCATGTATCATCAGTGTCATCGCCTGCGGTGTCGTATGTAGTACAAGCGGGCGTTAAACACTACACATTTCACATTTACATCACTGAAATATTTTTTATGGAGTTTAGGAATTACTATTGGCATACTTTCATCTAAGAACATGCACACTGTATGTACTGCAGTAGCCTATGCATTTGACGTGTCACCTGTTTACAGAGCTTTTGCTCACTTTTGTAAATATTTGTGATAAAGTTATTATCATCATCATCATCGTCGTCATCATCATCATCATCATTATTGTAAAGAATATATATGTAGTTAATGCTCAGGTATTTAGCAACAAACTCATTCTCCTTCTTGTCTCCCAATCAAGTCTGGATAAAGTTGTTCACAGGTAGATAGATGTTCCAAATTCATTTCCTCTTGTTGCATAACAGATAATTTGGAGATGATGACAATCCAATTTTATTTAGGTATTTGCTGAGATAGTCATGTCTAGTGGTAAGTCTGAACATGGCAACAGCTGTTTTTTGAGGTAGTTCAGGAATTAGTTTTAAGTATTTTAAGAATTTTTCTCCTTTGGAACTGAATATATTTGTAGTTAATTTCATTTTATAATCATTATATGTATTTGGAGGAATTTAGTAACAGTGATGTCAAAATTAATCGTAAAACTATTTGTAGGGGTTTATTGACACTCGTCACTTACTTTTCGTCCCTCAATAATATAAGAAAAGTAAGTAATGAGTGTCAATAAACCGACTACAAATAGTCATTATTCATTTTCTTACTGATATGTTTAATTGATTTCAATGGTACTTTTGGTTGTATCTTATTTTGAATTTTGGTTCCCCTTTTTGCTAGAAAGCCTGCCTTTTCATTGTTACCCAATCCACAGTGTTCAGGAATCCACTGGAAGATTATACTCTAAGTTAAATTTTGTATCTGTTTAACCAAACAATGAATTTCTCTTATTTTTTCCATTTTTGGATTCTGAGTCAAAGCTGTTGCTTGGATTGCCGCTCTAGAATCTAATAAAATAACAATTTTTTTACTCTTTTATAATAAAAAAAACAACAGATATTTTAGAGAAGTGTAAATTGCATCAATTTCTTCAAATTTGTAGCACTTTCCCCATAGTATGCACAGATTTACTTTATCATATTTAGGTTAATTTTATAAACTTGTATTTTTTATCACATGACTGATGTGGTCTTAAGAACAATTGTCTATATGTGTATAGTGTTATTTTATATTGTAATTATTTTGTATTATAAACTGACGTGGTCTATGTAACACTGTTTTTGGTATACTATAGGACTGAAAATGAATGAATGAATTAAATGAATGAATGAATGAATGAATGAATGAATGAATGAATGAATGAATGAATGAATGAAAATATTTTTGTAAAAGAAGAACTGACATATGTCACTTGCTCCAGCTCCATAATCATCACTTTAAAAATGAGCATTTTGCTTAATAACAGGCGCAGTTATAACCCACTCCAATAGAAAACATTTTTTGCAACATCTAATAAGCCATTAAACCTAGAACTTTAAAAACAAGCTTTAATAACGTAGGAAAAACTCTTAAGAGTTCCAAATTTTAATAAATAGGACAAACACCTGAATTTAAAGTATACTCTAAAAACCCAGAAAGGATTTGTGCAAGAAGCAAAAAAACTTGAAAGAAAAACTACACATACCTATAGCAAAAGAAAATTTATTACATCCCATTAATCTAATAGAAAGCTTTGAAGTAGAACGTAATTTAGACCTCTGTGAAATCTTCAAGAAAGACACAACAAGCCCATATATTGTAAAACTGATAGCATTAGAAACATAACAAACCAAATACCCTGAAATAAAAATGGACATGAATATATACATTGCACACAATATAGCTACAAACTAGTCAGTAGTGAAAAAGGAAGATAGCTTCTGCTGTTTCAGTCTAATGTATCACTTGTCTCACATCCACTTTAACATTAGAAGTTCATTTGGCAATATTTTGTCCTGACTCTCGTAAAAACCCATCAATTTCTCTATCTTTGCTACTGCTTCTGCATGGCTCATAAGCATAGCTGGTTCATCAACACTGTCTGAATCTGAACACCCTTCATTTTCATTTTCAGTAATACTGCATGATGCAATAATGCCTTCTGTATATTCAGTTTATAACCTCAGTCATCAGTGTCTCGTCATCAACATCAGAACAGCCATCAATATTTTTTAACATTTCTATAAAATCTTCTTTCACACTTATTTTTCTTCAATCTTGTTTTCTACTAAGTCACACACAGGCCACAACCTTTTCAATGACTTTATCAAGGTTTCTCTTCCAGCCTGGTCCCAAGCTTCCCACTGGAAAGAGAATTAGAGTAATGTACCTACTGAGAATAGCAATTTATCATCT
This sequence comes from Mantis religiosa, assembly GCA_030765055.1. Taxonomy (NCBI): domain Eukaryota; kingdom Metazoa; phylum Arthropoda; class Insecta; order Mantodea; family Mantidae; genus Mantis; species Mantis religiosa. The sequence goes on along the minus strand of CM060956.1, from coordinate 105,815,986 downwards.
GTAGAACAAGTTTTCATTTACTACATCAAACATAATTTTTCTTTCAAAACTGGTCCAGGTTATCCGAACGACCAGGTTAAAGGGGTCTGCGTTATCAGGGTTTCTCTGCATTATTAAAAAGCTTTTTAATAAAGAACACTATGAAAGATGGAAATATATTTATGTGAACATACTAACCATTTATAATTAATTTGTGAACAAAATTAAAAGGGGGCAGGTCGAGCTCTTTAGTTACAACAATTTTGTAGATCTGAAAGCTCTACATTACTAATATTGTATGGTCAAAAAACAAATACATGTAATAGTACAATATAGCAAACTCATCAGTGAGCTTGGTAGATGTCCATGCTTCACTCTGCTTTCCACAAAATAATTGTTCACAAAAAAGTAACTAGGACACAACAAGAGTTTGAATATTAACATAAACATCTGCATGTTTACACTAATGGAACACAATAGTAATTAAACCAGCTATTATGAAAGGAAAATAAGACAAAGATAAGCATATTCATGCATCTCCCTGCATATGTTCTCACTCACATACATAATATTTGAGCAGAGCTATGTTTCTGCTAGTATTATAAATAAAATGAGAAAGCAATACAATTCAGTAATGTGGTAAAATCTAAATGGATATCTCCATAATCATAATCCGCATTAAGTCCCTTAAAATGGCCATATTTGTACATGTTTGAGTTTGGTTAAAATCAGGGATGGGTCCTCGATACTTGCAATACCTTGCTACTCATGATACTTGCATGTTATTGACATAGAACGATTCTTCAGGAAATTTACTTGATACTTTAGTTACAAATTCTGAAATTTTTATTTTATTTTATGAATCACAATATTATTGCCATAAGTGGTACATTGCAGAGCCCAAGAAATTGCCAGGAATGTGGTACCTGCAGAGTAATATGCAAGAAAATAATTGTATGTCAACTGTCAGTTAACAGTTCCCAAGAAGAAATCACTACATATCTCAACGATGATTTGTCACCTCCTCTGTCTAGTGTACTGGATTACTGGAAAAGAAATTAAAAATTTCCAAAAGTAAAAAATATTTAGCTGCTAGATATTTGTGTATGACACCTGCAGCAGTTTTCTCTGAAAGACTATTTAGTACAGCAGCACCCATATCTGACAGAAAAAGAAGTAGATGACCCCAAAAGAGTGAAAATGCTATTATTTTTGTAACAAAAACTTAAAAAAGTGGACTGTTTTTGTTTTAAATGTCTAATGTAGAGTTTAAAAATAAGAACACTGCTGGTTTTAAGTTTTGTCTCATTAAATATAATATAATAATATAATACTATATAATTTTATTGGCATTACACAGTTACCTCAACATTTTATTTTGTATTGAAACTAGAAGTAAAAATGACAGTATCAAGTATCAGGTATTGTTGGAAATATCATGTATTGGTATCGAGAATTGAGTATTGAGAAAAGCTGGTATCGATCCATCCCTACTTTAAATTCAGTTAAGTATTAAGAAGATGTAAAACCTCTTTGTTCATCAGCTTTGAACTTATATGCTTTTGAATAATGTTTGATTATATTTTCATTTCATTTATTTCAGTCATCATTGACATACTATTTCTTAAAAAAAAAAAAAAATAGTGAGATACTGTAAAGATGCATATTGAATATTAAAATTTCAGAGAAGCTGAAGTTGGGCCTGTCTGTAGAAGCACAAGTATGGAAGCAACTGTTAGGACAGAATTTGTGTGCTGCATATAATTTGAAACTGAATGAAATGGTTGAGTTCATTAAAGACAAAGCAAAGCAACTAGATAAACCTCTCAATAATTTGGATGATGTTCGATTAGCCATGCAATGCCTTGATGAAGTGAGACAGAATTATATTCGTATTGATATGGACCTGGACTTAATTGAGGATGCTTACCACACATTTACTTTCTTTGAAGTACAGGTGCCTGCTGAAGAAGTAGAACAAGTTGATTCTCTACGCTTTAATTTTCAACAAATGCTAGATAGCTCCATGGCTAAACAACAAGAGCTTTGCGAGGTGAGTTGGGTTTTACAGATGTTACTATTTGCTATCAAAGTACCTGTTGCCTAACTGAAATTTGGCCATTTTGCAAATTAGCATTTTGTTAATTAAAATAACACACTGGGCACTTAGTACATAAGCAAATTTTTTAAGCAGTGTGGTTTTTGGAGTGTACAATTTGTATCACATTTACACAGGGTATAACAAAAGGGTACTTATGTCAAAGATTTGAGGAAACATTTCTTGCAGATAGAGGATAAAAAAATGTTATATGAACATAGGTCCAGAAATTGATTATTTCCTTTTTAAGGCACTTTTTCTACAGCTGAACTCCCAATTCAATTCAATTTATTCATCCTTTAAATCTCCATACAAGATTGTGGACTCATCAAAACAAAAATATTTACAAAATTTAAGTACAAAATTGAAATACAGAAATTACAAAAAACATGTATAGCAGTATTAGTAGTAGTATTTATTCATCGTTTTGATCATAGTACATGATATAAGAAACGTCAAGTACTTGTAACTAAAAATTATACAATAAACATATACACAACACAAGTTTAGAAATGAAAATTCAGAAACTGTATGTACAATATAATAATAATAATAATAATAATAATAATAATAATAATAATAATAATAATAATAATAATAATAATAATAATAATAATAATAATAATAATAATAATAATAATAATAATAATAATAATAATAATAATAATAATAATAATAATAATAATAATAATAATAATAATAATAATAATAATAATAATAATAATAATAATAATAATAATAATAATAATAATAATAATAATAATAATAATAATAATAATAATAATAATAATAATAATAATAATAATAATAATAATAATAATAATAATAATAATAATAATAATAATAATAATAATAATAATAATAATAATAATAATAATAATAATAATAATAATAATAATAATAATAATAATAATAATAATAATAATAATAATAATAATAATAATAATAATAATAATAATAATAATAATAATAATAATAATAATAATAATAATAATAATAATAATAATAATAATAATAATAATAATAATAATAATAATAATAATAATAATAATAATAATAATAATAATAATAATAATAATAATAATAATAATAATAATAATAATAATAATAATAATAATAATAATAATAATAATAATAATAATAATAATAATAATAATAATAATAATAATAATAATAATAATAATAATAATAATAATAATAATAATAATAATAATAATAATAATAATAATAATAATAATAATAATAATAATAATAATAATAATAATAATAATAATAATAATAATAATAATAATAATAATAATAATAATAATAATAATAATAATAATAATAATAATAATAATAATAATAATAATAATAATAATAATAATAATAATAATAATAATAATAATAATAATAATAATAATAATAATAATAATAATAATAATAATAATAATAATAATAATAATAATAATAATAATAATAATAATAATAATAATAATAATAATAATAATAATAATAATAATAATAATAATAATAATAATAATAATAATAATAATAATAATAATAATAATAATAATAATAATAATAATAATAATAATAATAATAATAATAATAATAATAATAATAATAATAATAATAATAATAATAATAATAATAATAATAATAATAATAATAATAATAATAATAATAATAATAATAATAATAATAATAATAATAATAATAATAATAATAATAATAATAATAATAATAATAATAATAATAATAATAATAATAATAATAATAATAATAATAATAATAATAATAATAATAATAATAATAATAATAATAATAATAATAATAATTTATCTGTAGTTGACATATTAAAAAAATTCACCTATACTATAAAAACAATGTTCTAACAGGAACTTTTTCACACAGCATTTAAATTTAGGAAGTGCAGATATGCTTTTTAGGTGTTCAGGTAGGCCGTTATAAAAGCAAAGTCCAGTATATATAAAGCTTTTACCAAACAAACTTGTGTTATGGGGAATTTTAGTTATTTGATCTTTTCTTCGAGTATCATGATTATGTATTTGTGTATTAGTGGAGTATAAATGAATATTTAATTTAACAAAGATTACTATTTCTTGGATATACAAGCAAGATAGAGGCAATATTTTTAATTTTTTAAAAAGTGTTCTGCAACTAGTTCTTTTGCTTACCCTTAGTATGGTACATATAGCTCTCTTTTATAATCTAAATATGGTAATTGCATTTTCGCCGTTTCCCCATAGTATTATAGCATAAGAAATGATACAGTGGAAGTATTCATAGTACAGGGATAAAAGTGCTTCTTTATTCATTACCTTAGTATAAACAGAGGAAAGCACAATTTGCTAAGCATTTTAGAAAATTCCTTAATGTGAATATTCCACTTCAAGTTTTTATCTAGATATAGACCAAGGAGATTTGTGCTTCCAGAGTAACCAATATATTTTTTATTTAGTATTATATTAGGGCCACTACTTTGGATACCATGTATATTTTGAAAAGAAATCGCCACTGTCTTTTCCACATTTATTGCTAATCTGTTTGCTTTAAACCACTTGATTAGTTGATTTGCTACCAGTTTTATACTATCATCTAGAGAATAGAAATTTGGCCCAGTTAAAAAAATACTAGTATCATCAGCAAAAAAAAGTTAAATTACAGTTCTTCATAAAACACTCTAGATCATTTATGTAGGTATATCAAAAAAAGAACTAGTCCAAGAATTGATCCTTGTAGAACATCATATGTTATATATCTTTTGAGGGACTGTGAGGTATGAAAATCATTTGTTTTTTCATCTACTTTTGTAAATTCTGCAACCTGTTGGTGTGTTAAGTATGATTTGAACCATTCATAGGCTACACCTCTTATTCCTACCGAACTTAACTTTCTTAACAGAATATGGTGATCTACTGTATCAAATGCTTTTGAAAGATCCAAAAATAAAGCAATATTTTTCTCCTTCTTATCTATAAATTCATATACACTTTTTACAAAATTTGTTAATGCTGTTACCGTGGATGTTCTTTTCAAAAAGCCATGCTGATTTTTCGAGATTATGTTGTGTTTTGTCAGAAAAGCAATAAGTCTTTTGTGCATTACCTTTTCAAATGTTTTGGAGAATAGATAGATAATTTATTCATCTTGTAAATCATACATTGTACATGAGTACTATGATATAAGACATGTCAAATTGGGAATTTACAGTGCAATTAACTATATTTGTAAATTAACAAGTCACATCTAATAAGCACAAGTCAGTGTTTGTACAAAATAATGATTTATAAAGATATATCAAGAATTTTATAATATACACAATTAATTCAGAAATGAAGTAATATAAACTTTCCATAAATTCACTAACAGAATAAAAACAGTGGTCTAGCAAGTATGCCAAAACTGACTTTTTAAATGCTGAAAAATTGCAAGTGGTTTTATTGGCTCTAGGCAGTTTATTAAAAAAAAGTGATTTCACTGTTTTGATGAGCTCTTGTATTACTTCTATTCACATGAATATCCATTCTCTGTCTAGTATTATGATTATGAACTGTGTCATTAAAGGTACAGTGGCCATTTCCTTTCATTAAATTTGTCATGAAGAGTCTCTACATTTGGAATTGGAGTCGCATAAACAAGAGATTTCAAATGTCCTCACAAATAAAAATCTAGTGGATTCAAGTGGAGGCCATAGAATTGGTCCACTTCTTCCTATCTAGCAGGAAACCTGCTATTGATAAATTGATGACTTTCTGCCTGAAATGAGGAGAAACTCCACCATGCATGAACTGAGCACCAGTGCCTAACAAGTGGATTACATTCTGTACTGTATTAAATGTAAACTCAATTTAACCAGATGTAAAAGCGAATGTTTACAACAGCTCAGTTAAACCACTGTTCTGTTGTGAGTTTATGGCCACAGGACGGCTGCATATTACACATCTCACCATGTAAACAGAGTTGTTGAAAGGGAGCTTTACCATGGAAATAAACAATTTCTGGACCTATGTTCATTTAACAATTTTTTATCCTCTAAATGCAAGAAATGTTTTCCCAAAGTTTTGACCTACCATTTTGTTACATTCTGTATGCTGTCATGACATCATATTAAGATTGATTTGATCCATATAAATTGTAAATCCATGGATATCCATACACTATAACTTTTTAAATAACAAGTTATGATTTAAACCATTAAAAGCTTTAGTTAGATAATAAAATACATGTAATTTTTCCTTTGTTATCTAGACTATTTATTACACTATTTGCAAAATCAAAGACAACACTTTTTGTGGATTTATTTTTTCAGACCCACACTGTATTTTTTTATATCAGATCATTTTTCATAAATTACATTAATCTTTTATAGAAGGCCTTTTGTAATACTTTAGAGAAGCTAGATAAGAGTGAAATTAGTTTATAATTTTTTAAAAGGTTATTTTATATCCTAACTTTACTTTTTTAAATTAGCTTTTAATCTATTTGGAAATACTGCATGATCAAATCAATTATTGCATGTGCATCTAATATTTACATGAATACTTTAATTTAATTTTGGAATGTATCACAAATATTTCTAATGGGTAGGAAATAAGATTGTTGATTTAAATATATCCATTGTATTATTAATTTTAGATCCACTCGGTTGGAAAGTTAACTATAGGTTTGAGGTTGAACATAGCTACCTACTCAATAAAATCATTTGTTTGTGAATTTGCTAAATAATGAAGTCCCTAAGATAATGAGGGTTTTGCTTAAAGGTTTAGATTTATTTCAGTTTTTCTTTTTTTTCTGAATTATATAGGAATGTACTGAAATTTCCACTGGGCAGTTTGTATGTGCAGTCCACTTTTACATTGTCTTTGTGGAGTTCAATAGCTGACACCTCTATATGTCTTTATTTTGACATGCCAATGTATTAATTATGTTGTATTTAATATTGCCTCTTACATACATGCATTTAATATACTGGATGCTTCAAAAAGTTACTGAAAAACTTAAGGAATAGAAAGAGTAGACAGAGTAATTTTTGACTAGGAACCCATGTTCCCATGTACTGATGATCCTGAGTAAGTACCAATGTTATCGGTCCATACATCTTACTTTTCACAATTATTTTAATGCTATTATCAAATAAGGAACTCCATAATTTCTCTATCTTCAAGTCCCTACATTTCTATTAATTTGTAATAGAAATTCTACTAATGTGTTATAAAATCTAAAAGGAAAGATTGTATAGCTTTCTCCAAAGTACATTATTTTTGTTTCTGCAAACCTTTTCTACCATCCTCTTTGAAGTTCCAAATAAAGATGTAAACGTGGATGATTTTAAGTTCTTCCATCTTCATACCATCTCTACTGATTTCTAAGTTTCACTTCTTTATTAAGTATCAAAATATCTGTTTTATTCTGATTTTCTTTTGGATCTGTATTCCTGCAATAATAATTATTACTGATTTTGGAATTACCATTTAATAAAAGTTTGTTTTTGTTTTAGGTTCAAGAGCCCTTTAAAAAACAGTTGTTGGGCAGTGTTGATGGCCTCAAAAATGATGTTATGCAGTTTGATAAAGATTTCGAAGAAGCAGGACCAATGGTTGAGGGAATAACTCCTAAAGAAGCCAGTGAAAGAGTTCTACTCTTCCAGGCACGCTTTGATGGTTTATGGGAACGTTTTGAGATTACTAATGATGGGGAACGACTTTTTGGATTGGAAGTTAATGAATATCCCATCTTATATCAGCGTAAGAAAGAACTTGCGCTGCTGAATAAGTTATATGGTTTATATACTGCTGTGATGAGATCAATTGATGGCTATTCTGAGCTAAAATGGGTTGATGTAGACATTGAGGCAATCAATGATGAAATCTCAGATTTCCAGATGCGTTGTCGCAGATTGCCCAAGGGAATGAAGGATTGGCAGGCATTCATAGATCTCAAAACCAAGATTGATGACTTCATGGAAACATTGCCACTGTTGCAACTGATGGCAGACAAGGCCATGAAAGACAGACATTGGAAGAGATTATCAACACTGACAGGCTATGAGTTTAATGTAGATTCAGACAATTTCACACTACGAAGTGTATTGCGTGCTCCATTGCTGAAGTACAAAGATGATGTTGAGGATATATGCATTAGTGCTGTCAAAGAAAAAGACATAGAGGCTAAACTTAAACAGGTCATTTCTGATTGGTCACAAGTGGAGCTAACTTTTTCAGCTTTCAAGTCTCGAGGTGAACTGTTGCTAAATGCTGGGGATGCAAAGGAGACTATATCTGCATTAGAAGACAGTCTGATGGTATTAGGTTCCCTCCTGTCTAATCGTTATAATGCTCCTTTCAAGAAAGATATCCAAACTTGGGTGCAGAAGCTCAGCAATTCTTCTGAAGTGATTGATAACTGGGTGCAAACACAGAATCTATGGTTGTATCTGGAGGCAGTATTTGTGGGTGGTGACATTGCAAAACAATTGCCTGCTGAGGCTAAACGTTTTGCTGGCATAGATAAGACATGGGTGAAAATAATGCAGCGTGCCCATGAAATAGGCAACATTGTAGAATGTTGTGTTGCAGATGAAACCATGATAACCATCTTGCCTCACCTGTTGGAAAATCTTGAAGCTTGCCAGAAATCCTTATCTGGATATTTGGAATCAAAGCGTCTTATCTTTCCAAGGTTCTTTTTTGTCTCTGACCCTGCTTTGTTGGAGATCATGGGTCAAGCCTCTGATTCTCACAGCATCCAAAACCATTTATTAGCTATCTTTGATAACACAGCCAAGGCTGAATTCAGTGAAAAGGAATATGATAGAATCATAGCTGTTTACTCAAGAGAAAAGGAAAAAATAGTTCTTGAAACAAGTGTATATTGTACTGGAGGAGTTGAACTATGGCTTGGAGCTCTGTTAAAGAGTATACTGGAATCAGTTAATGGCATAATTGGTGCTGCATACTATTCTCTTTTAGAGCCAGACTTTGATCTCTTAGATTTAGAATATGCACAACCTGCTCAGGTAGGACTAATAGCTATTCAATTTTTGTGGACCATGAATGCAGAAATGGCACTGAAAATGTCAAGAATGGATAAAACAATCATGAGAAGAACAAATGATAGTTTTCTAGAAATGCTCAATCTTTTGATTGAGCAGACTATCAAGGAACTCTCACACTATGATCGAACAAAATTTGAGACCCTTGTAACAATCCATGTTCATCAAAGGGATATTTTTGATGAACTTTTTCATCTTCATATTAAAACTCCAACTGCCTTTGATTGGCTGAAACAAAGTAGATTTTATTTTGATGAAGAAAGGGATGAAACACTAATTCAAATTACAGATGTAGACTTCATCTATCAGAATGAGTTTCTTGGCTGTACAGAACGTCTAGTAATCACACCTTTGACTGACAGATGTTACATTACCCTAGCACAAGCTATAGGCATGAATATGGGTGGTGCACCAGCAGGCCCTGCAGGAACTGGGAAAACAGAGACCACAAAGGATATGGGCCGTGCTTTGGGGAAATATGTGGTAGTGTTTAACTGCTCAGATCAAATGGATTTTCGAGGATTGGGACGAATTTATAAAGGTCTAGCTCAATCTGGATCCTGGGGTTGCTTTGATGAATTCAACCGAATTGAACTACCTGTACTATCAGTGGCAGCACAACAGATTGCTATAGTTCTTCAAGCCCGAAAAGAACGAAAACCTGTGTTTATTTTCAGTGATGGTGACGTTGTTAGTTTAAACATAGAGTTTGGACTTTTTCTAACTATGAATCCAGGGTATGCTGGGCGACAGGAACTTCCAGAAAACTTGAAAATAAACTTTCGAACAGTAGCAATGATGGTTCCAGACAGGCAAATTATTATTCGTGTTAAATTAGCCAGTTGTGGCTTCAAAGATAACATAATTCTAGCTCGCAAGTTCTACACATTATATAAATTATGTGAAGAGCAGCTAAGTAAACAGGTGCATTATGATTTTGGACTCCGTAATATATTATCAGTTTTAAGAACTTTAGGTGCTCAGAGAAGATCACATCCGCAAGACTCGGAAGATGCAACTGTAATGAGAGTCTTAAGGGAGATGAATCTCTCTAAGTTAATAGATGAAGATGAAACACTCTTTATATCTTTGATTGAGGACATGTTTCCTGGACTGAAACTAACTGTCACAAGTCATAAAGAACTTCAACGTGCACTAGCAATAGCTTGTGAGGATCTAGGTTTAATAAACCATCCAGAATGGAACTTGAAAATTGTACAGTTTTATGAAACATCTTTAGTTCGCCATGGATTAATGGCTTTGGGACCTACTGGTTCTGGAAAAACAAAAATGATGATAACGCTAATGAAAACAATGACAGACATGGGAACACCACATAGGGAAATGAGAATGAATCCAAAGGCTATTACAGCACCACAAATGTTTGGAAGACTGGATGTGGCTACAAATGACTGGACTGATGGCATCTTCTCAACCTTGTGGCGTCGGACATTGAAGGTTGAAATGACCAAAGTGGTGTGGATAGTTTTGGATGGTCCTGTGGATGCTGTATGGATTGAAAATCTTAACTCTGTTCTAGATGATAACAAGACCTTAACTCTAGCAAATGGTGACCGTATTACAATGGCTCCAAACAGCAAGCTTGTCTTTGAGCCTGACAATGTAGATAATGCCTCACCAGCTACTATTTCAAGGATGGGAATGGTGTTTATTAGTGCTTCTTCTCTCCGATGGATGCCTATTATGGAGGGATGGTTATTATCAAGAACACCACAAGAAGCTGCAACTTTTCGTGAATTGTTTGGAAAAATTTATAATGACCTGGAACTTTTTGTTAAAGTCCAACTACATCCAAAAATGACTCTTCTAGAGTCAATGTACATACGTCAGTGTATTGATTTGCTGCAAGGATTGATGGACAGAGGAGAAGAAGTGTTTGTGTTTTCAGATTCACACTTGGAGCATCTTTTCCTCTTTGCTCTAATGTGGAGTCATGGTGCTGTACTTGAACTGGATGACAGGGACAAGTTACAGATAATGGTCCTGGAACATCCATCTAAACTAGATTGGCCACCTATTCAAGAAGGAGAATCCATTTTTGAATATGTTCCTACAGAAGAAGGTGATTGGCAGCACTGGTCTGAGAGAATTGAAGAATATGAATATCCTACAGATTCTGTTCCAGAGTATGCTAGCATTTTGGTTCCAAATGTGGACAACGTGAGAACAGCATATTTAATAGAAATAATTGCTAAACAAGGCAAGGCTGTCCTGCTCATTGGAGAGCAAGGTACAGCAAAAACTGTAATGATTAAAAATTACATGTCTAAGTATGATATTGAGTATCATCTTTGCAAAGGTTTCACTTTCTCCTCTGCTACAACTCCTAATATGGTTCAGCGTGTAATAGAAAGCTATGTAGATAAACGTGTTGGATTAACATATGGTCCACCTGCAGGAAAAAAAATGACAATTTTTGTGGACGATATCAATATGCCTGTAATTAATGAATGGGGTGATCAAGTGACAAATGAAATAGTACGACAGGTTATGGAAATGAAAGGTTTCTATTCGTTGGACAAACCAGGGGATTTCTTTATCATCCAGGATTTACAGTTTACAGCTGCCATGATTCACCCTGGTGGTGGTCACAATGATATACCTCCAAGATTAAAGAGACAGTTCAATGTGTTCAATTGCACTTTACCTTCAGATAAATCTATGGACAAAATATTTTCAACCATAGCACAAGGGTATTTTTGTGTAGAGAGATTTAAGAGTGAAATAGTAGAATTTGTACCAAAATTAGTTCCACTCACTAGGAAAGTATGGCAGCAGACAAAAGTTAAAATGTTACCTACTCCAGCAAAATTTCATTATATATTCAACCTAAGAGATCTATCCCGCATCTGGGAAGGCATTCTATACATAAAGGATCCAGAATTACCATCAATACAAGTTTTGCTGAAGCTCTGGGTGCATGAATGTAATCGGATTATCTCTGACCGCTTTATAAACCAAAAAGATAGAGACTGGTTTATGGAGAACCTCAAAAATACTACTAAGAAAGAACTTGGTTCTGACTTTGATGAATATTTTTCTGATGAGGAAACATACTTTGTTGATTTTCTGCGCGAGCCAGTAGAAGCTACCGGTGATGAAGATGAAGATGTTTCATTGGATGCACCTAAGATATATGAGGAGATGCCTAGTTGGGATTATATCAAGGCAAAGTTTTTGAGCTTTATGGCACAATATAATGATCAAGTAGTGGGTAGTGGATTAGACATGGTATTTTTCCATGACTGTATGGTACATTTGATGATAATTTCTCGGATAATTAGACTTCCTAGGGGCAATGCTTTGCTGGTGGGTGTTGGTGGCTCTGGTAAGCAATCTCTGACAAGATTAGCTTCATTTATAGCTAATTATTTGTCATTCCAAATTACCATGACAAGATCATATAATGCTGGAAATCTGTGTGATGACCTTAAGTATTTATACAGAGTTTCAGGTTTTCAAGGAAAGGGCATTAGTTTTATATTCACAGACAACGAAATTAAAGAAGAAGGTTTTCTGGAGTACCTTAACAATGTGTTAAGTGTTGGAGAAGTGGCTAACCTCTTTGCTCGTGATGAATTAGATGAAATCACATCTGGACTAATGCCTGTTATGAAGAAGGAATTTCCAAAGCGAGCCCCTACTCCAGACTTACTGTATGATTACTTCATATCAAGAGCTCGTTCAAACCTTCATGTAGTGCTTTGCTTCTCACCAGTTGGCGAAAAGTTCCAGAGCAGAGCAATGAAATTCCCAGGGCTTATTTCTGGTTGCACAATTGATTGGTTCTTTCGCTGGCCAAGTGATGCACTTGTTGAAGTATCTCAGCACTTTATTGCACCATTTCAAATTACTTGTACACCAGAAATCAAACTTAAACTCACTGAACTTATGGGTGGTATTCATGATGGCATAGCAAGAACATGTGAGGAGTATTTTGAAAGATTCCGTCGTCAGACGCATGTTACTCCTAAATCATATCTTTCCTTCATTGCTGGTTATAAGAAACTATACACTGAGAAACATGAAAATATTGCAGCCATGGCTAAGGGAATGTCAATGGGACTGGCAAAACTAGTGGAAGCTGCTGAAAGTGTTGATCTCCTGAAGATAGAACTGGTGGAAATGGATAAAGTTATCTCTGTTGCAACTGCTAAGGCAGAAAAAGTACTAAAAGAAGTGACGGCATCAGCTCAGGCAGCAGAGAAAGTGAAGGCAGAGGTTGAAGTGGTAAAGGACCGAGCCATGAATCTCGTAAATATAATTGCAAAGGATAAAGCACAAGCTGACAGGAAATTAGAGGCAGCATTACCGGCACTCCAGGAAGCCGAGGCAGCTTTGCAAACAATCAAACCTGCAGATATTGCTACTGTGAGAAAGCTTGGTAAACCACCATACCTCATCACTCTCATTATGGATGCTGTCTTAATATTGTTCCAGAGAAGGTTAGATTCTGTGCAGGTAAATTTTTTTCTTATTGGAAATGTTGAGACTTATAATAATAAGATTGGCTACCTATCTAGTACTTAACTTTTCAGAAAAACACAGTTTCATTTCACAATTAAATTACCATTTAAGTCATACATAACTAAACTTTACGAGCTTCCCTAATGATTTATTTATTGGATAACTGAAAAAGTTTAGGGTAATAAAATCTATAATTTTTAAGGCGACTGGGTAGTTGAGGCAGTTTCTGACTGCTATATTAGTGCTGAATTTGATTTTTAGTTTCTAAACAACTATTTAACTTAATGAAGTAAGACTTTGACACTGAATACATCAATCTTTTCTGAACATAATCTAGTAAAATGACCTTTGTATGCTAAAAGTCAATGCTACAAACTTGTCATAAACAAAATTAAAAATTTTGAAATTATCAGTGTTATCGGAGTATTCAGGTACACTTTCCTCTAAAACTGCCAATTAATTGTTTACTGAATTTTTTTATATACTTTCATTGCTTGACAATTTCCACACTGTATGCAACATTTGAAAATATCTAGCCCCCAATAATGTGTACATTATGAACAAATGAGTTATGCCAAATTATTCATATAAGTTGTTAATAAATTATGATTAGAAATTTGAGGAATGATCTTAGGAGAAATAAGTAGTTCTTTCACTGAGAAATGACCAGTTAAAAGTTATCCATATAGCTCAATTGTTTGCAGAGAAAATGTCCCTAAAGTATAAAGAATACAAGTTACAGTAAACTGCAATTAGAGATAAATGTGTACATAACAGCAATGACTCACCAACTTAGAACATCCACTAAATTAAAACCTCTTGTCAACTGAAAACTTCACAATACCATATATTGTGCATGATTGGAGGAATTTAGTAACAGAGATGTCAAAATTAATTGAAAAAAACTTTGAAGTTTCAAAAAACCGACTACAAATAGTTTTTTTTTCAATACCACATATATTTTGAAAGCTCAGAGTTTCTAGATTTTTAAGCATGAAAACCAAGAATCGATTTTTTGAACCCAAACAACTACCTTGTGTCCTTAAACACACACATTCAAAATGCTAAAGCCTTAAAAATAGTGAAATGTATAGAATAAAATTAAATTTTATTTAAGCATTTTAATGTTCTGTATAGTTCAAGCCTCCACCAAAACAGAATATTAAATAACTGGAAAAGCCACATTTGATGGAAGTAATGCAATATTAAAGGGATAAAAGATCCTTACAGATGTTCTATTCATGAAATACTGGTAAGAGATATCCATTATAATTAGGTTGCTTTACATCATAAAATGTATGCAGACATTATAGATATTTTGACTTTATGTGCATACCTGTACTGCAATTTCATATTTTGTTTTAAATGTGTATTTTATTCACTTTTACTTATATATAAAAGATCATCATCACCACCACCGCCACCAATTATTATTATTATTATTATTATTATTATTATTATTATTATTATTATTATTATTATTATTATTATTATTATTATTATTATTATTATTATTATTATTATTATTATTATTATTATTATTATTATTATTATTATTATTATTATTATTATTATTATTATTATTATTATTATTATTATTATTATTATTATTATTATTATTATTATTATTATTATTATTATTATTATTATTATTATTATTATTATTATTATTATTATTATTATTATTATTATTATTATTATTATTATTATTATTATTATTATTATTATTATTATTATTATTATTATTATTATTATTATTATTATTATTATTATTATTATTATTATTATTATTATTATTATTATTATTATTATTATTATTATTATTATTATTATTATTATTATTATTATTATTATTATTATTATTATTATTATTATTATTATTATTATTATTATTATTATTATTATTATTATTATTATTATTATTATTATTATTATTATTATTATTATTATTATTATTATTATTAACAATAACTTATCAGTTATTCAATAATCATTATAATAAAGATAATTTCCAAAAAAAGAAGATTAAGTTATGCATTTCTTTTTTTCTTTTTATTTTAATCAAAATTGTGAGTCATTTTTAAGAAAATTAGCTTTTTCAAAACTGTTTCCATATGAAGGATAACTTTGGGTGAAGCATGTTCTTGAAAATCTTGGTGCTACATCCAGTGACGAGGCGTGACTATCAAAGTGAGGGAAGCTCCAAATAATAATTTTCATTAAAATAAGAGAGCATAATGACTCATAGAATTAAGGCTACTCTTTAGTACTCTTTCTATTGCACAGTCACATGTAGGTCCTTCTTGCATTACAATACTGGTTGCACCACATGCGGACATATTCCTGTCTCTCCTCTCCACTCAGATATTCCATTTTTCCTAGAGCTGGCCCACACCACGTGAACTGTCAGTCTAAAATGGAGAAAGTATGGAGTTCACAAACTTCTGTAAATAACTTAAAACTTCACAAGAATTTCCTGTTTGTCACCATTAAATGCCAATCTACGTAAAATACTATTGAAATATACTTAATCTTAAAGTTGTATTTATAAAAAGAAAAAGCCTTTTCTTCACACACTAAAGAGACTTTACGTGACAAAATCTGTCAGTGCTTCCTAATTATCAAAGAGTTGCAATTGCTTCCGGAAACCTACAAAGCATGGTATTCAAGGTTACAAAATACAGTATTGAAATAATAAATGCAAAATGTGTAAATACAGTATTGAATCAGCTTGCAGAACCTATCTCTTGAATCTAAGCTGCTGTCAGATTCTCCACAGTACCGCAGATGTTCGAGAATAAATTTTGAAAGTATATTCAGAGCAAATAAAAAATTGTTTGGCATGAATTTTCTTGTTTTTCTTCCTTTTCTCCTGAAATTCTTGGGGAAGCTGCACTTGCAGTGCTTCATTGCATGCTTCACCACTGGTTACATCCTTGAAAGAATTTAAGTACAATGTTCGGTGTTTAATCAACTTACATTTTTGTGTGGAATGCAATATTTACTCTAATTATACACATAATAGAGAATAAAGATTTTTCTTTTATTTTTTTTCTAATTGAACATAGTACAGAAGCAAAGTACATTATGTTCCTGTAAAAGTTGTTTTGCCAGTGGTTTTGGGAAACACTATTTAAGTAACAATCAGAGAAAGAGAGGGAGAGGAAGGGAAAGAGATGGATAATATAAGTGAGGCTATAGCTTTTGCCTGTGAGTCAATTTTTAATTGTATTCTGTTCCAAGGTAAACCCTGATAAGGAATTTCTACAGCCATCATGGGCTGAGTCCTTGAAGATGATGGCTGACACCCGCTTCCTGAGCAATCTTGTGACCTATCCCAAGGACAAGATGAATGCTGAGTTGATAGACCTGTTGCAACCTTATCTAAATTATCCCAGCTATACATTAGAGAATGCTAAAACAACAAGTGCAAGTGTAGCTGGTTTAATGCAGTGGACTGCTGCTATGTCATCTTATTATGCTGTCAATAAGGAGGTGATGCCACTGAAGGCAAATCTGAGGTTGCAACAAGCCAAGCTCGATATGGCTCAGAGACAACTAGCTGAAGCTGAAGCTACTCTGGAAGCAAAGAATAGAGAACTGCAAGGTGTGAAGGATGAATTTGATGCTGCCATGGCTAGCAAACAGGTAATCAATCAAATTTATGCCCGCCTTAGTAGCATAGATGGCAGCATGTCTGCGTCATGTTCAAGAGGTTCTGAGTTCGAATATCAGTCGGGGTGAGTTACTTGGATAAGATTTGCTCAGGGTTTTCCCGTATCCTGAAAGATGAATGTCGGTTAACTCTAAGCTCTATGGATCCTGGACTCGTTTGAGCATCATTTCATGCATTTCATTCACTGTCTGATATCACTTAATGTTGGAGGACATAAAATTTAAACAAGACCCTTTCTTTCACTTTCTAAAGAGAGTTGTTTCTGTTGTGGCGGTTATCTATATGGCAGCATCATGTGGGGGTGAAATGTACTTTTAGAAGATACTTGGTGGTGGTAAATCAAAATTTGTTTACATATAGATAACTTCCTTACCGTATATTTTCAAAGTTTGGCACCATTTTTTGATGGCATGTTTGCCATAGACCCCTACAGGTTCATTCAAGACTCCATTAAGTTACTCAACTTATAAAATCACTCAATAAAATTCAGAATGGAAGTGGAAGAAGGCATGTTGCACTTAATAGATCTAAAAATAATCTGAGAACAAGAAAATATAACCTTTGGGGTTTACAGGAATCCTTTAGCATTCAGATAATTACACAGAGAACAGCAGTTTCAAACCTTTAACACACAAACATGCAATATTAAACGGCTTAACACATAGACTGCTGTACACTTCCCTGAAGAAACAAGAATATCATCTAGAATATGAACATATTGTCGCGAGACCGTTATCTACGATAGCGCGGCTAGTGTACACAAAGGGCCGGCAGATAATGATAGCACCGATAAATAACAGATGGACTGTGTATCATGGAGGTAAAGGACTTGCCGGCCCAGATAGGGTTTCACGCTTCTGGAAGGTGATAGAATATTCGTATTACGTCATTAGATGCCTTGTTTATTCCAGAAACGTCTAGTGATTGTACAGAACAGTCTCGAATTATGAATGAGGTATATATAAGAGATTGTGACACGCCAGCGGAGAGTTGTAAAACAGATATAGTTAACACGGCAAAAACCATGGTTTCAACAGAGTAACAATTGACAAGAAAATAATAAAATTTAAATGACAGAAACATATAAATGATACCACAAATCTTGTCCAAGAAGAAAAACAATTGAAATTTAAGAAATTCACATAACATCTGAAAACATTTTACAAATTTAAGAAGATTTAGAACAAATTTAGCATAGAGAAATTACCTTGTAATAAATTAAAAAACCCTATACTACAAGACAAAAAAGCTGAAATTTATAAAATTAATTGCCTTAATTTTTATAAAATATATAAAGAAAAAAAAATAAATCTGGAAAACAGACTAAAATAACATAGGAGATGCTTAAAATACAAATAAATGGATAAATCTGCAGTTACACACCAATTTCTGGATGACCAAGCATTACACTAATCAAACTGAGTCTTGCAACAGAATTGGACACATGGAAAAAGAACTTCATTTTCAAACACAAACGACAGTTAATGAATGATTTACTGCCACCAAGTACCCTCTGGAAGTACACTTCACCGCCACATGTTGCCACCATTGTAGACAACTACCACAACAGAAACAATAACAGGGGTCAGTCACACTCATTCTGAAGATGGGAACACATGTTCCTGAAACATGTCAGCAGAGAATAAAAAAAGTTATGTTAGTATTACTAGTACCGACTCATCTTAAGTAAACACATCTGAATACATCACTGTTTCTAGCTTCTTTCCTATACAAACTTATTATTTTAAGGACCTTAGCTTTGGGTTTGTTATTTTTGAATGCTTCTGCAGTACTAAATTATCTACATTCTTATTGGGCTTTATTTCATTCTTTATTACTTTCCATGAAGCTTTTATTTTGTTCTGGGCAGTTTTGATGAATTTATCATTTGCCATCTTTTTTGCTTGTTTTATAACTTTATTCAGTGTGGCTTTATATTTCTTAACATAGTCATTGAACTGTGGAGTGATGGTCACTGTTTGCAGAATTTCATGTAATTTTCATTTGTGCGCGCAAGATGTTATAATTCCTTTAGTAATCCACAAATTTGATTTTCCTGAGAATGATTTTTTATTTGTAAAAGTGGGAAAGCTATATCTAAATAATGCTAAATATTTTTTGAAAATTCTCAAATTTTTTATTAGTATCAAATGTATCATACACTTCATGCCACATTTTGCTTTGTAGTAGATGCAAGAAATAGTCTATATTTGAATCATTGAATTGTCTGATAAATTTTGTGGTTTTAAGGTTTGGATTTCTACTGTTTTCCATATTTATTAATATTAACAGAGCATTATAATCACTGTAACTCATATTCAGTGTTTGGAAGCTTGTGCTTCCATCATTAGCTTTATGTTGGCTGGCTTCAGAATTATGAATTTGGAAGTCCCACCCTCAGACATTTATATCAAAGTCATCACAACCGAAAGGGATGGCTCAGGCAGTTTTGTTTGTGGTCCGCATATGGGAGGCCCGGGTTTGATTCCTGTGGCCGACCAATCTGACCCATGGTTTTTTTGGGGGGGTTTCCCGGGTCACCAGATGAATGCTGGGTAGGTTTATTACATCCCCAAATTTCCTGTCTTTCCATTTCACATCCATTATCATTTCTTATCACCTCCTCTGGTGGTCTCTTTCAGGGTACAAGTGTCGGCGGGTGTCTTGGGGCTGTCATTCCTTGGGTTTGCTGCCCTATCTCTTCTTACCCCAACTTTCCTCCTGGGAATGCCCTACTTGTGGCTTAGGTACAGTAAACCACAGATTTTGGTGCCAAATCCTCTCCGTAGTAATCCTAATCTTAAGGAAATTACACCTTCTACCAGGGAGCGGAGAGAAGAGAAACCAATACTGCCAGTCAACATAGAGCAGATGGTGGAAGCAAAAGCTTCGAAAAAATCTTCTATTAAATTACAGTGTAAGTGAAGCAACCGAGCAAGATGGCTCAGGTGTTTTCGTCTGTGGTCCGCATTTGGGAGGTCTGGGTTCGATTCCCATGGCCGGCCTACCTGACCCATGAGTTTTTCGGTGGTTTTCCAGGTTCCCCAGGAGAATGCTGGGTAGGTTAATTACATCTCCCAAATTTCCTGTCTCGCTATTTCATATCCATAATCATTTCACATCATCTCTCATCAGGTGGTCTCATTCAGGGTAGAAGTGTCAGATGGTCTCCAGTCTCCAGGCTGGCCTGGTGGGCCATTTAAGGACCATGGTGGGTGGGATGCCGGTGGTACTGGCCTGCTGGGGAGTTTCCAACTGGTCAATTGTAGAGACCCTTCCCTCTGCACCAACGTGGCTCCTTGAGACAGCTGCTCTCTGTCTCCTCTTGCCTTATCTTTGCTCCCGGGTATGCCCTACTTGGGGCATCCTAGTTTGGACCTCCATGTCAAATCCCTTCCGTAGCACAGTCCAGTCCAGTAAGTGAAGCAAACATGTCCCAGAATTGATTCGTTGTGTATTTATTTATACAGCTTTATTTAACAAATAATTATTTTAGTCCCTAATTGCTATACAGAAGTAATGCTTTATGATACATAGTGTAGCACTATCAATTAAATCCATACCACAGTTGGAATTGCCTACTTATTATCATTACTGAACATCTGATTTTGTTTGGTGTTCTAGAAAGTGCTTGATGAAGCAGACAAGTGCAAGGCAAAAATGAATGCAGCCCAGGGTCTAATTGATGGGCTGGCAGAAGAACGAATACGATGGACAGAACAATCAGCACTGTTCAAGGCCGAAATTGAGCGTCTGGTAGGAGATGTTCTGCTTCTCAGTGGTTTCCTTTCATACACTGGTCCCTTCAATCAAGAATTCAGAGCTCTGATAATGAAAAATTGGATATATAATATAACAGCAGTTAAGATTCCACTCACTGCAAATCTGAACATTATAGACTGTCTTACTGATAGTGCAACAGTAAGTGCTTAATAACTATTATTCTTCTTGCTCAAATATTTTATGCCATTATGCAAATATCACAAGGATGTTAAATATGGTTGAGCTGGAATTAAATAACTTATCTAGTAACAGTACAATTTTATTGGACGAAAACTGGCTCTAGGGAACACATAGATGTTTAGTAAGAGAGGTTATTATAAACTTGTCCAAAGCAAAACATAATAAAATTCCGGCTTAAAACTCCAAGAAAAAAAAAAAGTAAATTAATTTTTCTTTTTGAAATTGATATGAAACATATCTGAGGTGGAAATTAACTGCTCTTTCAAATTACCCATGTGTAGGCCAAGGTATGGAAAGGTAGAGTCAGACTGAAAATTTCAGTGCCATAACAGACAAGCTATGCCATGCATGCTACCTTTCCATACTTTGGCCTACAGTTAATGTGAAAGAACAATTAATTTCCAGTAATTGACCTAATAGTGTAGGTCTGAACTGTAAAGACTGGGTCTTAAAGTACTTACAGTACAGTAAGTTGCATTAAGATAATTTTCTCTTGTGTTTAGGATAACTCCCAGTGGTTTACCGGGAAAAACAAATGTCAGTTGGAAAATTTAATGTCATGCTGGCATGTTGGCCATAGTAGCTCAGTAGTTAAGAGCAGCCAGACAGAGACTAGAAGATTGTGGTTGAAATCCCGGCTATGGCATTGAATTTTTCAGTCTGACTCTACCTTTGCTTCCTCAATTACAAAGTTATTTAATACATAAGAAACAGAAGCTAACAATAGTGAAGCAACAAATACTACATAAAATATAATTATTAGGTGGTCTCATGAGTAAAGTCAGTTTTTTGATTTTGGTGTTTTACAACATTTATTGGGTTTCTGTGGTTTGGCAATGCTATTTACAGGATGCCATAGCTAATGTTGCATACACTGTGAGTATGAATCAGTCTTCATTTGTTAATAAACAATCACAAAATGGAGATTACAAAGTTTGAACTTAAAGTCCTTCTAAAACACTACTGGAAACAAGATTATAAAGCTGCAGCTAGAAGAATATGTGAAGTGGAAGGAGAAGGTGTCATTAGTGAGCGTGTGCCATAATGATGATTCCAACGTTTCAACAATGGAGACAAAAACACTAAAGATTTACCACATTCTGGAATACTTAAAGTACGGAATATTGAGGATACACACCAAGTTTTGCAGAAAATATGCACTCGTAGGCTTTCAGATGAAATTGGTGCACATAAAGATACCATACATTGCCACATTAAGATGCTTGGAAAATCATACAGAAGCTGTGGATCTGTACCTCATGAACTGACACCCCATGGGCTGAGCGTAAAGTGGATATTGTTGCCAGCTTATCCCTAATTCCATGGATGGTAGATTTGTCAGGAAAATTGTCACTTGTGATGAAAAATGGGTATATTACCGAAACTCTGATGCCTCAAAACAGTGAGTTGATCCCCACCAACCTGCCAAAGTAATCGTTAAAAAAGTCAGTTTGGTCCTAAAGTAATGTTGGATGTCTGGTAGAACTTTGAAGATGTGATTCACTGGGAATTTGTTCTAAACGGTGGGCGATTGATATAGATCTTTATTCTCAACGACTGGAACGAGTTCCTAAAATTTTTAGGCGCAGATACCTGGCATTAGTCAACTGAAATAGAGTTCTACTGCCACAGGGCAATGCAACACGCCATATTGCACGAGCAATCATGGAAAAAATTCAGGAATTAGGAGGAATCAAACTGTTCCCAAACCCAGCATACAACCCTAATCTTGCAACATCAGATTATCATCTTTTTCGTTCCATGGCCCATTTTCTACTTGGAAGAAAGTTTGACAACATTGAAGCAGTGCAAGTGTGTGTCACCAAATTCTTTATATCAAACATCATAGACATCATGGGATAATAAGCCTCGGTGAATGACGGCTCAAAACCATAGAATATATTGGTCTATACTTTGAAAATTAGTTAATTGCTTGTCAGAATACATTTCAAATAATTATTTTTCTTAAAAAGACATTACTCATGAGACAGTATCTATATCTATCATTATCTATGCAATAAGTGGAAATGTTGTGGTTAATCTACTAAATGTTTTAGCTTTTTGGGTATAGTTATACTTGAATGTAGTGCTGTGACATCATCAAAGAACACTAAAGTGCTATTTTCTTGATTAGGTCTATTGAATTTAATGCTCAACCTAAGATATTTTGTTCTATAGAAATTTATGTACTATCTTGAAAGTTTGCATGTTATGGTTTGTTTGGATTTGTGTATGTATCGTATATACATAATTTTTTCCACCTTTGTACAAATTATTGTAACGTGAAAATATTTCAGATTGGAGAATGGAACTTGCAAGGGCTGCCAAGTGATGAATTGAGTATACAAAATGGTATTATTGCCACCAGAGCTCCCAGATATCCTCTTATGATAGATCCTCAAGGCCAAGGAAAGTCATGGATTAAGCTTAAAGAGAA
Source organism: Mantis religiosa (assembly GCA_030765055.1). NCBI lineage: Eukaryota > Metazoa > Arthropoda > Insecta > Mantodea > Mantidae > Mantis > Mantis religiosa. The sequence goes on along the minus strand of CM060956.1, from coordinate 105,792,288 downwards.
GGAAAATGGTTTGATAGTGACCACTCTCAATGACAGATATTTCCGTAACTATGTGGAAGACTGTGTGTCCAATGGAGTCCCACTTCTCATAGAGGATGTGGGTGAAGAACTGGATCCTGCATTGGATAATGTTCTGGAGAAGAATTACTTCAAAGTTGGTACTGGCTTAAAGGTATGATTTCTTCATGTCTAAATTATAATATCAGCTGATAGTATGTATTCTCTCAACATATTATTCTCATGAAAAAAGGTAATAAAGTAAAATTAGACTTTCTCACAATAAGAAAAGTCATAAATTGAAATTAAAAGTCTCAAATTTTGTACTTACTTGTCTTTTGAGGCTCTTTGGTGCTGACTGAATGAATCTGCTAATTTCTACATGGATTGGAACTTTAATAGTGGCAAACCATTGTGAAAGTGAAATGAGAAGGAAGTAATTTTCAAGTTTACCATCTGTTTGCCTGCCTCATCCATCTCCCAATGAATGGAGATCTTCCAATGAATCTCCCAATGTGTGAGATACCAAAACTTTTGTATGTAGGTTTTTGTCAGTTGGTTCAAGATTGTTGGTTCAAGATTGAATGTTGTAGTTGTTTTTAAATTTATTTTCTGTTTTCCATTTTACAATTCACCATGTTGGGATGCTAATTTGTAATAAGTTATTTTATTAAATTTTTTAATAATTTACTCCACATTTAGTTGTGTTGAGTTCTGGCCACTTTGTAACATATGACAATTTGATAATGAACTTTTCATTTCTTTTCCCCAGCATAACTGCGGTTGGCAAACAAAAAGTATTAGTTTCCAGGATGTGGTATTGGATCAAAGATTTTATTTCTCATAAATTATTGAAATATTAGCACTGTATTATAAAAGTTGTTATTAAATTTACAAACACAACTATTAATAAATTAAAAAAATACAACTTCTTTGGAAACTTGTCTTCGTTGTTCAGACAGAACATCTCTAATAGTGTCTTCTGGAATGTTGAATGTTGATTCTGTCCCCCAATAACCACTCTATATATCTTTTAACATTAAAAAAATCTTAAACATTTCAAAATTTATAAACAGCTTTTGTTTAGGGGCAACCATAAACAACAGTTTCAATGTCTCATGATCCTACATCAAGATGTCATGCAGATCTTGTTGGCACATGTCGAGAAACTACGTTATCATACAAAACAGTGGTAAGGTAGGTTAACTTTTAATAGAAGATGTGAAAACATAACTATATGGCTCAGCCAGGTCACCCAAGTGTCAGTGAAGAGCAAGAGCAGACTGTTGTGACACTTTTAGACAGTGGTCAATATCAGGAGATATGACTATCATGTATATCTATGCTGCATATTTTAAAGAATTGGGTGCATATTAGGAAAATTACATATGGTGAGTTCTCTACGACGTTAAGTGCAGCAGTAGATATAATGTGACAACAAGCAACTCGTTTGGAGTGTTATGGTTGTGATGGAGATACTTTATACCATATGATTGAACTTGATCATATAAATCTCAACTTAAGTGCCAATCCAATAATGGCATAACTATGGGTCACTACACAAAAGGTACCTGCATTGGTCTGTCATAAGTAGCTAGAGAGTATTTCTCTAGCATATCTTTTGGGATGTCTGCAATGGCTCTCAGTTTCTCAGAGGTTCTGAAAGGACAATAACGTGGCACTCAAAATGGTTTTAAAGTTCTTATTAAAGGTAAACCTTAAAATGAAAATTTAGCCATATAGATTTAATGTTTTCATAATTTTTGGTCTAATGATGATACCACTTGTGTGCACAACACATAAAAGTGAAGAGACGTGTTTGAGCACTCTCTCTGGTGCAGTGGTTATGACATTAGCTTTCATGTGAATAGTAAATAAGTATGCCCTATGTTGTATGCCCTTCACTTCTTTTTATTTATTTTTTGTTTGGTTGTTTTTTTAATCAAAGTATAAACTTGAAAGAAGCGTAGGGACAGTGAAGCACAAACTAGTACAAAATTGAATCGAGAATATATTGACACATTGCTTCACTCACCTGTTTATTCACAGGACATGTTTCAAGAGCTCTTGCTCTTATCCTCAGCTGATACTCGACTAGTGCAAGTTGTAGTGGTTTCTTCTTTCTCCGTATTGTCAATAGATGGCGTGATGTACTTGTCAAAGATGTCCGGTGGTGGAGTTTCAAAATTCATGACTCTATGACGATTTTTGTTAATGAAGATTTTTTCCCATACGGAAAGGTCTATGGGGTGATTAACGTATTTTATTAGAGATGTTTCCAAATTGATGTCATGTCTAGTATTCAAAAAATGAAAAGCCACTGCTGATTTTTCTGTTTCACCATTTTTAATGTTTCTCATATGTTCTTTAGTTCTGATGTTAATATTTCTTTTTGTTTTTCCTATATAAATTTTAGGGCAAGTTTCACATTTGATCTCATAGATTCCTGGTTTTTCTTTGGTAGTGATTGAATTTTTGGGAGGGCCTTTTAACAAATTTCTGATATTAAACCTATTTTGAGGTGCAAGAGTTATGTTGTGTTTTGAGAAGATTTTTTGGAATTTGTTATAGGCTGATGGGTGGAAGGTGAATTTTTTAAAAAGTTTTTTCTCTTTTTCTCCTGTAGGTTCTAGGGTGGTGGTTTCTTTTATTTTCTTAGCTTTGTTGAGTCTGTTAACAGTTTTGTCTATTAAATTTGGGTTGAAACCGTTGGATATAGCTACTTTTTTTATGTGTAGGTATTCTTCTTGATAATCTTCTCTGTTTAGTGGAAAGTTGATCATCCGAAAGATTAAACTGTTGAAAATGGCATGTTGGTGTTGTTTTGGGTTGAAACTGTTGTTCTTAATGTAATTATCTGTGTGTGTCGGTTTCCTGTAGATACCAAAAGTGAGTTTGTTGTTCATTTTTTTGATTTTGATGTCCAAAAAGGGAAGCACACCATCCTCTTCTGTTTCCAATGTAAATTTTATAGCTGGATTTTGTATATTCAAAAGTTTAAGACCATCTTGTATGAGTTTTTTAGCTACTATTGCAAAAATGTCGTCAACATAGCGATACCACACTTTGAAATAATTTGGAAAAGCTTTTGTGATATGTGTTTCAAAAGCACTCATGAATAAATCTGCCAAGAAGGGAGACAATGGGTTGCCCATAGCTAGGCCCGTTTTTTGTTTATAGATTTGTCCATTAATGGACAACCTTCTTGGCAGATTTATTCATGAGTGCTTTTGAAACACATATCACAAAAGCTTTTCCAAATTATTTCAAAGTGTGGTATCACTATGTTGACGACATTTTTGCAATAGTACCTAAAAAACTCATACAAGATGGTCTTAAACTTTTGAATATACAAAATCCAGCTATAAAATTTACATTGGAAACAGAAGAGGATGGTGTGCTCCCCTTTTTGGACATCAAGATCAAAAAAATGAACAACAAACTCACTTTTGGTATCTACAGGAAACCGACACACACAGATAATTACATTAAGAACAACAGTTTCAACCCAAAACAACACCAACATGCCATTTTCAACAGTTTAATCTTTCGGATGATCAACTTTCCACTAAACAGAGAAGATTATCAAGAAGAATACCTACACATAAAAAAAGTAGCTATATCCAACGGTTTCAACCCAAATTTAGTAGACAAAACTGTTAACAGACTCAACAAAGCTAAGAAAATAAAAGAAACCACCACCCTAGAACCTACAGGAGAAAAAGAGAAAAAACTTTTTAAAAAATTCACCTTCCACCCATCAGCCTATAACAAATTCCAAAAAATCTTCTCAAAACACAACATAACTCTTGCACCTCAAAATAGGTTTAATATCAGAAATTTGTTAAAAGGCCCTCCCAAAAATTCAATCACTACCAAAGAAAAACCAGGAATCTATGAGATCAAATGTGAAACTTGCCCTAAAATTTATATAGGAAAAACAAAAAGAAATATTAACATCAGAACTAAAGAACATATGAGAAACATTAAAAATGGTGAAACAGAAAAATCAGCAGTGGCTTTTCATTTTTTGAATACTAGACATGACATCAATTTGGAAACATCTCTAATAAAATACGTTAATCACCCCATAGACCTTTCCGTATGGGAAAAAATCTTCATTAACAAAAATCGTCATAGAGTCATGAATTTTGAAACTCCACCACCAGACATCTTTGACAAGTACATCACGCCATCTATTGACAATACGGAGAAAGAAGAAACCACTACAACTTGCACTAGTCGAGTATCAGCTGAGGATAAGAGCAAGAGCTCTTGAAACATGTCCTGTGAATAAACAGGTGAGTGAAGCAATGTGTCAATATATTCTCGATTCAATTTTGTACTGTTTTTTTAATATTTTGTTTAAGCTTTAATTCTTATATAAATGTATACATTTTATGAACTAATTTCACCTTGTCAGTGCAATTAATTACAGTTCTTATTAATAAAGGTTAAATCCTACTAAATACTTTCACATGCTGTATGTTTAAATGCGAAGGGTGAACACTGAAGGATGAACAAACTTACATAAAATAAAAGGTAGATGGAACTCTTTACATCAGGTTTAGCTCAAAGTTCTCAAAATGGTGACCTACGTTTTCAATGCAAAGTTGACAGCTCTCTGTACAGCACTGCAACATTTAACTCATTACTTTGTGATTCATCATAAATAAGGTGCATACCTTCTAGCTTAGAAAAGCTGTACACGTTCTCCAAGTTGTCCAACAGGCAATCAGCACACTAACTACAGTGTCCCGAATCAAGCAAATTATAGTAAGGTTATTAAATTTTAGATGAGTCGCATTTTTTAACACATCTGCTTCACTTTCGAAAGTGAAGCAGATGTGTTAAAAAATGCGACTCATCTAAAATTTAATAATTTTTCGCTTCACTGTGGTGTTCCAATACAGTTGAATCTCAATATATAGTAAGGTTATTGCACTGGCCAATCAGATTCACATTCTTAGTTACAGAATATGCCACTTCTTCTTATTTTAATTTATGTTTTAAAAAATGAGAAAAAAAGTTAACTACATTACAGGAACCGAACTAACAACCTTTGCAACACCAGTTTTCGGCATTATGGTTTGGACTACCAAGACAAATACAGAAACACCACTAGAGTAGGCTACATAATGCAAGAAGGCATTCATTGCTGTTCAGTACACTGGCAGGTGATTAGTTTCAGATTTGAAAGATCTTTGAGACGTTGACTCTTGAGAATGCCAATATATACTTGGGAAGCAGTTTTAAAGACACACTAAGCCATTAATTTCACCCACCTTGTTAGTGAAATTAAATACTAACTTATCAGCATCCGATAGGTTTAACAATATTAATTGTCTATGTTTAGTCACACACCGTGCATTGCCTATCTCAACTTGCTTATATTAAAGTATAAACTTGAAAGAAGCATAGGGACAGTGAAGCACAAATTAGTACAAAAGTGAATCGAGAATATATTGACACATTGCTTCACTCACACTGTTTATTCACAGGACATGTTTCAAGAGCTCTTGCTCCTATCCTCAGCTGATACTCAATTGAATCGAGTATCAGCTGAGGATAGGAGCAAGAGCTCTTGAAACATGTCCTGTGAATAAACAGTGTGAGTGAAGCAATGTGTCAATATATTCTCGATTCACTTTTGTACTTGCTTATATTAGTCACGTCTAGAAGCGCTGAAATTATTTTGGTTTAGTTCATTAACACCCTGTAGAGCTTTTGTGTCTTTATCATGAAGGATTTTAAGTAAGAATATCATATAAATTTTATTCCTACCCATTTCTCTTGAATGAGAGGGCAGGTCTTTCTACAGACAAAGGTGCTGGGAACATTTCCACAGAAAACTCTAGGTCTTATAAATTACATATCCTGATTAAATTCATTTCTGAGCCTATATTCCATTTCTCACTAAATAAGTCCCAAATGGTCCTTCTAGGGTTTCTCTAGGGGCAGTTTCTTCCTGCTTCCTGAAGATCAAAGTTGATATGCCTATGGACATATATCCTTTGTCCTTTCCATTCCCTCAACATCAAATCAGGTATGTCTGTGTTCAGATAAGGAACATTCCATATTTAGGCAAGTGAGTCAACCTTGTATATACTTTTCTCCACTTACAAGTTTTTTATGAAGACTAGTTTCTGGGGACTTCTCCCCTATCGTCAGCTCTGTGGTAGACTGATGATGCATCCGGTGTCTGCATCTGACTTGGTGTTGTGCTGCCATCTAACGTCCTGGTAAGTTTGATGACGTCATCTACCGCGGGAATTTAAAAACTCATCAAGAGGTCCTGTTTTTTCGTAATAAATATGTTTTCCCAAATCTGTAGTTCCAGAGAACAATGGCACTCCACTTTCTGAAATACTTCTTTTTATTCTATATAACATTCCATATATATTCTTAAATCCTTGACTTCTTCTAGGATGCTCAAGGACTCTCAGATCAAACCTAGGAGCTCCTCCTCTGATAAGTCGCAAAGTTTAGAATGCCCCCTTGATTTAAGATCTCAAGATCTATAGTACTCAAAAAGTTGAGCAGTACCTCTCATCTTAGATTGGTATCTGTGCTTCTCCTAATCTTGGGTGTTGAAGTCTTAATCAATAAATAAGTTAAGGTTTCTACTGCTGCAAAGTAACAAGATTTCTAAACTTTCCAGCAAGTGGAAATAGGGCATAGCACAAATATTTGGATAGTCTGCTTCATTGAAACTACCACCTCACTTAAGAAAGTCTGGTCCAAGTGTTCATATGTCTTATCAAAAGCAAGCTCTGGGTTTATCACCATTATCATATTGAAAATACAGACACTGTTTATGTTTAGATCCATAATCTGGCCTCTCTGGGGCCAAAGTCTGAATTATAGCAACTCTTAAATCTTACCTCCATATGATAGTACAAGGGCTCTTCAGTAAAGAATGATCATAATTTCTTGTGTTAGAATTTAATTTTATGATATTCTGTTTGCCTAATGTGTAACAAACAGCTGTAGTAGTTTCATTGTTGGTACCCCTGATTCCTGCCTGTGAGAGGTGGGCTAACAGAGGCATGTTCATTATTGCCTACCGAAATAATGAAAGTGATGCACTAGTACAATATGTGGTTTTGAAATTCTACTTTCATCTCAATAAATCTTTAGCTGAGGCATATACAATATTACAGGAGACTTATGGAGAGTTTGTTCTTTGCCACAGCACAGCTTAAAAGTGGTTTAAGTTGTTTAAAGAGGGGAGACAATCAATTTCAAGGGAAAGTTGACCCGGCACTACAGTTACTGCTCTTATGGAAGAAAACATCAGCACCACTGCTGTCATTATGAGAGAAGATCGGTAAATGACCTTAAGAACACTTTCTAAAATATTGAAAAACATTGCAAGATATCAGGTGTAAAAGCCCTCATTTCTGTAAAACAGGCTGGGTTCTGCACCATGATAATATGCAGCCACATATTGCCATTGTTGTTGCTGAATATCTTGCAAAAAATCAACGTGAAGTTTTCCTCACTCTCCCTATAGTCCAGATTTAGCTCTTTGTGACTTTTTCCTATTCTTTAGCATGAAGAAATACCATCATGGGAGGCATTATCCATCTTCAGAAGCATTAGTGAAAGCTTCGGAGGCAATTTTGAAGGACCTCTTAAAAATTGCTTCCAGCATGTCTTTGCAGACTAGTAGAAATGCTGAGACAAGTGCATCACATCTGAGGGAGACTATTTTGAGAAGGACCATCAAAATTATGAGGATGTGTAAGGGTATGTTGTCAAAAATAATTATGAACATTCTCTATTGAACATCCCAGCCCTCGTATATAGCACTTGAGAAGCAGCAATACTGAGTTTTAAGCTATGCTAAAAGAAGGATATTGTTAGATCCCTTCCTTACTACACTTTCTCGCTTTCAAAAGCTAGTCTTTCCTCATGGGAATCCTCACCTCCGTTTTGGTCTCCTGAACTTCCATAAGGATTTGAATTAGGTTCAGGTGAAGCTTCTGGAGGAACTCCTTAACAAGGAGCCAGTCCTCCCTGTATCCTCCCCCCCCCCCCCCATTCTGTGCCAGTTTTCAAGATCTCCCCTTCCTCTTTCCTTTGCCACTATATGATTCTTGACTTAAGTTTCAGGAAACCAACCTCCTTGGTCAATGTTCCTAAACTATATACTCATCATCCTCTAAAGATGGAGCCTGATACTTTGCCTCTCTGGGAGTTTCTATCCCCATCTCCACTGGAGAACTCAGGACAAGCAGTTCCATTTTTGGAGATGTTACGGTGGTCACTTAACTTATGTTCTCTTCCACATGTAATGACAGTAATTATATTCCAAAATAAAAAAAGAAATAAACCTCTAACATTTATAGAATGTGTTTTATTTAAGTTCAAAGATAGGATGCTCTTGTTGAAAAACCCTTTAATTTGCTTCACAAATAGTTAAGAGTTGTTTTGGTTTGCCCAGACAGAACACTGTAGTTCCTGTAAGAGGTCATTGGGTATCCCAGAGATTCTGTTAATGATACTTCTTCCATGTGCCATTTGGCACAATTATGTAACATCTTGGGGTTGGGAAATTAGTTTGTGGTCTCCTGTGTGATATTCAGAGGCAAATCTGCCAACATGTTCAGCCAAACTCACCAAGCAGGTCTCAGAAATTGACCACCTGAACTGTATGTGATAAGCATTCACGGTAAACCTTTAAAATCTTATGTGCTGTCGGACTACACTAGAGACATGCCACTGCAGGCTTTGAACAGGAAGCATTGTAAGTTACTGATTTAACTATGTTATCACAGAATAATTTCAATGTGCTTTGAGGTAAGACTTCCAGTATTCCACATTTAAAATATTGGAAGGTGAATAACATATATATTTTAAATTTTCTATAATATATAATCCTGCAAAGTAGCTTTTATTAAATTTAATGAAACTGTGGGACAAACAGAGGCTTAAAATAGATTATTATTTTTATATGCAATTTATAGTGTAAAATTCTCTTGGCAATAAACTTTTTTGAAATATTTGAAATTGTTTTCATTTTTTCATGTGTTAAGTAATAATTTTTAAAATTTTTATTACAATGGTTTCTCGGGATTGTAGCCAAGTGATGTTTTTTCTTCCAAGCTTTCAGCCATCTTAACTGGCCAGGTTATATGTCCAATAACCCTGAGGAAGGCCACAGAGTTAAAGTGGCTGAAAGCTTGGAAGAAAAAAACATCCTTGGCTGCAGTCCCGAGAAACCATCATAATGAATCAATGCCGAAAAAGCCTTTGTTATCACTTGACTGCATTTCTATGAACTGACATTAATTATACCTCTAATTTTATTTTAATCTGTTCCAAGGTGAAAGTTGGTGACAAGGAGATAGATGTTTCTGCTGATTTCCGTTGTTACATCACCACCAAGTTATCAAATCCTTCATACACGCCTGAAGTGGCAGCTCGAACCTCTATGATTGACTTTGCTGTTACATTGAAAGGCTTGGAGGACCAGCTGCTGGGGCGTGTAATTCTCATTGAGAAACATGAGCTGGAGGCAGAGCGGACAAACCTCATTACAACTGTAACTGCCAATAAACGCAAAATGCAGGAACTTGAGGAAAATTTGTTGTTAAAACTCACCACAGTGGAAGGATCACTTGTGGATGACCCAACTGTCCTTGAGGTCTGATATAGTTATTAAGTGCAAACTTTTATTATTTTCTATCTTTAGAGTAAACATATGGAATTTTTTGTTTTAATCCAGAATACAATTACACACATGAAGATTAAACAGATATATGTAAGAACTGTTTCATAAAATTTTGAGGAACTCAATATGGACTGTGCCATCTCATTGCCAGAAGATGGTTATTAACACTTTCTCTTCAGAAGCAGTGACAATTTTTGTGGAGGTTTCAGGCATTCTCTGTTTCACATGTTAAAAACCTCGAAACCTTGATTTGTACAGAAATATCTGAGAATGCATAAACAGAATATATCAGTATTTTAGTTAAATCTGGAACAGGATTCCAAATGGATGATGACTGAGATTGAGAGATTGAGATTGTTTATTCACCAATTGTAATAGTTTTACAAGGTTTTGTCATGTGAAGTATATACATAAAGTCAGTTAAAATGGAGAGGTACTACTATCTATTTTTACAATTTTGACTCTACAGTTTCAACCATTATTGGTTTTTGCAATTTTTATATTCTTCTATTGTATAGAAAGCATTCTTGATCAGATAAGATTTTATTTGTTTTATTTTTATTTGTTCTTTCCCCATTTCTTTAATCCAGTGAGGTAAATGATTGTACAAATCTTTTGCCTTACTTTCAATACATTTATTTTGTAATGAGCCTCTTAGTCTATTCCTAAAGTAATTTTCTTTTGTTCTTGTGTTACGTTCATGGATACTTGTATTTTTGTCCTCTTTATGGGAAGTTACAACATATTTTAGACATTCATATGTATGTATGTATATATATATATATATATATATATATATATATATATATATATATATATATATATATATATATATATATATATATATATATATATATATAAATAAATATAGACAAGGCAGCGTTAGTATACCTAATTTCTTAAATGCTGTTCTGCAGGTGTTTCTTTTTTTGATATTTTTTAGAACTCTTATCGCTCTTTTCTGTAGTCTAAATATTTTTAGTATATGTTTCCTCCCTGCTGATCCCCATAAAATAATCCTATAGCTCAAATGTGAGTGCATAAATGCGTAATATACTTGTGTTGTACTATCTTCATCCATGATTTGTTTAACCTGTTTTAGAATATATATACCCCTGTTGAGTTTTTTTGAGAGTTTTTCTAAATGTCTATTCCATTTCAGGTTGTTATCTATTACTAGTCCTAAAAATTTTATTTCACTAACTTGCCTGATTTGCTCACCTTTTATTTCCAAGGAGATATTCGCCTGCATTTTGTTACTTATACTAATCTGCATCCATTCTATTTTCCTTGTATTTAGTGCCATTCCTAATTCTTCCAGGTAAGTATTAACCATCTCCAACAGTGCATTTGCATTACTTTGCAATTCAGCCGCTGTACTCCCTGTTACAATAACTGTTGTGTCATCAGCATAGCCAATGGCTAATTCTCCTGCTTCTTGAAGTCTTTTAAACAGATCATTTATGTATAAAATAAACAAATATGGCCCCAATTTTGATCCTTGTGGTACACCGTGTGTTATACGTTTAAATGGGGATTTGATTTTGGATAGCTGTCCATCTATATTTTGTACTACTTCTACACATTGCTCTCTGTTTAATAAATATGATTTTAGCCAATCTAGTGGAATGCCTCTAATGCCATAATTTTCCATTTTTACCAATAATTTTTCAATATTTACGCAGTCAAATGCTTTAGAAAGGTCAAGAAAAATTGCTACCACTAGTTCTTTTCTATTTAATGCTTTGATAATTATGTCATTTCCTTTGCTTATTGCGTGTATAGTCGATTTCATTTTTTGAAAGCCAAATTGGAACTCTGATACTATATGAAATTTTTTACAATAATTTTGGAGCTGTTCCAGAAAGACTCCTTCCATCACTTTGGAAAAAGCAGAGCATAAAGATATTGGCCGGTAGTTTTCCATCATTTGTTTGCAGCCCATCTGTTTGTATATTGGCCTCACTATGACTTTTTTTAGTGTGTTTGGAAAAATTCCTGAGTTGAAGCTTTCATTTATAATATGTGAGAGGGTCTCAGCTAGCTCATATTTGCAATATTTTACCATCTCGTTTGAGTATTCATCTAAACCACTGGATTTCTTGCATTTTAATGTATTAATCTGCCTAAGGACTTCTTCTTTTGTGATTTCCCGGATTACCATGGAAATACAAATACTTCTTTCCTTTGTGGCTTGGGGCATATGATCTCCAAGTGGATTATTTCGAAGTACCAGGTTGGAAAGCCATTTGGAACAAAATTCCAGATGGGATGGTGCAATTCTGTCCCCTGTTGATGAGCCACTTTTCAAAATATTTTTTATTCTGCCACCCTCTGCTGCAACAGCCAAACGCAAACAAGATGATATATCTCATGGCGTGGTGTCAGACAGATATCCTTCAGAAATATTTTACCACAAATGAAATAAGGTATTCAATTCCTTATTAAAGATACTGATTTTTAATTCAGGTTGAAAATGAATAAAACTTGTAACATAATTTAACGAATAACTTTATAAATGTTGGTTTCCTCTACAATATTAACTTGAAAGGATATTCACAATATTAACTATTGTTCCCTCACACTGATATGGTTCTGCTTCTTAACTTGACAACATCCACACACAATGACGCTAACTCTAGCTAATCTGAAGTTTGAGTTTGATTTATGAGTCACTATGTTTACGTTAACAAGTAAGTGAAGTTTGAGTGTAAACATAATGACTCATAAATCAAACTCAAATATGAAGAATACTTCACTGTTAATAATGCCTCTGCTTTTAATATTTAATCTGAAGTTATTCAATCTGCTTTTCACAAATCCCTTATATCCCCATATTTAGTGAAACTCTGCTTTTCCTTGATTCCTTAAATCCCCACACTTCTTTTATTCTGCTTTTCCCTGATCCCTTGTATCCACACTTGTTTCACTCTGATCCCTTGTTTCCCCACACTTGTTTCACTCTGCTTTTCCCTGAACTCTTATATTCCCACACTTGTTTCATTCTTCTTTTCCCTGAACACTTTCATCCCCACATTTGTTTTGCTCTGCTTTTCCTTGAAGCCTTGTATCCCCACACTTGTTTCACTTTTCTCTTCCTTGTACCCTTATATCTCCACACTTGTTTTGCTCTGCTTTTCCCTGAACCCTTGTATCCCCACACTTGACTCACTCTTCTTGTCCCTGAGCGCTTGTATCCCCACACTTGTTTCACTCTGTTTTTGATCACCTTGATATCCACAATTGTTTTGCTCTGTATTGTCAATAGTGCAATTTATTTGTTTGTTATTTTTTTATCCACTCCGCTTGACTGCTCTTTGTGGATTTCCCCCTCTTCTCTTTCATTTACACTGTCCATTTTTCCTCCATCAATGTACACTGCATTTGCTCCATGTGTTTTCTTGACATTCTCACCGGATATCAAAGTCAGCCCGTCTGAGTCTGCTGTATCAACAATTGTATGCTCTGCATCTTGGATGTTGCTTAAACTGCTTCTCTGCTCTGCCACTTGCTCAACAATCCAAGTTGCCATTTTTTCACATAAATGCTTTATAATAATTCCTTGCTTTCTCACCTTACTTCTTTCTTCAATTAGCCTCCTGTTTACTCATAAGATAATTCCTTATTGCTATAGATGTTCCTCTTAGCTCTTTTGGTTGTTTTAATATTTCTGTTACCAATTATGTAATGCTGAATTTTACCAATATATTTCATTTGCCCTTCAGTTTTCCAATTCTAAATGTGTCCTGTAATTCAGAAACTCTCATATGCATCCATAAACTTATCATTAATAATCCCTTTATCTCATGAATTTTTTTTTTATTTAGGTACTGAACACAACCACAGCAACAGCAGAAGATGTTCGAGAGAAACTGAAAATTGCAAGCTTGACGGAAATCAAAATAAATGCAGCCAGAGAGGAATTTCGACCAGTTGCTGCACGTGGCAGTGTCCTATACTTCCTTATTGTGGATATGTCAATGGTTAATCCCATGTACCAAACTTCATTGTTGCAGTTTCTTGAAAGATTTGATATATCAATGGCTCGTTCAGAAAAGTCCCCAGTAACTGCAAAGAGAATGCGCTTCATAATTGAATACCTTACGTATGAAGTATATCGGTAAGTAATACAGTGTATGTGCTTTGATTAATCTGCAGGGTATGCTTTAGGGTATATTTCTATCTCATAGGCTGCTGTTTAGCTGATTTTTGTCATAAAACTAGTGTACTATTTATAGTCAGTATATTAAAATATTCAAAATGGTATAAATATGGAAATTGATTGTATGTCCACACTAGCAGTGTGTAGACTAAGGTTTGGATAGATAGAGTCAGACTGAAAAGTTCAATGTGATAGTTGGGATTGGAAACCCACAGATCTGTTTCTTGAAAAAAGAACAGCCCTTATACTGATCATCTTTAATGTTGATAATATGGTACATATAGGGTACCATAACATTGCTAACAGGAAGAGATTTTATAAATGTTGAAAATAGTTTATATGCATTAAATATTGTTGTACTTCTGAAGAAGGTCAAATTTCCAATGCAGCTGGAAGACACTAAACCTTGGGACTTACTTTTATAGTATTGTGACTTTGTGGGTTCGTGGAATAAAAAGTCCAATTACACCACTCAACAATGTTCTTTATTTCCACCGACTTACAGTTTAACACTTGCCAATTACACAAAATTACTTGCTGCACACAGTTACAATTCACCAGTTCGTCCGTTACAACTTCACTTGTACTCGCGATTACATAAACTCCGATACCCATACACAGTTCGTACAGTCTTCCGTTGCACAACCCTTTCGTTCATTAACACGTCACTAACACTGCCTTCTGACACCAAGAACTGTCCTCATTCACTAACCAACTGATTGACCAACTCAAACCAACAACTGACTGACTACACCAAAACCAACTCAACAACTGACTCACACTGTCTGTCTGTAACCCTCTTTATAGGAATATCGCCGGTTTCTGGTGTTTACACGATTGTTCTGGTAACAGAAAGATCGAGAACCAGGTGGAAGGAAAACAGACGCACAATTATGTTTCTTTCCGACCGCTGGCTGTCACCACTATAAGACAAACGAGGGAAAGGCGTGGCTAACCGAGCCTCCCCTGTCTTCCGTTGCCAGCTGCTCACAGGGTGTTTCAGCGCTCTCCGTTACACTGCTCCCTTCTCAAAGCTGTTCGCCCTCGAACAGCCCCATCGTAGCGTGCGAGGCGGTCCAGGTGTACCACCAGCATCTGCTCGGAGTCTCAGCCAGAAGTAGCGCTGCCGTAGTTTGTGAATCATTCGGTTCGCTCCCAGGTGTCCTCCTGAAGTACCGGCGTGCACTTCCTCCAAGATTTCCGGGACCTTACTCCGGGGAAGTACCAACTGTCCTCTCTGCGCCTTCCCATCGGGTGACTCCCATACCCGGAACAGCACGCCCACTCTGGTCTTCAACGAGTCCCATTGGGCCCAGTGCGACTTGTAGGTGGCGCTCCTCGGTGCGATGTCCTCCCAGGTTGGTCTCGTCCCTGCGTCCACTTCCCTCAAGAGTGGCCCCAAGTCTGCGTCCGCCAGCTGCTCCCTCCTCAGGCCTGCGCTATCCCAGCCTTCAGCAGGCACTGCCACAACTACTCGGACTGCTGCGGCACGCTCCTCCTCTTCCACTCTTGTGCGCTCGTGGCCGTCCTGGATCTGCGATAGGACACCTCCAATGCAATAGTCGCTGGCGTCGGTGTCCACAATGAAGGCGCCACCCGGTTGTGGGAAACCCAAAATTGAAGCACTGCACAGGGTCCCCTTCGGGTGCTGGAAAGCGTCTTCGGCGTCCTCCGTCCACACATAAGGCCGGTTTTCCTCCGTCAGGCGGGTGAGGGGTTTTGCGATGTTGTCGGCCTTTTCCTCTAAATCGTTAAGGCGGTCGTCTACTTGACCCTTCCGCTTGCCCAGATTCGCGACGTCATCCCTCACGCCGGTCAAACGTTCCTCAAACTTTGCGGCGAGAGCCTCGTTCGCCGCCCTCATCTCCGTTGTCAGTTCGGCCATCTTTGAGGTCATTGTCGTGGCCAAGTTGTTGTTAGCCGTTTCCGTCTTCGCTGTTAATTAGGCCTTCATTTGTTGCATCTTCTCGGTGATGTTGTCTTTAGCCGCTTCTGTTTTTGCAGCGAGCTTTTCAGTTGCCGTCCTCATTTCTCTCAGTTCCGCCGTCATTTCCGTCATCATCTCTAAAATTTTCTCCAATTTCGCGTCCATGGTTGTAATGTTCAGTGATGTTGTTTTCCCGCTTCCTGACACCAGTGTGACTTTTGTTATCCCACTTCTTGACACCAGTGTGACTTTGTGTTATATCCCACTTCTGACGCCAGTGTGACTGTCCTCATTCACTAACCAACTGATTGACCAACTCAAACCAACAACTGACTGACTACGACAAAACCAACTCAACAACTGACTCACACTGTCTGTCTGTAACCCTCTTTATAGGAATATCGCCGGTTTCTGGTGTTTACACGATTGTTCTGGTAACAGAAAGATCGAGAACCAGGTGGAAGGAAAACAGACGCACAATTATGTTTCTTTCCGACCGCTGGCTGTCACCACTATAAGACAAACGAGGGAAAGGCGTGGCTAACCGAGCCTCCCCTGTCTTCCGTTGCCAGCTGCTCACAGGGTGTTTCAGCGCTCTCCGTTACAGTATTATTTTTCATGTCTCAATGAGCACTAGCATTTCTACTTTATTGTATCAGCCTCTGTATTGTAAATATTGCGATTGTTTCTAGTGAATATACATATTGGCTCAAAGGTAAATTATGCACATATATAGCCGGCATGTATAGGGGAGAAAGGAAAGGAAAAAGGAATTAAATATAAATAAGATATATCTAATTTGCAAGAAAAATGGGTATACTCATTTACTTTCTTGTATACATTTACATTTAGTTTTTGTATTTTCTTGTAAACATTTTTCCTATCATATGATACATTATATTAGCATCAAAATTATATTTTACATTTTACTTTCTCTCTCACTTTCACCGTTTCTTCATTCTTCTCCCACAATACAGCATTCTTCCAGCCATCCAGCACATTTGATAGAAATTGTTTTCAAAGTGGTGAATTTTTTCAATTTTTTCAATTTGGTGAAGAAAACTTTTTTATTCTTTTGGCCTTTTATTTATTCATATTTGATTTTTACTTTGGTTTTTACCTTGATGGAATGTTTATTTTATTTTCAATTTTATTTAGAGTTTTTATACTTTATAGTTATGCTTATCTTTGGCTTTTGCCATGATTAGTTTTTAAAGTGTACCAATGTCTGCGCAGTTGAGTGCCCTTATACATATATACATCTATCATCTATTTGATAGATGCTAATGAAACAGTGGTTATAAACATTAATGCCCAAATTCAGTAAACGTTTGCATTGCTGCCTGATAAATTACCGCCAGTTTTGGTTTCACATATTAGCTGTATTTAGCAAATGAGCATGGATTTTCACAATAAAGAAACTTAAAAGGCAAAGATAAGAAATATAAACTGTAGGCCAAATTTTTGCCAATAAATTGGAACCAAAGCTAGTTTATTTTTGGGCCAGTACAATAACCTCAGGCTTAATGTCTTCTTGGCTAGATATGTCAATAAGAGAGATGGGATTTTTTCAGATATGTATCCCGTGGTTTATATGAGCGACACAAGTACTTGTTTACCTTATTAGTGACATTAAAAATAGATGTGCAGAGAGAAGTTTTATCCTATGAGGAATTAATGTGCTTTATAAAAGGAGGTGCTGCACTGGACTTAAATGAGTGTCCTCCGAAACCCTGTAAATGGATCACTGATATAACTTGGCTGAACATAGTTCAGCTTTCCAATTTGCAGAATTTTCATGATGTTCCTACAAGCATCAGTGAAAATGAGAAGCTCTGGAAGGCTTGGTTTGATAAGGATGCTCCAGAGGAAGAGGTTGGTAGTAATATAATTTATATCTACATCCATCTCTTAATACAATTAAAGAAAAATATCCAGTGTACAAATGCCTTAGCAGATAAAACTTATTATAATTGAAAACTTTAAATTTAAATTAAACTAAATGTGAATGTAAATCAATCATAACTGTGAAACAATAGAATGAAAGTAAGCATCTAGTTAACATTACCAATCACATTATATGATTTTAACATAATGACAGTATTCCTATGAGGAACATGAGTAAGGACTATGATACAGTGAAGCACAAAATTAATATAATTTTAAGTCAAACTAGTACTCAGTGCTCCATATACTGCTAGTGTTTACCGAGAATATTGTACAAACGTGCTCGGGGACAGTTTCGAAACCAGAGGCATCTCAGATGTCACTGACCAAGAGGTGAACGCCACCTGCAAGGAAATTGCCAAGGGTGACGTAATCCTGAGTCATCTCTCTGTTCGTGTATGTGCATGGCTTCCAGTCAACGACCTTTCTAAAATCCTCAGCTAATTATGGATTATTGAATTTTGATTTGATGAACTTCATGGAGGCAATAGGACGTCTGTTGGTATCTTGATGAACTTACAGTTTGGATTCTCTTCAAAGGTGGCTGCGAAATTGAACTTTTCCTTTATGTTTCATTGCTTCTTTTTCCACGTGGTTAATGCAGTTGGACCCAGAACACTTTTTAAAGAGTGAATTTCTTGTTCTATATCATGATTATCATTCCAAGAATGGTATGCTACTGCCAATTTGTTTATTTCTTTCTTCCTGATGTTCCTAAAATGCTCTTTAAGCCTAATATTCAAATTTCTTTTAGTTTAAATACGTGAAATATGAAGCTATTAACAGTGAAGCAAACAAATATATACAAATATAACAATTTGTAACTTAAAACTTCACTTATAAGAAATGATGACACTTTTCTTATAAATTGTTTGGGATTGCGATTTCATGGAAATTCTTCCACATTGTCAGCCAGAACCAATAAAACTGTCGTCATTGTTACAAACACTAGATGTTAATATGTTCTTGTTAGTGCTACCAAAATCTGAGAATGAAATAAATTTAAAAACAGAATCAACTGCCAGTATTTCAAAATTCATTACACAATGTTTGTTTTTTAAAATAAATATCTTCTCCCAAACCATTAAATCTATCGGACCATTTAATTTTTTAATAATTTAACTTCTGGATTTATTTCATGGTTAAATGGCCAAAAATTATTTGATACAGCCGATTTATCAGTTTATTTATAATATTTATTTATCAGTTTATTTATGATTGTGATAAAGTTTATACTGGAAAGACAAAACATAATTTAGAAACCAGAATCAAAGAACATTTTCTTAACATCAAGTATAAACAGACTGATAAATCGGCCGTAGCAGATCATTTTTGGTCATTTAACGATGAAATAAATCCAGAAGTTAAATTATTAAAGCAATTAAACAGTCCAATAGATTTAATGGTTTGGGAACATATATTTATTTTAAAAAACAAACAGTGTTTAAGGAATTTTGAAATACCGGCAGTCAATTCAGTTTTTAAATTTGTTTCATTTTCAAATTTTGGTGGTACTAACAAGAACATATTAACATCTATCATTTGTTATGATGACGACAGTTTTGTTGGTTCCGGCTGACGATGTGGAAGAATTTCCATGAAATCGCAATCCCAAAAAGTTTATAAGAAAAGTGTCATCATTTCTTATAAGAGAAGTGAAGTTTTAAGTTACAAAATTGTTATATTTGTATATATCCTTTTAGTTTTTTTCATTGTAAAAGTTGTCACAGCCTTTGTATTTATCCGGTACACACCTGATTTTTTTTTTGTCTGTGGTTTTCTCCTTTTGTATTATAACAAGGAAAACTGTTCAATTTCGACACCACCTTTGAAGAGAAACCAAACTTCAAGTTCATTAAGATACCAACAGATGCTCTTATCATCTTCAAGGAGTTCAACAAATCAAAATTCAATATTTGACATTAGCTGAGGATGTTAGGAAGGTACTAATGAAACGTGTTGCAATATATGGAACATGGAGTACTTGTTTGACTCAAAATATTAATAATGACAGTATTTGATATGCATCGTAATTTTTTATGTTAGAAGTCTTTTAGTTGTTATGCAAGGTGATAAATTTTCATGGACCTCGTTCCATCATGAATGATCCATTTCATGGTTTTCTATTTTTTGTTATCTTTGTAAAAGGTAGCTCTATTTTGTTTCAAATTGTAAATATTTGACAAATAAAACAGAAACCTTGACTATAATACTTCTACTCCTGTTGTGAGAAAAACTCCTTGTGAAAATTTGCTTGGTTGGTGTTAAAGTTGGTTGGTTGGTGTCTAATGTTAAGCAGTTGGCAATGAAGCCATTTGCTCTCTTGCACTCCAGTATTTTGATGTTATTGTTTTTATTTAATCTTTTTATAACTGTTTAAATTTGGGCACCATAAATGGCAGTTACATCACCCTAAGTAGAGAAAGGTATGAACAGGAAAGGAAAAGAAATGATCCCCTAGGTCTCAAATACTCTTAATACCATTGGGGTCGAAGAAAGCAAGAGTTGTCAAGGTTGACTGGATAGGAAAGGTAAAAGAGGGAATCTGATATGAAGAAATATTTGTCCAGGTCAATAACTCACAAACTGACCATTGCAGTCCTTCCCTTTAGTTCATCACATAATTTTGTTTAGATTGGTTCCTTTAAGTCTTCAGATTATAGAAGCAATTAAAGGGCACCTTTCTATTCTAAAAAAATTGATTTGTGATTATTAACAGTTGCACTGTGTGAAGGTGAGGGATCGGACATTAGGCTTTAGTCCAGGTTGGTTCCTTTGAGCCTTCAATTAATCATTAAAGGATTTTGAGGGTCTCCTCCATGTTAGTAACAAAAGTTTTTCCGCAGATTTTCTTGTGAAAATATACAATTTATGTAAAAAAAGTGTTTCATAGTATTAGTAATTCATATAATATGACTTAATCCAACATATCCTGGTAAATATCCTTTTTATAGTACAAAATTGAATCGAGAATATATTGACACATTGCTTCACTCACCTGTTTATTCACAGGACATGTTTCAAGAGCTCTTGCTCTTATCCTCAGCTGATACTCGACTTTGATCCTTTTTATATTTTAAATTCAACATATATTGAAGCATTAAATGGATATTATTACTTTGTATTTTATGAGCTCTTACATTTATTAAGGAAAAGAACTACTAAATGTTATACATTGCATCATTCATACATTCACCTACACATCTCGAGGCAGTTTAATACACAAACTAACATGTGTGACATTCACATGACTGTCATAACTTTGCATAAAGTTTATATACAGCATTTCTTCTATTCAGTTAATACTAATTACGTTGTTCTGAAAGGTTTTAACTAGGTGCTAAAATACTGTTAGTGTACAGGAGTTTGAAACAACACTAAACTCTATAAGCAGTTCATATACGTCAGCCAAGAGCTCATAAAATACAAAATAATAATATCCAATCAATGCTTCAATATATGCTGAGTTTAAAATATAAAAGGATATTTAGCAGGAATGTTGGATTAAACCATAATTGTGTGTGTGTGTGTGTGTGTGTGTGTGTGTGTGTGTGTGTGTGTGTGTGTGTGTGTGTGTGTGTGTGTGTGTGTGTGTGTGTGTGTGTGTGTGTGTGTGTGTGTATATGTATATATATATATACTAAACTACCACACTACTATATATAACTACTAAAATAAATAAACTAGAGCCATTAAATATTTCTAAGGTTATTATATTGCTCAATATCAAACACTCTTTTTAGTATATACTTTGACGACCTGATAAATCATGGAAGAAGCTAGTAATAGCAGGAATTAACTTAGGAATAAGGTTAGTAAAAAATGACAATCTTTGTAAATGACTAAATATTAATAGCAAAAAGTGAAGTTGAACTTCAAAAAATGACACATACACTAAATTTAATAATAAAAACATATAATGTGGAAATTTCAATTGACAAAACAAAACACATGGCATTTTAAGGTAATTATCCATTGAAAAAATATTTATAGTTTATTTTTAACATTCCGTCACTTACATTTTTATTTTTTGAGGGATCAATTTCGGAAGTAATTGCTTCCATTTTCAACCTCTAAGGTCCGTCTATCATATTGTGACTTTGTGGGTTCGTGAAATAAAAAGTTGAGGTTACAAACACAAAAAAATTGCACTTTATTTTCGTAGCAATACACTGTTCACAATTACAATTTAATGTACACAATTAGTTGATTTTCCAATATCAATCTACACGTACGCTCGATGCTACTTGCACAACGCACGCCATAACAATACTACTCTCAACTGACTGTTGCTTCCGGTATCGATCGGCCCCGAAGTTTCTCGATTCTCCTTTTATGGAGGGGGAAAACATTCTCGAAGCTTCGTGCAACTTCGAGCGGTAGGAGGAGGGGTAAACAAAGACCCAGCCACCCCTCCTGTTTCCCCTCCCTCCGCCGGCCTACATTTATTGATCGGCATCGTGGGCTTGCCGTTTGGGTAACAATATGTTGTTTATGTTTAAAACCTACTACAGATATTTTTATATATGGTTGAAGCTAGAAACAGAGATGTGTTAAGATGTGTTTACTTAGGATGAGTTGGATTAGTAACAGTAACATCACTTTTTTGATCTCTGTTAACATGTTTCGGGAACATGTGTCCCTATCTTCAGAACATGTCCTACTGACTCATGTTGTTGTTTCTGTTTCAACACCGGTAGTTTATCATAAATAAGCACAAGAAAGTAGTTTAGAGAAGGTTTTTTTTTTTTTTTTGGTTGCTTTTGAGACCATAGTGCCTAATTAACTCCTTCCCTTTCTTTTCAGAGCTAATGTCCATATGCATGTCAACCAACTAAAGTAATATTAGTAATAATTACAACCATGATTTTAGGTGATTCCTGATGGATATGATAATCTAGACGTGTTCCGTCGCCTGCTGCTAGTTCGATCATTCTGTCCAGACAGGACCCTTGCCCAGGCTCGCAAGTACATTGAGAACTCACTAGGTTCCAGATATAACAATCCTGTAATCACTGATTTTGCACAAATGTTGGAGGAATCAATACCCCTTACACCTATGTTGTGTCTCCTCAGTCTTGGAAGTGATCCTACCAACTCAATACTTGCTTTGGCAAAGAAGCTTGGATTTATTGTCCAGGCAATCTCAATGGGACAAGGACAGGAAGTTCATGCAAATAGACTGATGAAGGAATGTAGAGAAGAAGTAAGTATATGCTGCAGCACTGTTAAGTTAGTTTCCTTATTGAGAAGGTGAAACAGGATACTTTAAAATGTTCTAATAGTATCAAATATTTTATTTAAATGAATTCATACATATGGGGTTAGTTTAAATCTTCCATCACCTAAATATCTTTTGTGCCATGATTTTCATATATTTCAAAATATGAGTAAATAAATATTAGATTTTAAGTACTTTATTGAATAAGATGAAGCAAATTTATTAAATTAAATAGAATATAGTATATTTTTGTAATAATTAAAAACATTATTTAATTTTTTTTTTTTTTTTTTTTTTTTTTTTTGGGAGCGGGGTCACTAGGGAACCTTCACTATGCTCATACCTGTATTCGCTTGAAAGTTTGATGACATCATCTCTCTTCTATGTGTGGCCTGTGCACCAAAAATTTGCTGCGGAGTAGAACTGCAATGCCCAAAACTGAAGCTTTAAAAGTGCTGCATGTGACCACTTGCAAGTAGGTGCTGAATATCACAAAAGAACTCCACAATGGGTACTTCAGTAAAAACAAATAGAGCAAATATATGTGAAACAACAATGTTCTTGTGCCCTACTGATTTCGAGGAAATTGTTTCAATAATATCCAAATTTAAATCCAAGTACTCTTCAGGTATTGATAACGTTCCTGATTTTTTGCTAAAGAAATGTTCTATTCTTATTGCACACCCGTAATAACTCACTTGAACATGCAGTGTTTCCAGAAGCTCTAAAAATTGCTAAAGTAAAGCCACTATACAAAAAGGGAGATAAAACTGATTTACTAAATTATTGTCCAATTTCACTCTTATCCAGCTTCTCTAAAGTACTGGAAAAGATATACTATAAAAGACTTATAGCATTTACAGAGATGAATGATTTAATATCTAAAACTCAGCATGGGTTTTGTAAACAAAAATAAACAGAAACTGCACTTTTTGATTTTGTAAACAGTGTAATAAATACTTTGGATAACAAAGACAAAATACTAGGCGCACTTTTCGACCTAACTAAAGCATTCAATGTACTAAACCACAATTTACTATTCCAAAAATTAGAACATATGGGTATTAGAGGGCATGCATTGGAATGGATCAAATCATATCTAAAGGACAGAAAGCATACAGAAAAATATTGCATTAAAGAATACCAATCAGACACAAAATATATTAAGTTTGGTGTACCACAAGGTTCTATGTTGGGTCTTAATCTTTTCTTATTGTTTGTAAATGACTTACAGTCAAATAATACCGCTAAAACAATAGTTCAATATGCTGACGGCACAAATATATTAATTGAAAGCAATGCACTTGAAGAGCTACAAATCTTATCGAGCAGAATGTTCAGTAATATTTCTAAATGGTTCAGCAATAATAATTTAATTGTAAACTTGGATAAGACACATGTAATTCATTTTCAGTTTTCTCAGAATAAGTCTCCTGTACAATCACAATTAATATGTAATAATAAAAGTAATTAAGTATGTAAATACAACTAAATTTCTTGGTCTTTGGATACAGAGTAACCTAAAGTGGGAGATACATGTTGATCATCTAATTAAAAAAATGAGTAAAATTTCTTATAATTTCAGACAACTGGTACACATAGTTAACATAAAAACTCTCAGAAGTGTGCATTTTACGTGTGTTCACTCCATTTTAAAATATGGCATAACATTATGGGGTAACTCACCATATTGTAAGTCATTATTCATAATGCAAAAATGGATTCTAAGAATACTTGGAGGAGTTAAATCAACATCTACGTGCAAACCATTATTTAAAAAATTTAAAATCTTACCTCTCTCATGTATTTTAATTTTTGAAATTTTAAAATTTACAAACACAAATTTAATGAAAGGAAATGGCCACTGTACCTTTAATGACACAGTTCATAATCATAATACAGACAGAGAATGGCTATTCACACACAAGAGCTCATCAAAACAGTGTAATAAACCTAGGAATCAAATTTTTTAATAAACTGTCTATAGCCAATAAAACCACTTGCAATTTTTCAGCATTTAAAAAGTCAGTTTTGGCATACTTGCTAGACCATGATTCATCATGAAATTCTGTTACAAAAGCTGTACTATTATGGGATAAGGGGAATAGTATGGGATTGGTTCCAATCATATTTAAAAAATCGGAAACAGATGGTGGAAATCACAAATGTCGATGAGCGGAATGTCGTACGTAATCACTATTCAAAAATGGAAAAAATTAAATATGGAGTTCCCCAGGGATCCATACTAGGACCCGTCCTCTTTTTAATATTCATAAACGACTTCCCAAATTATTTAAATCCAACTCGAGTAACTATGTTTGCTGACGACACAAATGTTATAATAAAGGGAAATGAAAATGCAAAACACATAACCAGTAAAATTGAAACTTGGTTTGCTGAAAACAAATTGATTATTAATACAAACAAATCTTCAGCAATATCATTTCGTCACAAACAAAATAAAAATGTTGACAAACCTGACATCAAGTTGTATGGTGCATGTGTTTCTTATAAGACAGAAGCAAATTTTCTGGGAGTATGGATAGATCAGCATTTAGACTGGGAAGCACACATAAAATATCTAGTAATAAAGTTAAATAAATTCTACTTCTCATTAAGAGTAATAAAAAATGAGTTGTATGCAAGTGACATGAGAACCTTATATTTTGCATATGCAGAAAGTCTAATGAGGTATGGCATTATGTTTTGGGGGGATAGTAGAGACAGTCACTTGGTTTTTAAAGTACAAAAAAGGATTGTTAGATGCCTAATGTCAGGAAAAAAATATGACTCCTGCAGGAACTTCTTTAAGGAGTTGAAAATCTTGACTCTGCCCAGTCTGTATATATACTGTTTGCTATGTTATACAAAACAAAACCTTGAAAATTTCACCACAAATAATCAAATACATCATCATAACACCAGAGGTAAAACAGACTAAAGAACAATAACACATAGAACTACACTTTATTCCAACGGAGTTAGATATTCAGCAGTCACTCTGTATAATAAACTACCGGCCAATCTGAAAAACATAAAATCCATGAGGTGTTTCAAACTATCGTTGAAAGAAATTTTATTAAGTGATTCATATTATGATATAGGTGAATTTCTAGATACACTGTAGCTGGCCATATAATTGTATATATTTGTGATGCATTTTAAATGCTGTGTAGTTGTAGAGCCATGCAACTATATATATTTATGAGTTCATGCTTAGATCTTATTAATTACACTTGATGCAACTTATTTTTTTATTTTTTTTTTATTTTTATACTTATATTATTTGTATTGTTCTAAATATTTGTATTGACGTATCCAATGTCATTGTATTGACTTAACGGATGAATAAAACTACTACTACTACTACTACTACTACTACTACTATTCTGTTAGTGAATTTATGGAAAGTTTATAATATTGTTACATTTCTGAATTAATTGTGTATATTATAAAATTCTTGAGATATCTTTATAAATCATTATTTTGTACAAACACTGACTTGTCCTTATTGGATGTGACTTGTTAAATTACAAGTATAGTTAATTGCACTGTAAATTCACAATTTGACGTGTCTTATATCATAGTACTCATGTACAATGTATGATTTACAGTGAATAAATGATCTATCTATCCCTCATCAGCTATGTGCTGGCACATGTTATGTATGCCTGTGTGTAGATGCTGCCCTCAGGGGTAAACAATCCCTCCCGTATAATGCTGTTATTATGTCTATATGTTCCTACATATTCTTGACTCATTTTTGGGTCTTACAGTAGGCCATCAAACTCTCAAGTGAATACAGGTATGAGAATGAGCATTCCTTGTCAGGAATGACTGACTAGTAGCTATATGCCCTCAGTATATATTTTAGTTACTCACCTATGTGTATAAAAATTATGACAAATTTATGCAAGAATAAAATCGTCATCATTACAGCATTCAAAAAGAGTCCAGCATAAAATACCTTATGCATAGACTAATACTTTATGAAAAAGCACCCTATTATATGAGTATAAAAATACATAATAAATTGCCTCAAAGATTCAAAGAGATAAAACTTCAAAGTTGTTTAATAAAAGTGTAAAAGAATTGCTATTAGATAAGACATATTACTCCATACAACAATTCTGGATAACACAATATTATAACTACTATTAAGCCTCGCATTATTTGTAATTGACAGTTTATATTTCATAAATAATATCTTATATACTATCTATACATTAGAATTAGTTTTCTCTTTTATTTTAATTCTTGTTTTATATATAACTTGGTGAGGTAAGTCATCCTAGGGGTAAGGTTATCCTAGGGCGAGGTCATCCTAGTGGTAAGGTCGTCCTAGGAGTAAGGTCATCCTAGGAGTAAAGTTGTCCTAGGGGTAAGATTGTCCTAGGGGTAAGGTCATTCTAGGTGTAAGGTCATCCTAGAGGTAAGGTTGTCTTAGGGGCAAGTTTGTCCTAGGGGTAAGGTCACCCTAGGAGTAAGGTTGTCCTAGGGGTAAGGTAGTCCTAGCAGTAAGGTCATCCTAGGGGTAAGGTTGTCTTAGGGGCAAGTTTGTCCTAGGGGTAAGGTCACCCTAGGAGTAAGGTTGTCCTAGGGGTAAGGTAGTCCTAGCAGTAAGGTCATCCTAGGGGTAAGGTTGTCTTAAGGGTAAGATTGTCCTAGGGGTAACGTCATCCTAGGAGTAAGGTTGTCCTAGGGGTAAGGTTTTCCTAGGGGTAAGGTAGTCCTAGCGGTAAGGTCATCCTAGGGCTAAGGTTGTCTTGGGGTAAGATTGTCCTAGGGGTAACGTCATCCTAGGAGTAAGGTTGTCCTAGGGTTAAGGTTGTCCTAGGGGTAAGGTAGTCCTAGTGGTAAAGTCATCCTAGGGATAAGGTCTTAGGGGTAAGGTTGTCCTAAGGGTAACGTAGTCCTAGATCCTAGGGGTAACATGCTAGTCTCTGGTTCCTTAGGTTGCAGGTTTCAAATCCAGCAGAGGGTAAAAATCCTCAGCATGGCTTCCTTTAGAAGGAAGGTAAAGCTGATGGTCCCATGTTGCAGATTTACAGTATGTAAAAGAACTTCAAGCCTGATAAGGAGGCCTCTTAGCAAAAGTAAGCAGTCTTTTATGCCTAATATAAAATGATAAGCTGAGAACCACAGAAGTTAATGAATGTCCTTAAATGAAAGCACATTCGCAATTTATTTGTAGTTGATTGTTTTGAACATGCTCTGTGTTTTCAGAGCACTTTAACAATAGGAAAACTCAGTGATGATAACTGACTTCCTAGTGAATGCAGGAAGTGATTGTTGATGCACAAAATTGCAAATGTAGTGTTGCAATAGCAAAATATGTAAAAATATGTGCCATGTATTTTGGTTGTGTTTTGTGTGCACATAGTTTACCTTGTCAGATGACATGTGATGTGGTGGCCTTAATGTAACTTGGTTGGGTAATAAATACCCAAATGTATCATGCATGTAAATAATGTCGGTAATCAATGATCTGTAGAGCGCACATGCACTGATTGATCAATAAATCAGTTAAAAAGATAAAAAGACCTATCTGCTTTTGTTTTCTATTTATACCTCCTGGTTAATTTGGGTAAACAGGACTTCAAAAGCAAGCAAGTTGGACACTTGAAACTTCAAGTATAGCTCAGAATCTTGGAGCTGGAGGACAAGTAATATTAACTTGCCTTAAAAAAAAACTCCCCTTTCTTAAACTTTCTTTACATGAGAAAAACTTCACAATGAGCTAGAGAGTTATAAATATAGCTTACAACTGAATGAGATTGCAATATTGTCACCCAATTATCAGAAGGCATGATACCATCTGGCAGGTAGGTTGGGTGACAGAAAGCGTTAAGGCTACGCCTACCCTTGTGACTGGTTGGCGCTCACTGAGGGGGTGGGGGAAAACTACCACAAGTCAATGGACCGTCCCTTTCCCCTCCCCCTGACTTCTGGAACAACCATGATATTTCATCTAACCAGGAAGCTTGTGGATTTGTCAGTTGGTGCCTATATAAGTGATGCGTTGGGCTGGAAGAGAGTTAGTTCTTGGCGAGCAGCCGTGAAGAGCGCAGTGCTAGTGAACACACTGGAAGATTGTGTTCGAGTATCAGAGGAGTTCTTTGTCGGATCAAGAGAGAGAGAGAGAGAGTTGTACTGCAAGGCGCTGAGTAGCAAGTGCAGTGTGGATTCAAATTGTGAGAGTTACGTAATTGTGAGTGTTACGTAATTGTGAGTGTTACGTAATTGTGAGTGTTACGTAATTGTGAGTGTTACGTAATTGTGAGTGTTACGTAATTGTGAGTGTTACGCAATTGTGAGTGTTACAAAATTGTCTGTGGTATGCGATTTGTAAGTGTACTAACTGTAATTTGGTGGAAATAAAGAACTATTTGTATTTCTGCAATTTGGACTTTTAATTCTACGAACCCACAAAGTCACAATATTAATTCTCTTTAAGAAAATCTCCTCATCCCAATCTATCTTTTTACATTTTAAAACTAACCTCACAATGAGCTGGAGGGTTGAAATTGTTTAGTTAGCTCAGAACTGGATGAAAATGCTATATTATGCCATTTTTAGGAAAATCCCCTCACCCCAAACTACCTCTAACATGGAAAAAGTTTTAAAAATGTAGAGTTTCTCAAAAATGGCTAAGATTCTGTCTAAAATACCACATGCTTAAGATATTTTTATGACAAAAGGAGAGCATATCTTAAATTCTCTGGATATACCCTCGGAAGTTTTTTCAGACTTAAAAACACAGCTCAGAACTGGGTGAAAAGCTTATCGGCAAACAGACGTGGTTTTTTTAGTTTTTAATTGTTTAAATAAAATATATAAAATCTTATTATACCTTTTTCAAAATGTACTATAAAGTATAAAATAATTTCTCCATGCCCCATACAGATTTATAGCATCATACAAGTTTCCCTAAAGATTTGTGATTATGAATTTTTTAATGACAATGAAAATACTAGTATGATTTAAAATGAAAAATGTGGGGCACATACATTAAATAATAGCATTCTTTTTCCCATTTCAGTTTAATGTCCAAAGAGAATAGAAAGTCCTATAGAAATTGTCTAATAGAGAGGAGAGTATGGAGTAACTGTTGTAGGTCAGTTCATATTGTCTGCTGTGCAATAAAATTGTTAGTGATGTCAAACTGTTCATGCATCATACATACATTCCATATAATGCTGCTAAGTTTCTCTCATGAGCAATTAGTGAATATCTATGTAGTTCCATTTATTTGCTGCATTGAAGCACTAATGATGGTGGCTATCTTTTAGCAGATAGAGATAGATAGAGAGAGATTGATTTAACAGGTTAGTGCAAGTGAAGCTGCAGATGATGCTAGTTTATTAATAAATTCAGACTTCTTATTTCATTTCTGCTTTAATATTTGTAGGGTGGGTGGCTACTACTCCAAAATACTCATCTAAGTGTCGCCTACATGGATGATTTATTTATTATGCTGAATGAAATGACAGAATACAGTCCAGACTTCCGGATATGGGTTACAGCTGAAGAAAATAAAAAATATCCTATCACTCTACTGCAAATGAGTATTAAGTACACAAATGAACCACCATCTGGTAAGTCAGAATTCATCTTGCAAAATCTGTAAATTTATTAAAATTTGTTTCTAACAAATAAACAGTGCAATGCAGCTTATGAAAGTGTTCATCATTTGTTATTAATGAGGTATGTTTGATTTATTGAACCAGGATAATGATAAACTTAAGGGGAGATGTTACGTCCTATATCACCCATTTTAAATTTGACAAACTTAAGTATCTACCTTTTTCTTCCTTCTTTTTTTTTGAGTTTGATTTATGAGTTACTATGTTTACACTCAAACTTCACTTACTTGTTGTATAATTGAAATGTTTTCAAGATCATTCGATCTCATCCTCAGCTGTTTGGTGACTAAATGAACATTCCTCTTCTTCCACTACTACGGAGCTCCGATCACTCTGCCATCTGGTGTTAGGGGCACTAAGTTTTACTACTTCATTTAATGTATTAAATTGTATTGAAGTATTAAAACTTAGTGCCACTAACACCAGATGGCAGAGTGATCGGAGCTCCGTAGTAGTGGAAGAAGAGGAATGTTCATTTAGTCACCAAACAGCTGAGGATGAGATCGAATGGTCTTGAAAACGTTTCAGTTATACAACAAGTAAGTGAAGTTTGAGTGTAAACATAGTGACTCATAAATCAAACTCAAAAATGAAGAATACTTCACTGTTAATAATGCTTCTGCTTTTAATATTTACCTACCTTTTCCTTATGAATTATTAGAGATACTGAAATTACATTTGACAGGTAAAGAAACATGCTTATTATTTGTGCTGAAATGCTTTAGTACTGTTTATGTTCATGAACGATTAACATTAACAAATGTTAATGATTATGAAATTATGTTCGTAGAAAAATTTTAATTTTGGCTACTGATTTTTAACCTTTTAAGTTATGAAATTGTTTTTTACTACTGTTTATGATTCAAAATCTTATCAAAATATCAGGAGATGTAAAAGTGCTTGCAGAAAGCACCATGTAAATTGTGTATGTGCAATAAATCAATTTGAAATAAATGTATGTGTGTGGAAACAAATATAGTTTTGAGAAAGCTTAACCTAATTAAACTTAACTTTAGTACATTCCAGAAACATATTCAGGGTTCTTGTCAGCATTTATCTCTCTTCTGCCTCTTTTAGCACTTAAGGTAAGGAAATCTAGGCTGCAAAAGAGGGCATAACCTAAGTGCAGCATGCCATTAAACCCCTTCACTCATTAGACATTGCAGCATTTTTAAATAATCAATTTAACTAACTGTTAACTAACTGGATAACAATGCCAGTGATACTTGGCTTCAAGTTTGGGATTTATGATTTAAGGCATAGTAGGAGTGGCTAATCTGTCAAATCAAACATGGGCTTTCTTTTTCAGCCACAATACACCGGAACACATTCTAGTAAACTTTTACAAACTCTAGTGAAATTTGAAATTGAAATTACTGTCCATATTGAGTGCAAGAGTTTTCATTCTGTTATCATCATTGATGCAGAAGAAATTCTTTAATACTCTATGTTTAGTGCTACCATCTTCCATTTGTTAGCCTAAAACTGCCTTACAGCCACCTATCACACCCTGTTCCTTAAAATTAGTAGGATTAGAGAGCCAGAGCTATAAATGAGCAAACGGCTATGCAAAGGTAAAACAAGCAGGCTGTGGTAATATGCAGTCCTCTTCTTTGCATCTGCTTGATTATAGTGCAATACTGTTATTTTCCAAGAGTAGAGTGTGATAGAACTTAGGTTTTCAGGTTTGTTGTACAGTTTGATCGAGTGAGAGAGTTCCAGTAAACATTTTTACAGAAAAAAAAGCACTGAAATCAAGGATTACAGGATCATATCCCAGTAAAACGTATATCCCACATTCAGTATAAATTGTAATAAAAGATGGATAGGACCTAACTAAAGTGATATGTGTGATGGCATGTTTGATTACTTAAGAAACGAGTCATTCATAGTATTAGGTAGTTAATACGATAATGCTGCAACCATCATGCATTTGGTTGGCAGTTTAAACATGTTCAGAGATCAGCGCTCTAAAGTAACAAAATATTTTGTCACTTTTTATTTCTCTTCCTATACCAAGAGGACAACCTTTAACAGTACTCCTCATTTCAACAGGTATCTGTAAAGGGGTACCCTAAAATTCAGAAAAATGCTCAACATTTTGTTTTTTCATGTGCTTAATTAATTTAAACTTCAAGATATATTAAAAGTTAAACGTTTATCATCCTTGATCATGATTTGGTCCTTTAAATGACAATGGAATGTTGTGTATTTGAGATCAGTATCTTGTTTTGTATTTTATAATTTGTAATAGTTTGGGTAATAGCTTTGATAGTATTAATCACAAAAGGAGATAATCATAGGATTCAAACATTCTCAGATGCGTCTTGAAAATGTTTTGGTTTTCATGCAATTTTATAAAATTATAAAAATTAGTTAACAAAAAAAGGCATGCCGCATGTAATGGTTCAAGTGTGATAGATCTACCGGTATACAAAGGAGAAAAATTAAATTAATAGAACAAAGGGGATTTTGGAACTCTAATACCACACTGCTTAGGAAACACATTCCAATTGAAAAATCAATAGAAATAGCAAAGGAGAGACAACACAAGAGGAGAACAGAAAAACGGGGCAAAAAGTTAAGGATACTAGACCCACAAACAATAAGACACAGCAAAGAAGAGATAGAAAAAGTAAGAGGAGATATAGAAGGACAACTAGAAACAGCTATTGAACTAACGAATAACATAATATAAAATGCTTGTCAAGAAACAAAAGGAAGAAGGTTACTGCCTTGGCTTAACAAAGAACAAAAAGAAACACTGAAAGCCCAAGGATTAGCAAAAACTACAAAACGAAATGAGGACTTTATCATAACGGTGCACCATTAATTGTATGCCCAAGTCTTAGGACTCTGCCGCCAATGTCCACAGCCACAAAGTCACTTCATTCTGCACCTCAGCGTCACTGTGAAAATGTTTTCCTGCCAGAAAACACTTTATGAGATAGAAGAGATGAAAGTCACTTAAAGCAAAGTTGGGGCTGTAGAGTGAATGTTCGAAACTTCCAATCCCAAACTTATTCAACACATTTCATCTGGCATTGGCTGTATGGGGTCTATCATTGTTATGCACAAGCGTGATGCCTCTTGTCAACATTCCATGTCTCTTGTTCAGGATTGCCTACCTGAGTTTGCAACGTCTGGCAATATCGATCAGCATTTGTGGTCTCCCCTTACGGTAAAATTCGCACAAGAGGATTCCACATCGATCCACATGATTTTTTGACAGATATTGACTGCTTGAATTTGGTCTTCACAGGTGAACAACTATGCCGTCAATGCATCGATTGTTGTTTTGTCTCTGGAGTGGCATGCACACACATACTGTCACACATAATGTCCTGTCCATACATGTGACACAATTGACGATGGATCTCTGCTGGAGATTGCTTTTGAGCATGCAAAATTTGGATGACTGCACGAACCTCGCATTTGGCGGGAGACAATATTAGAGCAGTCACTTTCTCCTAGCATAGAGCAGTAACCACTGCCGTCACAAAACTGAAACTTTACTACAATGCACAGATCTACGATGTTACCATATACTCCCTCTCTTCTTCTGCACATGGGCATTCCTATCTGGCTGGTTGTGCCATTTCTGGATATTGGGACTTACTTTCTGGATGCACCTCGTACATGGTATTAGAACACATCGACCAAAACTTCAACTTTTGTTCAATAAATGTGAACCTTTTGTTGTATGTTGCAATAGACAAAGCCACATCTGCAAATCTTTTTTAAATCAGGTGTGTACCCCTCTAAGGTGTGACTTATACCTGAGGAGGGTGTTCTTGTGTGCAGGAGCACTATGATGCTTCTCAGAGATATATTTGGGAATCTGTATCTTTACAGGTAACATCCAGTCAGCCACTGTCATTATCCAGTTTACTATTTGCAGTATTTATGTACATACATCCAATTAATATCTTGCTTACTAAATTAGAAGTTCTGGTGTCCCAGTTACCAGCACCTTTTGCTGTCAGTGGGACATGTCAATGCCCATCATCCACTCTGGGAAACTTGGGCTTAACATCAATAAACTAGCTCTCTTGCAGACCAGAAAGCCTATGTTTCTTTTTGGCTCCAATATCTTTTCGCACATTGATTTGGCAGTTTGTTCTCCACAGTTAGCAGTTTCCTTACAATGGAATGTCATTTCTGATTTACATTCCAGTGACGGTTTTCCATTTCTTATTGGTCTCTTAGCATCCTGTGCCATGGTGTAGCAGGCTAGGGTAGCATGTCTTGGTCCCTGGCCACGGAAAGTAGCCTGGGTTCGATCCCACCCATGGGGTATGCATTTTAAGTCTCTGGTATAGGACCAGTGCCCACTCAGCATTGTGAGGAAAGTGAGCAGCTTACGCTAGGTCATAAAAGCCAATGTTCCAGCTGGGGGATGCTGAGATGCTGACCACATCTCCTCATATCGGTTGGATGATCGCACACCTCTGCCATGCGTAAGTGGATGTGAGGCTGGCAATTGGGTTGGTAGGCCTTGTTCCTCTTAGTGCTGTCACACCAGGGGATTTTTCTTTCTTTATTCGTCTCTTAGCACAAGATGTGTGTTCTGCATATTTGCCTAGCAGACATTTTAATATGACAACTAAAACCTTTATACCTAGAAAAAGTGTGGAAAGAGAATGCTAATTTAAGGTGAATATAAGCCAGCATATATCAAGTTTTATATTTGCTAGACCATTCGGTCTTTAGGTTGTGCTCTTTGTACCACACACATATCTCTTTTTGTAATAAATTTAGAGGCAACAAAACAGGCTATTCTGTTGAAATCCCTATATTGAACTTCTCTTCTAGGTACATGGTTAAAAAGGTAGTAAGCTCTGTTTTCTATACTAACTTGAAATATTGTAAGATATATTACACCATACACATTTTTTGGATTACTTTTCTATTGAAGTAAGTAGCTGCTTGATGTAATATTCTAGGTATGCGAGCTGGACTAACAGGAACATATCAACGAATGGGACAGGATCATTTGGATTACACAGATGCCCCTGAATATCTGCCATTAGTGTATGCCATTTCTTATCTGCATACAGTAGTACAAGAACGCCGAAAATTTGGTCCTCTTGGTTGGAACATTCCTTATGAGTTCAATACTGCTGATTGGTATGCTTCATGCCTTTTTGTACAGAACCATCTTGATGAAATAGATCCCAAAAAGGGTATAAGTTGGAGCACTCTCAGGTAAGACAAATGCATGCTTTAAAATACACAAAATGTATTTCTATATTTTACAATGTTAAATTTATTTCACTGTGACTTTTTAGGATACTGTTAATAATATAGTAACAGTCTCCTTCACACGTATGCCCTACATTAATTTTAACAGATAATATTTTATGAAATAAACTTTTACAAATATACAGGATGTAACACAAAGGTAAGTCAAAATTTTGGAAAAACATTTCTTACATATAGAGGATAAAAAAATGTAATGTGAACATATGTCTGGAAATTATTTATTTCCTTGGTAGAGCTCCTTTTCTACAACTCACTTACATTGCAAGATATGTAATACGTAGCTGTCCTGTAGCTATAACCCACAGCAGAATAGTGATTTAACTGTAGGGTAGTAAATATTCTTGTATATCTTGTTAAATTGGGTGGTAGTCCACTTGTTAGGCACTGGTACTCAGTTAATTCTTTATTTTAGGCTTTCTGTCCATTAATTTCTGAATAGCAGGTTCCCTGGTAAATAGATAGGAAGAGGTGAACCAATTTCGTTGACTCCATGCTCGCCTGATTTTTATTTGTGGGGACATTTGAAATCTCTTACTTATGCAACTCCAGTTCCAGATGTAGAAACTCTTCCTGCTCCTATTGTAGAAGGCTGTCAGACAATACAAAATTCTCCAGGCCTAACTCAGCTCATTAGGGAGTTCATATCACTATGGTTTGACGGATGTTGTATACTGTAATATATTCTATGTAGTACAAACATGAACATTTTATAACGGTGATGATGACGATAATGATGACGACGATGACGAAGATGATGATGACTTCCAAAGGAGCACGCAACAAGCCTTTGGAGAGATAGAGTCAACCTGAAAAATTCAATGCCATGACTGGAATGTAAATTTTTCAGTTAAACTCTATCTATCCAAAACCTTAGCTTAACACAGCTAATATGGAGGAATGATTAATTTCCATCAATTAACTTAAGCCTTTGGAGGTTTAATGCTTGAAGGAGAATGGTGGCAGTGGCGGTGGTGGTAGTGACAGTGTATTAAGATAAAACTTGTTGATAATAATGACTTGCAAACTTTCAACCAGTTCTCTGTATTTGTTATTGAGATATAAGAGTGTTGCATAAACATATGAATTTAACATGCCTTATATTTTTATATACAAAATATGTAAACAACACTAATAACAATATATCCAGAAACATTCTAATCAGTTTGAAAGTAATGAGTCGGTAATTCAAACACGAACATCACTCAAAATATCCTTAGTTGGACATGTTTCAGAGAACGGTTTGTCCCCATCATCAGCAGCTATCCGACTGATAACTGATGACAGTCGGATAGCTGCTGATGATGGGGACAAACCGTTCTCTGAAACATGTCCAACTAAGGATACTTTGAGTGATGTTTGTGTTTGAATTACCAACTCATTACTTTCAAATGTTAAATACATCACTGTTTCTAACCTTTTGCTTCAAATAATAAGTCTAATCAGTTCTAATTTGTCCTGAACATAATTACCTGAAAAGAATTAATGAGAAATAGGACATCATATTTCAATATTAAAGTTTGTTTTTCTGTTTAATTACAGTAATCATCATATTAAAAAGGATATGCTATTTATGAACTTAAGCAAAAATTTATAAAACATTGTCTTTTTTTCACATTGTGTCAACTACTTTTTAATTTTTGGGGAACTTTTTTGGGAGTAGTTGGTTTCATTCTCAACCTTGAAGGTCTGTCATTGGTTGTAATTCCTGCAGGCAGCTACAATCAATAACAAATCAGGCCTTCGAGGTTGAGAATGGAAGCAACAGCTGCTGAAACTAGCCCTTAAAAATTAAAAAGTAAGTGACATAGTGTGAAAATAATGGATAATGGTTTGTTTATTAATTTGGATGTCATTGTTACTGAATTCCTCCAAACATCTTGATGATAGAGGAAACTCATTACAGATACATGCTGGGAGAAGTGCAGTATGGTGGCCGTGTTACAGATGACTATGATAAAAGACTTCTTAATACATTTACACGGGTTTGGTTCAAAGAAGAAATGTTTCTTGATGATTTTGAATTTTACACAGGATACAAAATACTTAAGTACAAGTGGGTTGCAGAATATTTGGAATATTTTGAAACAATGCCCCAAGTTGATCCACCTCAAGTTTATGGACTTCATGGAAATGCTGATATTTCGTAAGTATCCAGATAAACAAATTAATTTTTTTTAGACTGCTTAATCAAGTAAATATGTATTCATTGGAGGTAATCATGACAAATCATTTATCTAAATACTTTTGACACATGAATGTTGAAATTGTGCATATATTTTTAATCCTTTCAACAATATGGACATCAGATGATGGCCAAGTTAAAAAGCCCCTAACCGATATCGACATGATAGACGTCCTGTGCATACATGTATTTAATGCCTATTTAATGCCAATTATTTTAAACTTTATGTTTTACAGTAAATTTAAATAAATTCTATAAGAACTAAGAGCTTACCTTTAAAAGTTACTTCTTGAATGGTACACCTCAAAACAGGGATCAAGGGCACATTTCCACATTCATGGCAAATTGTACTAGTTTCCTTTCGGACTTGTTTCTTGCGGCACACCAGACATTTTCTAAAGGAACGCGACTTTTCTGCTGTGGGTGGTATCCTTTTAGGAAAATATTTTCCTTCAAGTCTGAGGGGTGCTAGGGGGTGAATTTCTTACTCCCAGTATGGAGAAGTCTCTGAATTTTATAGTGCTGAATTAGGCTGCAAGCTATTGAAATGCAAAAGTCCAGGTAGGTCATTGTCTTTTGTGGGTTTAGAGCTCTCCAAATTACTAAACAATTGCATATGGTTATATCCAGCTGGTGTAAAAATACTTTTTATACCATTTGATTGTTTTTCGCAAACAGAGATATGCATGTAATACCTGATCTACTAGATGCAAACCACCCATATGCATTTGTATTCCTGGATAATATCGGGCTTGAAAATTGACATTTTGTTACAAGTATCAATTTTTCCAGGATCAATCATCAAAATATTAGAGCTGCAATTGGATAATGCTGTAACTACCCTCCTGTCCTGCCAAGCAACATAGGTCAAGGGTGGGAGCTGATGCACCTGCATTTCTCCTCTTTTTAGAGCCTTTGTATTCACATATTTTGACAAACCAATATAATTTGAGTGTACTTTTCCAATTGCATTTGTTTTTCTTTAGTGTCAGGCCATGAATAATTTAGGAGAACTGTACCAATTATCTAAATATACAGTCCTACCCTGATCAAGTACAGGTTACATCAGGTGCATTACTATGGAACCAGATAACCCCAAATCTTTGTCTCTGGTGTTATGAATCCCTTGGCCAGTGTATATGTAGCTATTATAAAGATGTCCTGTTTTACTTTCACATACATCAAAACTCTTTATGCCAAATCTGGTCCTCTTTGTTTTGATGTATTGTTTCCAACCTAAACGGTTCTTCCAAAACATCAGGCTTTCATCAACAGTGATCTTTTCACTAGGCACGTAATTTTCTTTGAATTTTGAAATAATGTAATCAAAAACTGGCCTGATTTTGTATGGTTTATCATTCACATTTTCTGTACAGGTGAAATGAAGGAAGTGCAAAATTGAAGTAAACCTGTTATTTGACATGCATTTCCCAAAAATGGAGTAGCTAGCATGTCATCTGTAGACCAGTGCATGTCTAGCCTAGGTTTACAAATAAAACCCATGAGCATAATTAGACCAAGTAATCTGTAAATCTCATTCATTGTTACTTCTGTCCACTTCTGAATTCTACTCTTAGTCCTAAATTGCCTTTAGAAATCAGAT
This sequence comes from Mantis religiosa, assembly GCA_030765055.1. Taxonomy (NCBI): domain Eukaryota; kingdom Metazoa; phylum Arthropoda; class Insecta; order Mantodea; family Mantidae; genus Mantis; species Mantis religiosa. The sequence goes on along the minus strand of CM060956.1, from coordinate 105,752,659 downwards.
CTTACTTCACCCTACTTCCATATACATGTTTTGGAAACAATGAGACAGTAAGTCAGAAGTAAAAAATTTTGTGAAAATATCAGTTCACAAACACCTGTCAAAAATGAGTCATTTTCCTCCTCACTGCTACCATATCCTCAATATCTGCCTCAAAATCTGAAAACTCGCCATCAATATCCAAATCACTAACACCAAAAAGTCTTCCACATTTGCTAAAGGAATTTAAGAAGCCCATACACTTCCCACACAAGCTAATTTATTTGCTGCATTACTAGTTGAAGCTACAATTAGCACTGATGTAACAATTTAAAATGTGTTTCAGCCAAAAAAATTGCTTGGAACTCTGACACAGTCAAAATTACTATATGAACTGAGCAAAGAAAACAGCTGTCCTCCACAGTAGAGAAAGTCTCCGAGGCCTGAGATGCAGGGGATTGCAGAAGGTTCCCACATCCTTCCTGGACAGGTTTATGGCACCCCATATCAGTACAGTTACAGACAATTCAAAAACATTCTGATGGCTTCTACATTTGTGAATGAATCATCTCGGTTTTAGTGTACAGAGTGAACAGGGTGCATGTTTTTTAATGGTTCTGCTCCTTGTGTAGCATGTATTCCCTGTCACACACATTTGCTGTCCTTGTACCATGGTGTAAGGGAGCACATTCCTTTCAGGGATCTTCTTTGCATTGCTGGACAGTACGTCAGCTACCATGAACTTCGGTTGTGAAATACTGTAATAAGAGAGATGCTGAAGGAGAGGTTTATTTCCAGTGTGTATGTATGTGTGCAATGTAACATATACAATTATTATTTGCATGGTAGCATAAACTAAATTTTTTTTTGTAATTTACATCCTCCAACGTTAAGTCATATCGGACGGTGAATGAATTGGGTGAAATGATGCTCAAATGAGTCCCAGGTCCATGGAGCTTAGAGTTACCTGACATTCGTCTTGAAGGATAAAGGGAAACCCCGGAAAAACCTTATCCAGGTAACTCACCCTGATCGAGATTCAAACTCGGGACCTCTTGAATGTGAGGTATACACACTACCATCTATGCTACTGAGACAGGCGAAAAAAAAAAAAAATGTTTATTTGAGGCATTAACAATTCTGGGATATTCTTTGCTTTGTTTCGAATTTTCAGATATTTATGCTTATCAGTGGCAAGGTGCGACCTTCAAAGTGAGGGAAGCTCCAAATAATAATTTTCATTAAAATAAGATAAAATAATGACTGAAAGAACTAAGGCTACTCTTCAGCACTCTTTCTATTGTACAGTAACATGTGGGCCCTTCTTGCATTACAACACTGCTCATACTACAAGCTTCCCCTCTCCACTCAGATGTTCCTGGCCCACACCACATGAACTGTTAGCCTAACAAGGAGAAAGCATAGAATTAAACACACTTTTGCTAGTAACTTAAAACTTAACAATAATTTCCTGTTTGTCATCACTAAATACCAACCTGCATAAAATACTATTGCTAATGCTATTGAAATATACTTACAGTTGTATTTGAAAGTGCCAAATAAAGTAAACAAATAAACTATTCTTCACACGCTACAGAGACTTCACATGACAAAATCTGTCAGTGCTTCCTAACTATTGAAGTATCACAATTGCTTCTGGTAACTTACGAAGCATATTATTCAAGGTTATGAATGCAAAAATACAGAAATATTCAGTATTTAATGAGCTTGCAGAACTGGTCAATTGAATCTAAGCAGCTGTCAAATTGTCCACAGCACTGCAAATGTTTCCAAATAAATTTTGAAAATGTATCCAGAGCAAATAAAATATTGTTTGTCATGAATTGTTTTGTGTTCCTTCTTTTTATCTTGAAATTCTTTGGGAAGCGGCGCTTCGCCACAGCTTCTTATTTAAATGATAAGTTGCTATTAACTTTTTTCTCCTTTTTAAGTATGGAGCATAAAATTTCAAAGGCGTCACATAACTAAAAAAATTGTTATAAACCTTGATGGGCTTTAACTTAATGTATCCTTATATCCATAAGAAGCAAATTGATGAACAGGGTTTTGAAGAACAGTGAGTGGAGAAAGTGGTCTGAATACAACACATATGATTCTTTTTTGATAGATACCAAAGCAATATTACAAGAGGGATTCTGGATACCATTCTTTCGGTACAACCGAAGGAATCTTCTGCTGGTGGTGGTGAAACACGAGAATCTCTGGTCGGCCGGCAAGCCTTGGATATGTCAAATCGTCTTCCTAAGGATTTTGATCCTTTTGAATGCAAAACAAGGTAAGTAAAAGTAGCTCAATGTGATTCTTTTAAATTTTCTTTTATATGTTAGATTATACTGGAACTAAACTCTAAGATTTATGCTGCAAACATAATAATGAATTAATGAAGAAAGATACTAAGTAGACCAAATGGGATGGCTCAGGCGGTTTGGTGTGTGGCCCGCATTTGGGAGGTCCAGCTTTGATTCCCTTGACTTTGGGGGTTTTCCCAGGTTACCAGATGAATGCTGGGTAGGTTAATTACATCCCTCGTATTTTCTGCCCCTCCATTTCATCTCCATTATCATATCACATCTCCCATCTGGTGGTCTATTTCAAGGTAGAAGTGTTGGCGGGAGTATCGGTGCTGCATGGCAGGATGATATGCTTCTGGTAAATATTTTCTCCTTTGGTAGGATGGTTTCCTGGGATGCTGGTTGTGCTGTCCTGCTGGGGAAGTTTCTAACTGGTAAATAGTAGGAACCTTGCCGCTTATCTCATCCTTCCTCCTGGCGATGCCCCACTTGGGGCATAGGGACAATAGATCAAGACTGGTAGCAGTGCCAAATTCTCTCTGTACCATAATCCAATCCAGTCCAAGATACTAAGTAAGTTATCAGCTTAAGTTTAGTATTTTTGTATAAAAGAATTAGCTCCCTGCCTGATGCTGCAGGCAGCTTTTAAAACTTGTACTAATCTCTATGAATTTATTCATTGATGTGGACAATTTTTATGGTAAATCCTCCCCTTCAACCTTCCATTCTGCAAATTCCTCTCAGAGCAAATCATGGTAGATTCAGGTTTATTCCTTCCAGGAACTGGGAGCTGCACTCATATGAGTTTCTCTAAGAAGTAAGGAAGCAAATACTCAATCAACTCAATCAACTTTGGTCCACAAGCATACATATTTGACCAGGGCTACTAGATATTTCCATAAACAAGTCTGAAGCATACCATTATGCATAATGGTGGATGGGAAGCTGCAGAGGCTGACTTGTTAACATGATTCCATGCATCTGTAGGTGTTACCAACAAGGAAATTTAAGAAAACCTCAAAAGATCAAGATATTACACCTACATATCAGGTCAGCAGAAAGATGTGAATTTATGCTACCTATAACCATTTCCTTAACTCAGATCAGGTGGATCTTCCTCAAAGGATTAAGATGGAGTATCATCCTGAAGTCGCTTAGATGCTGTAACTGTCAGTGCTTACGATGCACTGCATTAACCGTGGAGATGTACAGTGGTTGAAATTGGAGATCTACATGGACAAAGTTATTTTTAATATAATTTTTGGTCGAACTAGTACTTAATGCTCCACTTATTACTAGTATTTACCTAGAATGCATTTCGTTACGATCTTCCTAACATCATCAGCTGTTGTCGACTAATAGATGTTGGTTTGGTGAACTCCTTGGAGGTGATAGATGCGTGTCTGTCGGTATCTTGATGAACTTGAAGTTTGGGTTTTCTTCAAAGGTAGTGTTGAAATTAAACAATTTTCTTTCATATTTCTTTATGAAGATTTTTTCTCACATGGTTAATGCAGCTGGACCTTGGACACATTTTAATAAGTGGATTTCTCATTCTATATCATGATTCTCCTTCCAAAAATGTATGCTACCACCAATTTATCTATTTCTTTGTTCCTGATGTTCCTAAAATGCTCTTTAAGAATAATGTTCAAGTTCCTTTTAGTTTTTCCAATGTAAAAGTTGTCACAGCCTTTGCGGTTTATCTGGTACACACCTGAGTTTTTGTCTGTAGGTATCTCCTTTGTATTATGTGATTTCAAAAGTTGTTGTACATTAAATTTGTTCTGTGGGGCCAAATTAATATTGTTCTCTTTGAAGACTTTTTGAAAAAGGTGTGTAGCTCTGGGATGATATGTAAATTTTCTGTATGAAGTTTCATTGCTGATTGGGGAAAGAGTAGTTACTTGTTTGCATCTTTGTTGTCTTTTGAATTTATCAATTTTCTTGTTGACCAATTCAGCACTGAATCCATTGTATTCTGCAATTTGAATATTTTTGAATGCTTTTTCATGTGTGCTAATTTCTTTTTCTAATTAATTTTAAATCACTCTGCCAACAATCACTCAGCAACACCGAGACACCTACTACACCTCTGCTCTGAAATAGACCACCAGATGAGAGAATGTGAAATGATAATGGAAATGAAATGGAGGGACAGGAAATTTGGGGGATATAATTAATCTACTCAGCATTTGCCTCGCAACCTGGGAAAACCCCCGGAAAGCTCATGGGTCAGGTAGGCTGGCCATGGGAATGGAACCCGAGCTTCCAAATGTGGGCTACAAACGAAACTGCCTGAGCCGTCCTGCTGGTACCAAACAACGGAAATCTGGTGTGATTGAACCATGATTGGATGATATCTTCTAGTAGCCCACTCTTGTTACAAGAATTGCAATATGATACCAAAACTATCAACTTTGTTTACAAGGAAGGGCAGTAACGTGATCTCTGAACCATTTCTGATCTATTTCCTGACTTACTTTCCTGACATTCTCTAACGCTTGTTCATTCTCTATCTTCTTTCCTAGTTCTACTTCTCCTACCTCTAACTTCTCAACACTATTTTCTATCTTTTCTCCTATCTGTTGAAATGTTTGATTGCTACTGTCACTCAAACTTTGATGATTATTACCTTTAGTACCATCCTGTTGACAGAGCATCACTCAACATTGTCCCCAAATAGATCATGAATCGTATGCATTAGTTTTACCTTTCAAGACCTTAGCCTATATATGGCTGGTGTGAAGAAATGATTAATTTCCATCAATTAACTTAAATACAAGATCATTTTCAGACCCAACCTTAAGGATGTTCAGTTCACAAACATTTTCTGTCATCTTGTATATTACAATATATACTGTGACATATCCTATGTATTTTAAACATAAAGAGAAAATAAGCATAATCATGAAATGTTTACATTTTACTCAGATACTGAAAGAATGCAACAATGACACAAGAGCTCTATTGCTTGAAATAAACAAGAAATGGACAACAGTCATGTTGCTGCTGCATTAAGATGGTATTATTGAAGTTCCTGAATAATGTTACTTCAGCTTGTATCTAATCACTATACAGAATATAGCTCTTTCCATTTTTCTTAAAGATAATAAATATGCAAGCTTCTACTTTCAGCTGTCTGGATTCATTCTTCAGACAGTTAAAAGATTTAAAAAGGTTAGAAAAGTTATTAAGAGTATCCAGAATTAATGCCATTACTATAGTTATATGAATAGTGGTTTATTTTTAATGATTTCTCATCTGTTGTAAAATTTTTATTGTAAATATATAGGCTCAGAATTATGGGGGCACTCAATCCAATGAATATTTTCCTGAAGCAAGAGATTGATCGAATGCAGAAAGTAATTTCCACAGTGCGCAAGACTCTTAGGGATCTTCTGCTGGCTATAGAAGGAACCATTGTTATGAGTGAGGTATGAATCCACTTCTATTCTCAGAAGTAGAAATGTTTTCTAAGTACAAATTAAAATAACGTTAAATTATTTATAATTTACTGCAGAGCTTTACAAGAGAAGAAAGAGATAATATATTGCTCTGTGTTAAATATTTATTATTGTTAAGCAATATTAAACTGCAACATACAAAATCAAACCATATACTGTATATGTAATTAATCATAGTATCAGCCAGTGATATAAAATTATTAATTTATAGATGAGTCGTATTTATTACCATCTGCTTCACTTACGTACGTATTTTGAGGACATGTTTCGCAAATCATCATTTGCATCTTCATCTCTTATGCGACTAAAGCTTGATCCAGTGGTGTGGGTAATTCTGGAGTTGCTGCTGCCATCTGTTGATTTAGTGATGAACTTAAATGTTGGATTCTCTTCTGGCGGAATTTCAAAGTTCATTAGTTGGTTTTTATGTTTTTCGATGTATATTCTCCCCCATGTGTATGTTCTATGTATATTCTCTCACTATGTTTTTGTACGTATTTTAGTATTTTGGTGCAGAGCAGCAGAGGTCCAAAATAAAGCAAACAGGTTATTAGAGGTAGTTAGAATATATTTATCACAGCTAGGAATGTTACTAAACACAAATAAGACAGAATGGATGCAAATTGGAGTAAATAATAAAATGCAGACAAACATAACTTTAGTAATCCAAAATGAGAAAATTCAACAAGTAATGCAAACAAACTTTTTAGGACTAGTTATTGATAGTAATTTAAAATTGAATAAACATATTGAAAAAATTTACAACAAAATAAATAAGGGCATATATGTGTTAAAGCAAGTAATACAAATCATGGATGAGAGTAGTGCCCTGAAAGTATATTATGCTTTTATACACTCTCATTTAAATTATGGGGAGCAGCAGGAAAGAAACAGAGGTTAAGAATATTTAGGTTACAGAAACGAGCCATAAGATTAATCAAAAAAATTCCAAGAAGAAACTCATGCAAAAGTAGTTTTAAAAATCTTGGAATACTTACACTATCCTGCTTATATATATATATATATATATATATATATATATATATATATATATATATATATATATATATATATATGAATCTCTTAAGTATATAGTAAGAATGCATAAAGAGGGAAAGAATACTAATATTCACAGGCATAACACAAAAACAAAACTGAACTATTTTAGAAACAGACTAAGAGGCACGCTAGGTAACAAGTGTATTGAAAACAATGCAAAAGATTTATACAATCATTTACCTCACCTCATCAAGGAAATAAATTCAGAAGTGAAGAAAATTGAGGCAATTAAGACATACCTGTTAAAAAATGCCTTATATTCAATTGAAGAGTATAAAATATCACATGTCAATAGTAGTTAGTCATGCAATATAAAGATTTATAGTACTAATGTATTTAAATTATTGTACAGTTCTTATTTATGTTTAATGTATTTCTGACGAAGCCTTGTAAACATTTTTTGCAAATGGTGAATAAAATCTGAATCTGAATCTGAATCTGCAATTTCATGATTTTCAGACCAGAAATGAGCTGCTATTGCGGACTTATCAATATTTTTATATCTCAAGTGCCTGAAGATTATAGATGGCACTAGAGATTATATTTTTGTATCACATTCAGGACCTTACTACATATTAAACATCGTGCAGCATTATCAAATGGTGTAAAATAATAGGTCTGCTCCCATGAAGGGTTAAATAACATAGGGATGGAAGACCTTCATGAACATGTAGCCATTTTGTACAGGATGTCCATAAACAGTTAACTAATGAGCCTATACTGATCACTCCACAAGCTAACAGATTGCCCCTCTCTCCCCACCCCTCCCGCACTATAGGCATTTGCTGGTGCACTGCTTCCCAATACCCGTTTCAGGTGTCGTGAAGACCACTGCTCTAGATGATCTGTCAGATGCATGAATTATATGTAAATTCCAAGGTAATTTATGGTCAATAACTACATTTGTGGTTAATATTTTTAATTTTGTGCTCATTGATTAGAAAACTGAGCTCTGAACTAGTTATTAGCCTGTTCTATAAAAATGCTATCATTGATTTAGTATCTTTTAAATCAGAATTTATGCCAAAAAAGTATATAATCAGCAAACAGTGAGGTATAAGAGTTAGTAATCTGTTTCAGCAAGTCATTAATTATTTATATATACACAGTATATGAGAGTAGCATGACAAGTTCTCGGCCTGATAGTGAAATACGACAATTCATGCTTTCAAAGTAGTTTTATTTTTTAACATAATCTCCTCTAATTTCAATTCATTTTGTTCAGCGGTGTTCCAGTGCCATTATCTCCACTCTGTATTGTTCCTCTAGAAGTGCTGCAAAGTACCCATTTACAGCTGCAATTGCTTCCTCATTGGACGAATAGCACCTACCTGCGAGGAATTTCTTCAGTTTTGGAAACAGGTGGGAGTCCGAGGGAGCCAAATCTGGAGAATAGGGTGGATGTTCCAGCACTTCATAGTGCAGATCTCTCAGTTTCCCTATTTCCAAAACAATTTTGTGGGTAGGTGCATTGTCCTGATGGAAAACAATTCTTTTCTTTTTTAACCCAGGTCTGTTTTCATGAATGCTTGCATTCAGTATGGTTAGAAGTTGAGGGTAGTAGTCTCCAGTAATGGTTTTTCCTTTTATGAGATAGTCAATCAATAAAATTCCTTTGGCATTCCAAAACACTGATGCCATGATCTTTCCCGCTGATGGTACTGTCCTTGCCTTCTTTAGATCTGAAGAATCAGCTTCTGTCCACTTCCTCGACTGCTGCTTGGATTTTGATGTGTAGTGGTGAATCCATGTTTCATCCATTGTGACATATTGACGCAAAAAGTCACTTCTGTTCTTTAGAAAATGTGCTCAGCATTTTTCAGAAAGTGTCGTGCGAATGCATTTGTTATCCACAATGAGAATATGTGGCACCCATCTTGTGCAAAGCTTTTTCATGTTTAATTGATGATACAAGATGTCACCTATACATTCCTTTGAAATTCCAAGAGCATTAGCAATTTCACACACTTCTGTATGCTGATTTTCCAAAATCATCTTCTTTTAAGAAGAATTTTATCACAGCACGATACTCAAATTTCTCCATTTTCAAAGCAATGGCACTTCCACTGCTTCAGACAACTGCCTAAAGTCAACTATTGCCTGGAATGACTTGATCTATTAACATGTGTACCAATGTAAGGAAATAAATCATGGATCTCCTGGTTTCTGAATTTAATGATGAAGCCTGGGATTGAAGTACTTACGATAGTAAATCCCCACAAACGGTGTATCTTGAATATGAGAGCTCCTAGTGGTTTATGGGGAAAATATATGAGTTAATTGGAGAATTTAATGTCAGAGCGGCCTGTTGGCCATGGTAGCTCGATGGGTTAGAACAACTGGACGGAAACCAGGAGATCCAAGGTTCAAATCCCGGCCATGGCATTGAATTTTTCATGTTCACTATATCTATACAAAACCTTAGCATATATATGGCTAGTGTGAAGAAATGATTAATTTCCATCAATTAATTTAAATAACTATCCACATGTCTCTGAGTTAGCAAACCATATGTTACTCAAAGCAACTGTATGCATGTAATAGAGTAATGACAGATGCACTAGCAGAACTTGTCGAAATCTCACAGTAGCTTTATAGGAATGTTTGAAAATGCAGGCTTGTATATTCCAGCTAGTGCTACATGTGAAGTATAGTTGGTAATAAATTGTTTTCAATGTACAGAATATAAGGCCAATTGAAACTCATTGTCATCTGTGCTAGATCTATGGGTAACATCATAAGCAAGCAGATGGTGGAACATTGGTGCAAGGATTCTGCAGCAGGTCACCAAAATGTTCATGATGAGAGCACAACAGGAGGGCATTCATCATTATATCCAACTTTGTAGGGCTTCATGTTCAAGAGATCTAAAGTTACCTGGATAAGGTTTTTCTGAAAGACTAATGTCTGGTAAATCTAAGCTCTGTGGACCCTGGGCTCTGAGTATCGTTTCATCCATTTCATTTATCATTTGATATGACTTAATATTGGAGAATGTAAACTTTTTTAAAAAAAGAACCTCCTGGAGCTTTGTGTTTCCATACATTTTGGATAATCATCATTTCATTATCGCTCACAGAACTGAGCAGTAAGATGTTCCACTCCTTTCATAAAATTGTCATGCAGCCAGGGGCGGCTTCTGAGGTAGTGCCGCTGTGCCATGGCACCATCTGTATGAAAGCGAAAGAAAGAGAAGTGTATAAGAATTGCGCAAAAGGAATTGTTTATGAGTAGTTGCTCCCTCGTTTGAATAGGCGCGTTGAACGCCAGCGCTCTCTCTTGGTTGTTTTCCGTAGCTTGGTGCCGATTCCTGAATGGCACTGTCTATGCTCATGAACGCCTGTGTTAGGGCTAGGGGCTAAGATGTCTGCTTATACACGGCTTCTTATGGAAGAAAGTCAAATAAGGTAGTGCCGGGATTTCTCTGGCGCATAACTTACGCTTTGCCCGCTAGAGTGCAGTCAAACACGGGACTTCAGAGAACCTCGATCCTGCCATCTAGCGAAAGACAATGGTAAGAATACATTTCGCCATATACCTTCCTTTAATGCAGTCACCATCCTACTGAAGTTAATGCTGAGGAACTTCAAAACGCAAATTAATGCTTAATGAAATCAGTTGCAGAAACACAACACATAAATATAAATAAAATTAATTGGGTTTTTAATGTGAATATAGTATTAGATTTTAAAATTTAGAGACAGTATTTCAACATGTGCATATTTTACAGCAGCAGTTTTGTTGGTAGAACATAAAACCCGCGCGTGCAGCATGTGTTGGACACATGTATTCAAAGCAATGGTAGAGTAGTTCTGTATGTGATCCTGTAGTGCTGTAGTTCATCGTGAGTACGGATTTTTAAAACAGTGTTCAGTGTTTTTTCTTTAAGTTAAAATTCACAGTAAAGTTACGAACATGAACAAGGTGAGTGAATTACTGAAAACTTCATTTAGTAACAGGACTCTAAGTGAAAAAAATCAGATAAAAACAATGGGTAGGCCACTCCCGAATCTGAATCTGCAGCAGCAAACAAAAAATCGATGCCGTAAGTTTAATCCCGATATTTATCAAAAGAACAAATGGATTTGCGGCTGTGATGAAAAAAATGCAGTTTTTTGTTTTCCTTGTGTGTTATTTGGGGGAGATGTCCATTGGTGTAAGACTGGAATAACTGATATTGGGCATTTATGGTCTAAAATGAAAGTGCATGAAACATCGAAGCGACACATGGACAATGTTCTGAGTCTTTCATTTCTAGGCAAAACCAATATTCAGGACAAATTAGATTCGCAGTATAGGCAAACAGTCAACAGCCATAACAAACAAGTAGACAAGAACAGATATATATTGAACTTAATTATAAACTGTATTCGGTTCTGTGGTGCTTTGGAGCTGGCTCTTAGGGGACACGATGAATCTGACGCCTCTCAAAATAAGGGGGTTTTTCGTGAGCTCATTCAGTTTAGTGCGGAGTTGGATAAAGAACTTCAAGTGCATCTCAGTCAGTCATCAGTTTTCAAAGGCATTTCTAAGACTGTTCAAAACGAACTCCTGCAGTGCATGTTGGAAGTGTATCACGAGGAAGTGCACAAAGAAATAAAGCGTGCGGATTATGTTGCAATAATCGCGGATGAAACCACTGATGTGTCTTGCGAATTTCAGTTGGTTATTGTTTTGCGATGCATTGTTTATGGAACCCCCGTTGAAAGATTTTGGAATTTTGTTAATCCAGAAGGTCAGAATGCTCAGTCTATCTCGGAGTGTATTCTGAAAGAAATTGAACCCTTAATTGGAGATGACCGAGCAAAACTAATAGCTCAGAGTTACGATGGTGCAAACGTTATGAGTGGCGAGTCAAATGGAGTACAGAAATTAATAAAAGACAAATACCCAAATGCGCACTACATTCATTGCTATGCGCACCAGTTAAACCTTATAATGTCTACTGCAGCCTCAATTAATCGCAAAGCCCGCATCTTCTTTGCACATCTTTCAGGCATTTCTTCTTTCTTTTCAAATTCGCCACAAAGATCGAAAGTGTTGCATAGCATAATTCAGAAAAGCTTACCCCGTGTGTCTCTCACAAGATGGAATTACCATTCACGAGTAGTAAAGGATATTTATGAAAACAGGAAGGAGCTTATTACTGTCATGTAAACAATTGAAACGAGTGAGAACATAAAATTACCCTCTACTATTGAAAAAGCTGGTTCATACAAACAAAGACTGCAAGATAGAGACTTCATTTTCTGGCTATCGTTTTTCTATAAGATAATGCCTCATGTGGACATACTTTTTAATCAATTTCAAAAGAAGACAACTGAACCAACCAAGGTAAAACAAGACATTCATAACTTTGAAACAATAATGCAAAACATCAGAGATGACATTGACTCCATCATCAGTCAGGTTAGTTTTGAAAATGACGAAACAATGCCTTACAAGAGAGCAAGGGTTGATGACAATAACAAAAAGCAAAATGCTTTGGAGGTGTGTGATGCCATCTTTTGTGAAATAAAATCACGTTTTCAGTTCACTGGGCACCTAATTGCAACCAACTTATTTGATGTAAGCCAGTTTGACAATTATGTAACACATTTCCCAGACAAATATCTTGAAATTACGGACACATATACATTTCTGGAGAAAAGAAAGTTGAAGGGAGAGCTTCAAGTGTTCTATGCTAGGCCTGAGTTGAGAGCAGTTTCTTTCGCTGATTCTAGAGGATGAACTCTGTGCTACGTTTGAAGAGACTGTTAAAGTTTTGAAACTGTTAATTACTATGCCTATCTCGACATCAGAAGCTGAGCGGTGCTTTTCAATGCTCAAGAGGATTAAAACTTTTCTACGTAACACAATGAAAGAAGAGCGATTGAGTGCCTTAGGAATGCTGTCCTGTGAAAAGCTGTTCGTGTGCAAAATTGACAATTTCAATTCAAAGGTGATAGATTTATTTGCCAACAAGAAGGAGCGACGAATGGATTTTCAATACCGTTCCTACTAATTCATTTGAAGCTGTCTTTATAAAGTCATGGAGTTGCTGCTTTCGGTGAGTACAACGCTTTTAATTTTTAAAAGTTAGTAATTTCATTAAACAATTCTTAAAAATTCAGATTACCCATTTTGCAGTGAAAAATTGCGTCTTGTGTGTGTGCTCGCTCGTATGTGTTTGTGAGTGTGAGACAAAGATTTCTCGAGTTTGTTTCGTTTGATTTCAGCGCGAGCAAAATTATGGCTAAAGCAATAACAATAACTGTCTCTCTATCACGAAATCATACACGAACGCTTTGTATCACATTCTTCATGAACTGTATTATCAAACTGTTACTGTACTCATTACACCTGTGCGTAACAAGAGTACCAATCTATTTCCGTTTCCCTGTACGTTCTGGTTGATACAGTATACTATAAAATAGTTTGGATTATTGATAAGAATACCTAAATCGTTCGTAATTGGTGCACATATTTATATTTTAATAGCCCTTATTTATTTATGGCACCATCAATACAATACCTCACCGGCCGCCCCTGCATGCAGCACTTGTTGAGGAAATTGCGCACCAGGTGGATGCCAAAGCAACTAATTCCAAAATACAAAGTAAAGCACATGGGAGACAGCTTTGACATTTCAAAGTCATACCATGATGAGGTTGATGAGTTTCTGAACTACATCATCACAGATGATGAAATATAACATGCAGAAACTTTCTTTTCTAAAATGCTTTTGTGGATTCAAGGAATCTCAAAACATGTATTTTTAGTGAAATCTCAGCATCAAATTTTTGAGTGAAGTATGCAATATTTCCTCAGCTTACTTTAAGCATGTACAAGAGTAAGTAATATATTTGTTAAGGAAGTAATGAAAAAATATTCTTCTAAATCAACTCTGTTTTAACTAAGTTAATGTTTTCTAAGATGTATAAATTTGTACACACATAAGCCAAAAGTTCAGTTTCTATAAATTGTAGAATATGTGTGCTAGCATTTGCTTCAGTTTCCCAAGAAAATTTTATAGCCTTAAAATCTTACCTGTGGACATACAAAGGACAATAAATTGAAATTGTAATCTCATGGACAATGTATTATGTTACAGGGTCTTCGTGATGCATTGGACAATATCTATGATGCAAAAGTGCCAAACTTATGGAAGAGAGGTTCTTGGCTGTCCTCCACACTTGGATTCTGGTTTACAGAACTTATTGATCGAAGTACTCAGTTTTCTCAATGGATCTTTCATGGCAGACCAGCTGCATTCTGGATGTCAGGATTCTTCAATTGTCAAGGTTAGTTTGTAAATCTGAGACCAGTAGTACTCCTCTTCAGAGTAGTTGTAGTCCTGGTCATTCTACAGGGAAGCATAGGGCCTCGATAAAAGCATGTCATTGAACTTGCCAGTGCTTTAATCTCATGACAGCTGATTAATTACTTTCGCTATTACTTTCAATGGTTCGGTTACAGGTTGAAGAACTTCAGACATGACTCGTTGCGTTTCGAATTTCATTCCTTTGAGAGCACGTAACTTTTCTCTTATTGTCCTACTGTGATGGGCAATGGATTCCTTAAGTCTTATAGCTTCAGCATCCATATCGCAATGAATGTATAATTAATCAGCTTTTCCCTGTTTTGACTTTGTTTTGCTTCATCTCTGACTGTGTCAGCTCTAGGTCTTCCTCTATGTCTACTCAGTCCCTGGCGGTTCCAAACAAATGCCATTTTTGTGATGTCATTTTCTCTTCTTAATACATGTCCAATCTACTTCCACAAATTTAGCTGTGAATCTGTGTTGGGCAAGCTATGTCAGAAAATACCTTTAAAAAGGAGCTTAAGATTTACCTAATAAATAAGGCATTGTACACAATTGATGAATTGTAATTCTATTGGCATTTGTATTGTAAGTTATATATATGTAAATACTGAAATTGTAATTGACAATGTCAGAAACTGCTTTGCAGTCTATTGACACATGCATTGCATTAAATAAATGCATTGCATAGTATATTCTTTTGCTTTATAACCCTATTTCAAACTATGTTAAAGAATAATCAAGCGAAGGGAATGAAAATTGGCATCAATACCTGTGAATAAGTAAAAATTGTATTAGACTTTGTATTAATTTGTAATATTTTCAACTATATTGTAATTCATATTTATATTTTTGAAAATTATTGTACATAAGCTGTATTTTTGACGATGCCACGAGTCTGGTTGACTCCTACGGCAGATAAATAAATAGATAAAATAAATAGCAGATAAACATCATCTGCATATCCTAAACTTTCTACTTTCGCATTTAACCCCCATTGTATACCATTATGCCTGTTACCACTTAACACTATTCATTATTTGCCAAAGGTCATCAACTTTAAAGTAATCACTGTTTCTTTAATAGGAGGGGTTTAAGAAGTACAGGTTATCAGGCTACACCTTCTGATTATGGTGATGGGGCTGCCATCAAAGTATCTGAATCTGCTGCTTCAGTTCTTGAGGAGGAGGAGGGGCACTTCCTACCCTTTCCTTTGCTCTTTAGAGCTGATAATAAAAGGATTGAAAATCACAAGTCAGAGTGTCATGAAATTTAGAAAGCCCATGAGAGACTGATTAAGTAACATGGCAAGCCTAGAAAGTATTACATGAATGTACGCTGTGTATATGTTATTCTCTCTTAAACTTAGCATTATTTTACATGTGGAATTTTTGACAAATTTTGAAGTGGAAGAATGGTCCTGCTCTGGGTCATTCAGCTGGTTAGACATGGCATTGCAGTTTCTAACTTAGCCACACTAATGGCTTTTAAGTGTGCTTAAAAGCCACAGCCACATGTCAGTAAATTTACTGGCATGTTAAAGAATGCTGCGAGAGAAAGTTCTGGAAGATCAGCAGAACTGTTATGATACTGGAAATTGATAGCATCATTAACAACAAATGATCTTATAATTTGCTTGAGTTTAGTCGGTACTGGTAGCACTATCATCACTTCTTTTACTCTCTCTCTCTCTTTTTTTGTAATTTACATCCTCCAACGTTGAGTCATATTGGACAGTGAATAAATTGGGCGAAATGATGCTTAGATGAGTTCAGGGTCCATGGAGCTTAGAGTTAGCTGACATTCGTCTTGAAGGATAAGGGAAAATCCTGGAAAAAGCCTTATCCAAATAACTCACCCTGACCGAGATTTGAACTCAGGACCTCTTGAACGTGAGGCAGACATGCTACCATCTACACTACCGAGGCGGGCCTTTTACTCTCTGTTGACATGTTTTGGGAACATGTGTTCCCATCTTTAGAACATGTCCAACTCACCGGTGTTGTTTCTGTGGTGGTGGTCATCTATAGTGGCAGTATCATGTGATGGTGAAATGTATTCCAGAGGGTCTTGAGGGTGGTAAATCAAAATTAATTAACTGTTGTTTTTGTTTCAAAATGAAGATCTTTTCCCATGTGTCCAATTCTGCTGCATGAGTGGTCGGTTTGATTAGTGTAATATTTGGTTTGATCAAACCAAAGTTTGAAGCAGTGCAATGAGATGTTACTACTGTAGAAGACATTTTAGTTTTGGATGGCAGTCTTTGAGTACTAAACATCTACCAGACTTCAATTCAATTTTATTGCCCTTTATAACAAGTACAATTAGTATACACAATTGAAAACTTGTTTGAGATCATAGTCCAATTAAAAATAAATAGAGATAATCAATACAGTTACAAGTAATAACAGTTAAAGTTCTAAAATAATACATAAAGATGATTGTAATACATTGATAAAAAGTTACTGTAGGTGAATTATAATATCATTATCATTCAGAACTTACATCAGATGTAAGTTAAAGAAAAATGCACAATAATGTAATTATAACAATTATTATTAAAATGAAATGTTCATAACTGTAAATAGATTAATACACTGTTTTAAGAATAAGAGAAAAATGAAAAATACATTAGTGTAAGCACAAACTCAGCAAAAAGGTATTGGAAAATATTAACTGCTGCAGTCTACCAAGATCCATGTCTTTGTCCTCAAATATGGCAAGATACATGTTGCAAGAGGGTGAATGTGCTGGAAGAAGAGAAAGAGAACATTCGAAAGAAATGGAAATTAAGGAACTAAAAATAATGAGAAGTTAAAATATTGAAAAATGCAAAATGCAAAAGTAATGAAATCATGGGAGAGTCAATGAACTAAGAACTATCTGCATCATATTCTTCCACTGGTCAACTGGACATATAATTTTGTATTTTGCTCTACTCGGTAAGTTTAGTATTGAATTTCTGGAGTAGCTACGCATAGTCCTCTTTCACCTTTTCTTGCCGATCTTTTTATGAGCTTTTTTTAAATACAAGTCAATAAAGCCTTTCCTTTAATTTTTAAAACATGGTATAGATACGTGGATGACACTTTTGCTATAATTCCTGAGCGACACATAGATGTTGCTTTAAAACTTCTAAATTTGCAGGATAAAGCTATAAAATTCACATTAGAAATTGAAAACAATGGTTACCTCCCCTTCCTGGATCTAAAGATAATAAAAAATAACAATAAATTAAAATTTGGCATTTATAGGAAATCAACTCGCACTGATAATTATATAAAAATAAAAGTTTCAACCCTTTTGCTCACAAATTTGCTGTTTTAATAGTTTGATTTATAGGTTGATAAACTCTAAACAAGGAAGAATTTAATATGAAATATACACATAATTAAAACTGCTTTAATGTTTTTAATAAAGATTTAATACACAATAGGTTAGAAAAATTTAAATAAAAAAAAATGTAAATAATGTTTCCACTCTTAAAAAAGTAAAAGATGATCATATTTTCAAAAAATTAACTTATCATCCATGGGCAAATAATAAATTCCAAAATTGTTTAAATTAGTTGGTATAATACTGGCACCTCAAAATAAATACAGCATAAAAAATCTACTACATTTTTCTAAAAAGGACAAAATTTCAGATGACAAAACGTCTGGTACTTATTAAGTTAACTGTTTAGAATGCGGTAAGATTTATATTAGTAGGACCAAATATAATTTAGAAACCAGAGCAAAGGAACATTTCAGAAATATTAAATATAAACAGATAGATAAATCAGCTGTGGCTGATGGCTGATCATGTTTGGCCATCTAAACATGAAATAAACGCAGAAGTTAAATTATTGAAACAATTGAATGAACTGATAGGTTTAATGGTTTGGGAGAAAATATTTATTTTGAAAATTAAAGGTCACATGATGAATTTTGATATCCCACCAGTAAATGTCATCAGTAAGTTTGTGTTGTCGCCGGTAGATGGCAATAAGATAAGTGGCCAAGGGGTAGTCAGTCAGCAGGTTGAAAATGAAACAGATGCATTTTGAAACTGGTCCTGAAGGATATTAAAAACAAATATAGATATAGTGAAGTTGTGTTGTTAAAGTATTTAGTTTATTCTTAATACAATCATTACAATTTATTTGGTATATTCCAGATCCATTGATTGATGGGATATCAATTTTTGTTTTTGAATTTAATAATTTTAATACTGAGTATCTATTTATAAGTGAAGACGATGATGATGATGATAATAATAATGATAATAATAATAATAATAATAATAATAATAATAATAATAATAATAATAATAATAATAATAATAATAATAATAATAATAATAATAATAATAATAATAATAATAATAATAATAATAATAATAATAATAATAATAATAATAATAATAATAATAATAATAATAATAATAATAATAATAATAATAATAATAATAATAATAATAATAATAATAATAATAATAATAATTAATAATAATAATAATTAATAATAATAAATTATTAATAATAATTAATAATTAATAATAAATATAATAATAATAATAATTATAATAATAATTATAATAATAATAATAATAATAATAATAATAATAATAATAATAATAATAATAATAATAATAATAATAATAATAATAATAATAATAATAATAATAATAATAATAATAATAATAATAATAATAATAATAATAATAATAATAATAATAATAATAATAATAATAATAATATTATTATAATAATAATTAATAATAATAATAATAATAATAATAATAATAATAATAATAATAATAATAATAATAATAATAATAATAATAATAATAATAATAATAATAATAATAATAATAATAATAATAATAATAATAATAATAATAATAATAATAATAATAATAATAATAATAATAATAATAATAATAATAATAATAATAATAATAATAATAATAATAATAATAATAATAATAATAATAATAATAATAATAATAATAATAATAATAATAATAATAATAATAATAATAATAATAATAATAATAATAATAATAATAATAATAATAATAATAATAATAATAATAATAATAATAATATTATTATAATAATAATTAATAATAAAATTATTATTATTATTATTATTATTATTATTATTATTATTATTATTATTATTATTATTATTATTATTATTATTATTATTATTATTATTATTATTATTATTATTATTATTATTATTATTATTATTATTATTATTATTATTATTATTATTATTATTATTATTATTATTATTATTATTATTATTATTATTATTATTATTATTATTATTATTATTATTATTATTATTATTATTATTATTATTATTATTATTATTATTATTATTATTATTATTATTATTAACTTAATTAGGCTAATAGTGGTCTATGATGCCTAGGATTTAGTAATTCGTCATATATGTATCTCATTGTATATGAGATCTTCTAGCAGTTTATTGGGAAAATATGAATCAATTTGAGAATTTAGTGTCATGTTGGCATTTTGCCATGCTCAATGGTTAGAGCAGTTAGAGCAATCAGATGGAGACCAGGAGATCTGTGGTTCAAATCCCAGCTATGGCATTAAATTTTTTAATCTCATTCTACCTTTTAAATAGTTTGTCTAATTAAATATATCCCTAAATTTAATATATCCCTATATCCCATTGCTAAATTTATTGCATATGTAGTTTATATGTATTGTCCATGGTAAATGCTATCTACCTCTGTAGTGTGGTGGTAGCGTATCTGCCTTACATTCAAGAGGTCCCGAGTTTGAATCTTGGTCAAAGTGAGTTATTTGGATTTACCTAAGCACTATGGATCTCATGATCATATCTTCTGTTTATAATTGATTTTTACTTTCCAGGATTCCTGACAGCAATGAGGCAGGAAGTGGCTCGAATGCATAAGGGTTGGTCTCTAGATAGTGTATCCTTATTTAATCATGTGTTGAAAATTGGTCTTGAGGATGCAAAGAAGCCACCTGAAGTAAGTTGAAGCAAAATGTGTATCAAAGCTTGAGAAACATTTAAGTTAAATAAGACTTGAAGATTTCCTGGCAACAGATGTGTTCAAGATATTCTTGGGAAACAAGCCAGGTGAAAAGATGATTAGAAATCAATGTTTTGGGAGCGTACATCACTCCCATCATCAGGATATTTTTAAGAAATGTTATAACCACAAATTAGATATAACACAAATATCAACAATATGGATGCATGCTCCCGAAATGTCCATTTCTAATCATCTTTCACCTGCCTTGTTTCCCGAGAAGGTTGTGAATATATTAAAGTTAATATAATTCTGAGTCGAACTAATACTCAATGCTCCACTCAAAATTCGACTCAAAATTATATTAATTTTGTGCTTCATTGTATCATAGTCCTTACACAATGGAATATATTAAAGTTAGTTGCAATTCTGTTTCAGGTGCTTGAATTGAATTGAAAGCTAAAACAGATGAACATAACTGTTTTATTGTGCAAATAACTTATGAAATGTCCCATTCTGTATAAACAAGTAGAAATCTTTTTATTTCAGGAAGGAGTGTATATTTATGGACTATACCTGGATGGTGGTGGATGGGACAGAAGGAAAAGCCTTTTATGTGAACAGCCCTCTAAAGTACTGTTTATATCATTACCAATTGTATACGTATTTGCCATCTTCAGCACTGCTCCTAAGGATTCTTCACTTTATGAGGTAAATATGATTTCTCTGTTGAATTCATCATCTGAAAAAGGTCCTATTTGATCTTTGAAGAAAAATGTAGATTTGGTGAGTATCCTTAGCTTCTGGTGAAGGCCACATCATCTTGGTCAGGCTTGCCTTCACCAGAAGTTAAAGATACTTATCAAGACACAGGCCATGGAAGCCAGTATAGTAGTGGGTTTGATTTC
>CM060956.1:105685082-105730613 GCA_030765055.1 Mantis religiosa | reverse complement strand
GAGTTCGAATCTCGGTCAGGGTGAGTTACCTGGATAATGTTTTTCCGGGGTTTTCCCGTATCCTAATAGACGAATGTCGGGTAACTCTAAGCTCTATGGACCCTGGGCTCATTTGAGCATCATTTCACCCATTCCATTCATCGTCCGATATGACTTAACGTTGGAGGACGTAAATTACAAAAAGGGGGGGGGGGGAAGGAAAAATCCCCAGCGCTCCCCACCCACCAATGGAGCCCAACAAGGGGTCATCCCACTGGGATTACAGGGCTACACAGGAGATATAGCAGCCTCGCCGTCCCACTCACCCTGGAGTTCGGTACAGTACACTAGTGTCCTGGAGACCAGTACAAATTTAAACGAGTGTACAATTAAAATGAATTATGTTTTGAACTGGATGTCATGCTGGTTTAAAGCAAACAAATTATCTGTAAATCTAGACAAAACAAAAGTGGTCAAATTTATAACCTGTCGTACATCACATACTGAAATAGAAATCGGGATTAATGATATGCTATTAGAAGAAGTTGACAGCATAAAATTTCTGGGCCTTCAAGTGGACAGATGTTTAGATTGGAAAGCTCACATAAATTATATCTTACCTAAACTTAGCTGTGCCTGTTATGCTATCCGAGAGCTGGTTAATGTGAGTTCTATTGACACACTTAAATTGGTATATTATGCATACTTTAACTCTATTATGAAATATGGAATATTATTTTGGGGCAACTCAGTAGAAAGTAAAAAAATATTCCTTATGCAAAAGAGGGTTATAAGAATCATTACTAACACCCACACCAGATGCTCCTGTAAAGATCTTTTTACAAGATTGAAGATATTAACGCTTCCTTGCATGTATATATTCTCGATCCTAAAATTCTTTGTATGCAATCGTGCCTTATTTGCAACAAATAATGTAATTCACAAAATAAACACTAGACAAAAGTATAATATCCATTATCCCAGTGCTAAACTTTCTTGCTTCCAGAAAGGTGTGTATTATGAAACTATCAAAATATTTGGCGCACTTCCTAATGTTCTTAAAGAAAAAGTAGATAATTTCGGTGCTTTTAAAAAAGCTGTTAGAGAGTACCTTTGCTCAAAATCTTTTTATTCTGTACAAGATTATCTGAATGACAAATTATCCTGATAATGCTTCTGTAGCTCTATAAGTAGTATTTAACTATTCCAATGACAAATCATTACTTATAAATATTTGATGCAAGCTGAAAGTTTATTTTTAATCTATATGTATTTAATAAATAACAAGAATGGTATCCATTGCAAAAAGGTTGAGACGTACTGGCATAAGCCAAGTGAAAGCTGGTTTAAAAAGTGTTTCATTTTGTATCAAATATAATTATCCCTGCTTTGTTTTCCATATTGTTGTTCATATTGCCTGTGTACTATAATATGTGTCTTATGTTAACTTTTGTACATATATACGCTATTAAACTTTATACCTCTAGACATGTTCAATGTTCACAGCCTTTTCTGGCTACAAGTGAACCTACTGAACGCAAATCAATCTAATCTAATCTAATCTAGTCCTGGCCGATTGATTAGGGGCGGGTTAGTCCCTAACCTCCCGTTTAGGCGAAGCAGAAACCAAAGTAGTGTATTGGAAATGCGCACCCTCCCCAAATTCAGAAAAACACTGGAACGAGCTCAGATGCGCATCCCTCAACTACCAGGACAAACCTTTCCACCGACATGGGTCTCCACGCACGGCCTACGCGTGGGTAGGTGTTTTGTCTGACCCCTCACCACTAAGAGGAACCCACATCGAGGGTGTCAGTTTGGCTCAGGACCCCGGGATCGCCAATTCCCGTACCTACTGCAGTAGGCCCCTGGGGGGATATTTATACGGTTTTGCATAATGATTCTGACTGCCATATATTGTCCAAAGCACCTTCTATGTCCAAGAAAATTCCAAATTCATATTTTCTACTGGTTCTTCTATCGTTTGAATTTCCAAGCTTATCGCGCCTTCGTTTAATTTACCCTTTTAAAGACGTTTTTTTTCTCCTATCAATAATCTGTCCGCATTATTCTTTTATACGAGTTAATGTGAACTTTATCAATTATTCATACTTAACAAAAGAATGGGCCTATACGATTTTGCTTCGACTGGATCTTCGTCTGTAATTTTTTTTAAATAAAATTTTCTTCTAACAGTGTGGTGATCTTCCTAAAACAAAACGTACATCAATTATTTTAGTTAATTGATGGAAATTAATCATTTCTCCACACTAGCCGTATATAGGCTAAGATATTTTGATGGATAGAGTCAACATGAAAAATTCAATGCCATGGCCGGGATTTGAACCACGGATCTACTGGTTTCCGTCCAGTCGCTCTTAACCTTTGAGCTACCATGGTCAACGTGCCTTCCTGACATTAAATTCTCCAGTTGACTCATATTTCCCCGGTAGACCACTAGGGGCTCTCGCATCCGAGATACACCGTTCGTGGCGACTTACTATTGTAAGTACTTAAGTCCCAGGCTTCATCATTTAACTCTTATTATTTTAGTTAATTGATGGAAATTAATCATTTCTCCACACTAGCCGTATATAGGCTAAGATATTTTGATGGATAGAGTCAACATGAAAAATTCAATGCCATGGCCGGGATTTGAACCACGGATCTACTGGTTTCCGTCCAGTCGCTCTTAACCTTTGAGCTACCATGGTCAACGTGCCTTCCTGACATTAAATTCTCCAGTTGACTCATATTTCCCCGGTAGACCACTAGGGGCTCTCGCATCCGAGATACACCGTTCGTGGCGACTTACTATTGTAAGTACTTAAGTCCCAGGCTTCATCATTTAACTCTTATTATTTTAGTTAATTGATGGAAATTAATCATTTCTCCACACTAGCCGTATATAGGCTAAGATATTTTGATGGATAGAGTCAACATGAAAAATTCAATGCCATGGCCGGGATTTGAACCACGGATCTACTGGTTTCCGTCCAGTCGCTCTTAACCTTTGAGCTACCATGGTCAACGTGCCTTCCTGACATTAAATTCTCCAGTTGACTCATATTTCCCCGGTAGACCACTAGGGGCTCTCGCATCCGAGATACACCGTTCGTGGCGACTTACTATTGTAAGTACTTAAGTCCCAGGCTTCATCATTTAACTCTTATTATTTTAGTTAATTGATGGAAATTAATCATTTCTCCACACTAGCCGTATATAGGCTAAGATATTTTGATGGATAGAGTCAACATGAAAAATTCAATGCCATGGCCGGGATTTGAACCACGGATCTACTGGTTTCCGTCCAGTCGCTCTTAACCTTTGAGCTACCATGGTCAACGTGCCTTCCTGACATTAAATTCTCCAGTTGACTCATATTTCCCCGGTAGACCACTAGGGGCTCTCGCATCCGAGATACACCGTTCGTGGCGACTTACTATTGTAAGTACTTAAGTCCCAGGCTTCATCATTTAACTCTTATTATTTTAGTTAATTGATGGAAATTAATCATTTCTCCACACTAGCCGTATATAGGCTAAGATATTTTGATGGATAGAGTCAACATGAAAAATTCAATGCCATGGCCGGGATTTGAACCACGGATCTACTGGTTTCCGTCCAGTCGCTCTTAACCTTTGAGCTACCATGGTCAACGTGCCTTCCTGACATTAAATTCTCCAGTTGACTCATATTTCCCCGGTAGACCACTAGGGGCTCTCGCATCCGAGATACACCGTTCGTGGCGACTTACTATTGTAAGTACTTAAGTCCCAGGCTTCATCATTTAACTCTTATTATTTTAGTTAATTGATGGAAATTAATCATTTCTCCACACTAGCCGTATATAGGCTAAGATATTTTGATGGATAGAGTCAACATGAAAAATTCAATGCCATGGCCGGGATTTGAACCACGGATCTACTGGTTTCCGTCCAGTCGCTCTTAACCTTTGAGCTACCATGGTCAACGTGCCTTCCTGACATTAAATTCTCCAGTTGACTCATATTTCCCCGGTAGACCACTAGGGGCTCTCGCATCCGAGATACACCGTTCGTGGCGACTTACTATTGTAAGTACTTAAGTCCCAGGCTTCATCATTTAACTCTTATTATTTTAGTTAATTGATGGAAATTAATCATTTCTCCACACTAGCCGTATATAGGCTAAGATATTTTGATGGATAGAGTCAACATGAAAAATTCAATGCCATGGCCGGGATTTGAACCACGGATCTACTGGTTTCCGTCCAGTCGCTCTTAACCTTTGAGCTACCATGGTCAACGTGCCTTCCTGACATTAAATTCTCCAGTTGACTCATATTTCCCCGGTAGACCACTAGGGGCTCTCGCATCCGAGATACACCGTTCGTGGCGACTTACTATTGTAAGTACTTAAGTCCCAGGCTTCATCATTTAACTCTTATTATTTTAGTTAATTGATGGAAATTAATCATTTCTCCACACTAGCCGTATATAGGCTAAGATATTTTGATGGATAGAGTCAACATGAAAAATTCAATGCCATGGCCGGGATTTGAACCACGGATCTACTGGTTTCCGTCCAGTCGCTCTTAACCTTTGAGCTACCATGGTCAACGTGCCTTCCTGACATTAAATTCTCCAGTTGACTCATATTTCCCCGGTAGACCACTAGGGGCTCTCGCATCCGAGATACACCGTTCGTGGCGACTTACTATTGTAAGTACTTAAGTCCCAGGCTTCATCATTTAACTCTTATTATTTTAGTTAATTGATGGAAATTAATCATTTCTCCACACTAGCCGTATATAGGCTAAG
This sequence comes from Mantis religiosa, assembly GCA_030765055.1. Classification (NCBI taxonomy): domain Eukaryota; kingdom Metazoa; phylum Arthropoda; class Insecta; order Mantodea; family Mantidae; genus Mantis; species Mantis religiosa. Next base: position 105,725,832 of record CM060956.1, on the reverse strand, counting down.
ATATTTTGATGGATAGAGTCAACATGAAAAATTCAATGCCATGGCCGGGATTTGAACCACGGATCTACTGGTTTCCGTCCAGTCGCTCTTAACCTTTGAGCTACCATGGTCAACGTGCCTTCCTGACATTAAATTCTCCAGTTGACTCATATTTCCCCGGTAGACCACTAGGGGCTCTCGCATCCGAGATACACCGTTCGTGGCGACTTACTATTGTAAGTACTTAAGTCCCAGGCTTCATCATTTAACTCTTATTATTTTAGTTAATTGATGGAAATTAATCATTTCTCCACACTAGCCGTATATAGGCTAAGATATTTTGATGGATAGAGTCAACATGAAAAATTCAATGCCATGGCCGGGATTTGAACCACGGATCTACTGGTTTCCGTCCAGTCGCTCTTAACCTTTGAGCTACCATGGTCAACGTGCCTTCCTGACATTAAATTCTCCAGTTGACTCATATTTCCCCGGTAGACCACTAGGGGCTCTCGCATCCGAGATACACCGTTCGTGGCGACTTACTATTGTAAGTACTTAAGTCCCAGGCTTCATCATTTAACTCTTATTATTTTAGTTAATTGATGGAAATTAATCATTTCTCCACACTAGCCGTATATAGGCTAAGATATTTTGATGGATAGAGTCAACATGAAAAATTCAATGCCATGGCCGGGATTTGAACCACGGATCTACTGGTTTCCGTCCAGTCGCTCTTAACCTTTGAGCTACCATGGTCAACGTGCCTTCCTGACATTAAATTCTCCAGTTGACTCATATTTCCCCGGTAGACCACTAGGGGCTATCGCATCCGAGATACACCGTTCGTGGCGACTTACTATTGTAAGTACTTAAGTCCCAGGCTTCATCATTTAACTCTTATTATTTTAGTTAATTGATGGAAATTAATCATTTCTCCACACTAGCCGTATATAGGCTAAGATATTTTGATGGATAGAGTCAACATGAAAAATTCAATGCCATGGCCGGGATTTGAACCACGGATCTACTGGTTTCCGTCCAGTCGCTCTTAACCTTTGAGCTACCATGGTCAACGTGCCATGTATATATCTTGAACTTTCTGTGAATATCTTCAGAAGTGCTCTTCATTCTGAATCACCTTTGAATAACTGGTAAATCTAAGAGATGAGCCAAATCTTTTCACACAACAAGCGCACTTAAAGCACACAGTTATTGTTAATCCCTCCTCCCTTCTGAAGTGATATATTTTCAAGAGATTCCTTGTTACTATTGTAATATATTTCTTCTTTTCTCAAATAGGGAGTTGTTAAGAGAGTCGGCTGATAAGTCCCGGTTTACAATAAAAAAGGCATTTAAAATGTTTTATTTATTTCTTTATTTCTACATATCGGTGTTCAATGTAAATAAACCATCTCTGTAGTGCGATTTATCATGGTCCTCAAAATAGTTGTTTACCGCATCAATGAGCTCCTCTTTGCTGTGAAATCTTCGTCCTCCAAGACATTTTTGAAGTTCGGAAACAGGTGGTAGTCACTGGGTGCTAGATATGGTGAATAGGGCGAATGTTCAAGCAATTCGTACATTTTTCCCATTGAAATGGCTGAACGATGGGTCGGAGCATTGTCGTGAAGCAACAAGATAATGAAGTATTTTTCTTCTCATCTCATCACTCAAACGTTGTAGTAAGCTTGTGTAGTAGTCATCAGTGATACTTCTATCGTTTCCAAGTAATCAATAAAAATAATTCCCTGTGCATCCCAAAAAACATTCGCGTAACATTGTTAGCTGACAAAATTGACTTTGCCCTTCTTTTGAAGTTGGTTCACCTGGCGGAATCCACTGTTTTGATTCTAATTTAATTTTCTGGGGTGTAGTGATGTATCCAAGTTTCATCCATGGTAATAACCCATCTCAAAAATTAACTGGGATTTTCACGGTAGGGCTCCAAATTCTTAACATAAAGTTATTTTTTCTTGCAACTTTTGATCAGGTGTCAACAAATGCAGCATCCATCTTGTATTGACCTTGTGAAAGTCCAAAAAATTACTTAAAATATTACCTGCACGTTATTTTGATATGTTTATAGTCTCTGCTATCTCAAATAACTTTAATCTGCGGTCTTACAGTACTAAACGATGAATTTGTTCCAATTATCTCTGTAGTTGTGACTTCCACAGGGCGTCCAGAGCGAGGCTTATCACTAGTACTGGTACTTCCCATTTTAAACTCTGCAACCACCTTTTAATTATTGTATATTAAGGAGCAAAGTCTTTCAGTGTACTGTCCATTTCCTCCTTGATTTCTTTAGACGTTAAGCCTTTCAAATGGAAGTATTTAATCACTGCTCATTTTTCTAAACCCTCCATTTTCGTGAAACCGCTACACTTGTTTTAAAATGCTGCCATTCAAACACTAAACAAGCTATTGACCTGTAACTATGGATACAAGCTAGTCTAGAGTTATACTATATGATGCTATCCGTCAAACTAGCCCAATGTCCCCAGGGAGTTTTCAGCCGACCCTCGTATTCTCTTTTTATACTTCTTGACCATGAAAGGAGAATGGAATTTATCGTACACGACCAGCTGTGCTCACTTAAAGTCTACTGTATTCCCCTGTACCAACAAGAAAATTAACAATAAGAAAATGTTTGTGTTAACATGAAATAGACAAAGGAATAAGTGTTTATAAGAATTATTATTTGTACAAGAGTAGAGAATGTAGTAGAATCGTTCTTGAAAAGTCTGACTGTCGCTTTTCTGGCTACAAAATGTGTAAATCTGTATTAGAAATTTGAGTTATGAAGAAGTAAGTGGAAGAATGAGATTAAGTTTTTATACAAAGGAAACTTTGTTTATTGAAACCAAATAAAATTGTTTTTATGATTTAATTTTAAGTCGTGCGTAGTATTTCAAATATTAAAGCAAACGAAGTTGCAGTCTTGCACATTTGCTTGAAATTTTTCGACTGTATGTCCTTATTGTAGATGAGCCAACTCCGCTAAAATATTAGTTTCTACTGAAGAAAGTGAAGGGTGCGCATTAAATCTGCCAGATGAGGATGCACAACGTATTAATTTAGTTGTAAATAGATAGCCGACGTTACGTGCTGATGATGCAAGCAGTAAATATCAGAGCTGTGAATGCAGATGATGCTGGAGTAAGGTCCAGAAGGCAACAGGGGGATATATTAAAGCTCTCAGGAAGAGGTACTCCGGAATACTCTGTGACAGCCACCCATCAACATCGTTCCATCCAGTAAATAAATACGCGAGGTAAGTTACAAAAACTCGGTGTAATGATGGAGGAATTATGGATCCATTGAATAAATTAATATTTATAACTAGGGATGGGTTCTCGAGACTTGCGATACTTGCATGGTATCAACATTGAACGATACTTCAGAAAATTCGATACTTATTCAATACTTCGGAGGTGATTCTAAAAATTTTATTCTCGTGTTTTAAAATCAGAATATTACTGTCGCAAGTGAAACATTACGAAGCCAGAAAAATTGCCAGGAATGTGGTATCTGAATCGTGTGTCAACTGTCAGTTAACAGTTCCCAAGAAGAAATCACTGAATATCTCAACGTCGATTTGTCACCTCCTCTTTCTAGTGTACTACATTACTGCAAAACAAATTCAACATTTACAGAACTAAAAATATTATCCGCTAACTATTTGTGTATTCCACCTGCAACAGTTTTCTCTGAAAGACTATTTAGTACAGCAGGACTCATATGTAGGGATCCTAGATTCTGAAATGAAAAAACCGGGACACTGTGACATGTTATCGGAAAACCGAAAGACCTATTACATACACAAGTAGGGTAAATATTGAATTAATACAGATATTAGAACAGCACCATTAGATGAACATTATTGTATTGAACATGATCCATGTTATCAGATTTCCCTCCATGGCTAATGCTAAACACACTGTGGCAGAAATTACACTCCACTTCAGATCCATTATTACCAATATTACTCTCCCACAAAAATGGAAATTGCTCTTTAAGAGAATCACTAAATATACACTTTCGCTTAGGCATCTTAATTTATTTCACAATTACAGTAGAAACAAAAATTAAACCGAATAATAACTTTAGTGTCCACGTCTTCACCTTGGAATCATGCACATAGAATGAGATAGAGGCCAATCCTCGTTGTCTGTAGAAATTAGAACGCCGATAGTAAACATACGCTTCGGTACCAACATAACAATCAAATAGCGAAATATTTCCCTTTTGATATTTACCTGATTATGTGAAAAACATATTTCTCCATGCCAAGGAATGCAAGTGCAATAAAATTAGAAATATTCTGTGTATTTAAGATGAAAAAGTATTTAGTATTAATAAGCCTCTAAAAATACGGGACATTTAGCGTCCCGGCAAAATTTTTCGAGATACCGGGACAATTGAACAAAAAAGGCTAAAATCCGAGACTGTCCCGGTAAAACCGGGGCGTCTAGGATCCCTACTCATATGTGACAGAAAAAGAAGTAGATTTGACTCCGAAAGAGCGAAAATGCTTGTATTTTTTTAACAAAAACTTACAAAAGCCGACTATTTTGCTTTTAAATTTCTAATGTAGAGTTTAAAAATAAGAACACTGATGGTTTTAAGTTTTGTATCATTAAATATGTTCGCCTATTTAATTGTATTGGCATTACACAATTCTGCCAACATTCTATTTTGTATTGAAACTAGAAGTAGAAATGACGTATCGGGTGTCGAAGTATCAGGGATCGTGAAAAATATCTCGTAACGAGAAAATCTTGTATCGTCACACCCCGACTTATAACAGAATTAAAAAATAATATTTTGTGCATTAGTGTTAAATGTTACGAGGTTCTGCGTTTGGAAATAGATCATGATTACAGTTTGGCTAGGGCTAAGATGACATTAAGTGCGATATTAATAATAATTATTTAATAATAATAATAATAATAATAATAATAATAATAATAATAATAATAATAATAATAATAATAATAATAATAATAATAATAATAATAATAATAATAATAATAATAATAATAATAATAATAATAATAATAATAATAATAATAATAATAATAATAATAATAATAATAATAATAATAATAATAATAATAATAATAATAATAATAATAATAATAATAATAATAATAATAATAATAATAATAATAATAATAATAATAATAATAATAATAATAATAATAATAATAATAATAATAATAATAATAATAATAATAATAATAATAATAATAATAATAATAATAATAATAATAATAATAATAATAATAATAATAATAATAATAATAATAATAATAATAATAATAATAATAATAATAATAATAATAATAATAATAATAATAATAATAATAATAATAATAATAATAATAATAATAATAATAATAATAATAATAATAATAATAATAATAATAATAATAATAATAATAATAATAATAATAATAATAATAATAATAATAATAATAATAATAATAATAATAATAATAATAATAATAATAATAATAATAATAATAATAATAATAATAATAATAATAATAATAATAATAATAATAATAATAATAATAATAATAATAATAATAATAATAATAATAATAATAATAATAATAATAATAATAATAATAATAATAATAATAATAATAATAATAATAATAATAATAATAATAATAATAATAATAATAATAATAATAATAATAATAATAATAATAATAATAATAATAATAATAATAATAATAATAATAATAATAATAATAATAATAATAGTATATTTTATAGCGACAGCTGCTATTCAGACAAATTTGCATAAATGGTTCGGTCCATTATGCGATAAGAGGGTAAGGCCACTATCCAAATGTGCCAGATTAGATATGGCAGGCTAGCCTGGGATTCTTGGAATACGTGGGAGTATTTCTTGGAAATTTATAAACGGACTCGGGGTAGGAAAGCAGAAAATTTCAGAAATGAAGCAGCAGTATTGTATTAGAAGCTATTTTGACAAGAGGTTTTGACAAGTTGCGGAATGCATAACCTAAGGAGCTCAGTTTTTCATTCAAGGACAATATATGGCATTTCCAAGATAAATTATAATCAATCGTAATACCTAAGAACTTAGTACTATTTACTTCTGCAATTTCAGAACAATTTACTGAAATATGGAAGTTTTTTCAAAGTATTTGATTTCCAAAATGCATCCACGCAGCTTTATCTGAATTTAATTTCAGCATATTACTTTGGAGCCACTGAACCAGATTTGAAATGTAATAATTTATTTTATCTTGTAATTTGCAAAAAATATTATCATGTATTATAATATTTGTATCATTAGCAAATAAAAGTACATTACTATCTGGCAAACACATGGGTAAGTCATTTATATAAGCTAGAAACTGCAAACGGCCCAAAATGGATCCTTGCAGCACACCACGCAGTATGATTGCTGGATTGCATTTTACAGGATTGGTTACGACAATTTGTTGCCCATTACTCAAATATGATCTAAACCAATCATTAGCAACACGTCTGATGCCTATGTGTTGTAGCTTCCTGATTAGAATATCATGATTTAACATATCAAAAGCCTTATGTAATCATGGAATATGCCTATGATCTTTATTATCCTGCACTTTAAAAGTACTTTAAATAAAAGACTGAATAGCATAATGAGTTCCTTTACCTTGCCTAAACCCAAACTGAGAGTCAGAAAGTGTCTTATTAACTTCAAAAAAGGACAACTGTCTGCTATACATAATTTTTTCAAGAATTTTGGAAAACGCAGACAGAATTGAAATAGATCTATAATTTTAAATACAATTTTTATTTCCTCTCTTGAAAATAGTTTGGACTTAGGCTACTTTAAGAATTGCAGGAAAACATCCTGAAGAGAGTGACAAATTTCTGTTGTTAGTATTTTTCTGTATATAAATGCATGAAGCTAATAAAGTATAATTATTTGTTACAAACTCCATTTAACTTTTTAGAAAATTGATGAACTTTCCACATAATTCAAGAGATTAGTTTGGAAATCCTTATTTGCATTGTTGTCTGTTTATTCCAGTTATCGTTACAGCCACTAGGGGATGGATAAGCTTTATCACCAAACTCTGAAAATAAAACAAACTTAAAGACAGAATCGATTGGCTGAATTTCAAAATTCATGAAACAATTTCTATTTTTTTTTTTTAAATAAATATTTTCCCCAAACCATTAAGCCAATTGGATCATTTAATTGCTTTAATAATGTTGCTTCTGGATTTATTTCGTGGTTTAATGACCAAAAATGATCTGCAACGGTCAATTTATTGGTCTGTTTATACCTAATATTTCTAAAATGTTCTTTCATTCTGGTTTCTAAATTAAGTTTCACCCTTCCAATGTAAACTATAAACTGCATAGTGTGCTCACACATAGGTTCAGTAGCAAGGCATGACTTTCAAAGTGAGGGAAGCTTCAAATAATAATTTTCATTAAAATAAGAGAGATTGACTCAAAGAACTAAGGCTACTCTTTAGTACTCTTTCTATTGTACGGTCACACATAGGCCCTTCTCATATTGCAAGACTACTCTCACTACAAGCAGACATATTCCTGCTTTCCCTCTCCACTCAGACATTCCGTGGTTCACACTGCATGAACTGTTAGCCCAAAATGGAGAAAGTATGCAATTAACACAATTTTGCTAATAACTTAAAACTTCACAAGAATTTACTATTTATCAGCACTAAATACCAACCTACATAAAATACCATTGCTAATGCTGTTCAAATATACTTACAGTTCTATTTAAAGACACAATATTAAACAAAAAAATTAATTTTCTTCACATGCAACAGAGACTTCATATGACAAAATCTGTCAGTGCTTCCTAATTATCGAAGAGTTGCGATTGCCTATTGAAATCTACGAAGCATAGTATTCTAGGTTATGAATGCATAAATACAGAAATATTTAGTATTGAATGAGCTCGGGTCATTTGAATCTAAGCAGCTGTCAAATTGTCTGCAGCATCGTGGATGTTCATAAATAAATTTTGAAAATGTATCCAGAGCAAAATAAAAAATTGTTAGGCATGAACTTTTTTATCTTCTCCTGAAATTCTTTGAAAAACAGCACTTGCAGCCCTTAGTTAAATGCTTCACCACTGCAAATAGACATTGATATTATAAATTCAGTGATTTAAATATTCTCTTTAATCTGTTAAAAACAGCTTATAATAATATCCTCTTCATTCTTGTTGTTTATGTCACTATAAAACTGTAAGAGAGAGACAGATACATAATATACAGAAACTGCAGAATTCATTAAAATACAAAATAGCTTTAACCATTACCAAACGATTTCCTGTGCTTAAGTTTTCCCATTTTGAAATTCATATGTTTGAAAATATGCAATTATTTTCTTTCACATGGGCTTACTAATAATATTAATATAAATAGGAGAGTGATGTTTCTCGATCTTAAATGTAATCAAGCCCATATTGCCTATTTGAAACTATTTTGGAACAAACATTCCCCTTAAGTAACATGAAGGAGTAGAAGTCACCTTTTTAGTGCAATACATAAGGGACACTTATGAAAGGACGTAATAGCAATATAAGCTACTTAAATATCAGATTATTTTCTTTACTTTTACAATATTTAATATTCTGCCTGATAACTTTGGATGCATAGCTTAAAATTATAATCTAATATACAGTGACTCCAAAAACTATTAGTCTGAAAGCACTATTGATAAACAATTAACTGTGCATTCAATAGAATGTAAATATTGTTTCCATTATTGCATTATAAATGTTAATTCATATTAGTAATTCTAATCTATGACCAACTCAGAAAAATATGCCATGATGTTTTAATGGGGTAACTGTGAAAATAATGTACATGCTTTTCTGCCCCCAAGTAAGTATTGGTCTTGTTTGTAAACATGTACTGTGTGAAGGTGTTAACTGTCCTCCAGTTGTATGAGGGCACAGAACAGCATGTTTGGTAGTATGCAGCAGGCAGTGCTGTAGTTCAGAACAGTGTGTTTTGTGTCTTGTAGCAGGTATGTCCAAGAAATCGAAGGAAACAACTGAAGAAGAAAGGAGGATAGTAGTGCATTTGTTTAAAAATGTAAAATCATTCAAAGAGATATGTGAAACCATTTCAAAACCTGTTACTACTATTAAAAACATTGTGTACAGGCTTAAGGAAACAAAAACATTGAAGCGGCCATCCTTCAAAACTGTCATGGGAGACAAACAAGTAATAGAAAAACAGCCAAAAACTCAAAACTTAGTGTTCCGAAGATAGCAGCAGAAGTTGAAACAGAAATGGGAATGAAACTGTCATCACAAACTATCAGAAATATCCTTTACGAAAGTGGTTATACTGGGAGAAGTGACCGTAGAAAACCTTACATCAATAAGATGAACAGAGGGAAGAGGCTTGCCTATGCTAAGGACCATAAGTATGACACTTATGACTTTTGGAGAAATGTTATTTTAGCTGATGAGAGTCAAGTTTGAATTTTAAAATCAAAAGGACAAGTGATAGTGTGGCAGAAAAGAATACTGAGCTACATGAGAGGAATATCACAGCTAGTATAAGATATGGTGGTGGTTCTCTGATGGTATGGGGTTGTATGAGTGGTAATGGTGTGGGAGATTTGTGTTTTGTTGATGACACAATGGATCACAGAATGTATATTAAGATTTTAAAGTCTCATCTTCCCCAAAGTATGGGAAAATTGAACGTTCCTGGGAATTACACCTTCATGCAGGACAGTGACCCAAAGCACATTCAATTCAATTCAATTCAATTTTATTCATCCTTTAGAATCAAATCTGTACATAGTACCTTGATATAGGATACGTCAGTAATTTACACTTAATATTACAAAGTTAAACATCAAATATACCTAACCTACATTCAATTATATTGTGACACAAATTGGATATAATTATGAGTGAGAGAAATGAACAAGCTAAGTAAATTCATATTTTATGTTTATCTGGATTTGTTAAATTGCAGATATTCCTTTACTGTGTAAAAGCAGTGCTCCTGTAAGAAAGCCTTTGTTCTATTTTTAAACATGTTGTAGTTATCTATGCTTTTGATGTCATTAGGAAGGGAATTATAAACTATTGTACAGGAATGCAGTACTCCATTCTTAAACATTGTAGTTCTGATTGAGGTTACGTGTATATCCTTAATATGCCTCATGTAATGCATATGAACACTTCCGTTGTTTTGAAAGTTAAATCTATTTCTTTTTACAAATAAAGCTGTCTCCAAAATATAAACACATGCCAAAGGAAGTATGCAAAGCTTTCTGAACAGTGGCTTACATGAACATAGCATTCTTTCGTTGCCTATAATTCGAATGGCTTGTTTTTGTTTAATAAATATATCTTTGGCTTCTGGTCATGGCCTTAAATACCAGATTGTGATTGTTGTACAACACTCCAGTTGGATGCAGACACCACTTCAGTCTCCGGATATAAATCCAATAGAGAATTTGTGGCAAAAAGTGGAAGAAAATATACGAAATCATGAAACATCCAACAAGAATGATTTGAAAAGGGACCTACTCTCTGAGTGGAATAAATTCTCTGTAGAAACAACAAAACCGCTGGTGAAATCAATGCCAAGAAGATTAGCTGAAGTTATCAAGAGGAAAGGTGAACCTACAAAGTATTGAAGTGAGCAAACATGTCCAAGAACTTCTCTTTTCTTACAGAGAGACCAATATTTATTTGTCATGCATGGAAACAATCCCTTTACAGTTCATTTTACTGTTTATTTAGAATTGAAAAAAAGTTCATGTTTTGTATTGTTTATATTACACAAGTGTATAAACAGTCTTAAGGTACAATTGTTTGTGCTATTGTGTTTACTGCTTATTCGATCCCTTCAAACCTGAAACCTATGTTTAGACCAATACTTTTTGGAGTAACTGTAACTAACGTTTAATGTTTAATAATGCATTGTCAAATATTAAACAAATGCTAAATATTCAAACTAAATTTAATATTGTTGCAAGCCATTAATGCGATAGCGCGGCTGGCGGGCACAAAGGGACAGATAGTGCAACGCGGAGATAAAAGGCTTGCCGAAACAAAGTTAGATAACTGGAAGGTTCACGTTTTGTCTGGTGCCGTCTTGTTTGTTACAGAACATTTGATTAATTTCTATAAATAGAGTAGACGTATATAAAAGAAGCCGTGGCTAGTTTATCGGACAGTTGTAATTGGACTCGATTTGAAAGTGAGGACTGTGATTTGAAAGTGAACTCTTTTGTTTATTTACATGTGCAGAAGTGGCGGAGATTGTGTTTGTTTATCTTATGTCATTCTGCTGCCAAGGGTGTACAAATTATCTTTCTATGGAAATAAAGAGCATTTGAATTTCTGTAACCTGGACTTTTAATTTTACGAACCCAAAAAGTCACAAAATTCTCTTTTTAGAATACCAAGGACAATAGTGTAATTTAATATATCAGAAAGAATTTAACTTGATTAATGGCCATTTTAAACATGTTTCAGAGATCAAATTCTCTTCATTTTGAGCCTAACAGAGATGAATTATCTGTGAAATATGTTCTAGTTATTAAGTGTAACTGATGTGCAATCGTTAGTAATTAACTAAAATTATTGACAATTTATTATATTTAATACAACCACAAATATACAATATGAACCAAAAATAGGGAATATTAGTTAAATTTGAAGATTTTAAAACATGTCAAATTCTTGATGTGTGTTTGGAGGAATTTAGTAACAGTGACGTCAAAATTAATATAAAAATTATTTGTGGTTGGTTTATTGACACTCGATGTAGATAGTAGAAGAGATTAAAAATGAAAAGAAAAAGAATTTTAGTAACCAAATCATAAAAGCTCTTAAAAAGAAACCGGTTATTTATACTAAAGCAGACAAGGGAAATAAACTAGTAATTCTGGAAAAAGAAGAATACACAAAGAGGATGGAAGATTTGTTAGAAGACAGTAATTACCAAAAAGTAGAAACTAATCCATTAAAGTACTGCATTGAAACCACAAATAAAACGCTAAAAGAGAGCAAAATAATCAACAAAAAAGAATTGCACAAAATTAAAGTAGATAATCCAACATTACCAAGAGCATATGGGCTGCCAAAAATTCATAAAACAGGGAAAGGCATGAGACCTATTACTAGTAGCATAAATGCCCCCACATATAATTTGGCCAAATGGTTACTAAGTAAATTTAATAGTTTTCCAAAATTTGAAAGTGCAAATTTAAGAAACTCTTTAGATTTAGTAGAAAAAATCAAAGATATAAATTTGGACAAAAATGACAGACTGGTTTCATTTGATGTCACATCTTTATTTCCAAGCATACCAACAGAAAAATTGCAGACTGTGTTAAAAAAATGGCTAGCTACAATTGATATGGAAGCAATAGAAGCAGAAGAATATATTTCTCTAACAAAAATATGCATTGAACAAAACTTCTTTAGCTTTAATGGAAAACACTACAAGCAGAAATCAGGACTATCAATGGGCAATCCACTTTCACCTTTTTTGGCTAACTTATTTATGAGTGCATTTGAAACACAAATTAAAAAGTCCTTCCCATTGATCTTCAAGGTTTGGTATAGATATGTTGACGACATCTTTGCAATTGTACCAAGTAAACATTTAGATGATGCATTAAAATTACTCAATCTGCAAGAAAGGACTATCAAATTCACAATAGAAAAGGAAATCAATGGACAACTACCTTTCTTGGATCTAAATATCATCAGGAATGATACAAAAATAAAATTTGGAATTTACAGGAAGCCAACACATTCAGAAAATTATATAAAAAATAATAGCCACAACCCAATTACACATAAACATGCAATAATAAACAGCCTTACACACAGACTAGTCAACATACCCATGGAAAAAGAAGAATATTTCAAGGAACAAAAAGCAATAATACACATAGCAGAAGAAAACGGATACAACAAAAGTTTGGTGTTGAAGAAAATTAGAAAATCTAAACTAAAGAAAACCATTAAGGAAACAACCACATTTATTAAAGAAAAAGAAAGCAACAGCATATTCAGTTCATTCACATATCATCCAAAAACATTTAATAAATTTAAAAAGATATTCAAGGAACAAAATATCATCTTGGCACCTACTAATAGATACTCAATTTTAAAATTACTAAATTCAAAAACAAAAGATGAAATTCCTTCAGGTAACAAATCTGGAATATACCAAATAAATTGCAAGAATTGTGAAAAATGCTACATAGGTCAAACAAAAAGAAATTTAAAAACCAGAGTCAAAGAACACTTTAGAAACATCAGATTGAAACAAGAAGACAAGTCAGCAGTAGCATTTCATTTTTGGAATGAAAACCATGACATTGATCCAAATCCAAAATTATTAAAAGCAGTGATAAACCAAAATAGATTGACAACATGGGAGAACATATTCATCTGGAAAAATAAGGATCGCGTAATGAACTTTGAAATCCCGCCAGCAGATAATTTGACAAAAAAGTTCATAGTTCCACCACCAGAGAGAGCAGATAACAACATTTGCCAGTTGGGAAGAGATTGAAAATGGAGGCCAGGGCCTTTGAAACTAGTCTCTCATAAATATATGAAAAAGTAAGTGACGAGTGTCAATAAACCAACCACAAATAATTTTTATGTCAAATTCTACTTTTAGACATATATTACTTACAATTATGTGCTAGTTCATTCCTGTATCTTCAAGTAAATTGGGTGAGTTGATTATATATCTTCCTTGATTGAGAACAAGAAAAAGTTGTTATTTTAAGAAAGATTGTTATGTTTGTCTTTTTGGAAGATAAAATCCATTTCTCTGTTATAATTTCAGGTCTCAAATACAATAACTTTTTATATCTGTTACATCGTAGTCAACGTTTCAGGTAAAACCAAGATCATTTATCTGAAGTACAGAGTTCTGAATAAAGGTAAGCATACAGAATCAAAATTAAAAGTAAAGTCAAATTATACAAAATAACATTGAATAAATTAATATATTTATATAATACAGGGCACAAAATTGGGTGTGGTTTGTCTTTTGCTATGGTCTTACGATATTGATAAAACTTTTAGTAACTGAGAATTTGATTTTCCCAAATTATACATAACACACTGGGGTCGAATTTAAATTGCTTTAGGATCCTGACTTTAGGTTAAGGGAGGGAGAGTTTCTATGGCAACTACAGTGACCCAACTCTTTTAGCCCACACCACATAACTTCAACAAATTGCTCTTCAACCCCTGGTCTAAGTTGTGCCAAAAATGTCACATGTTGTCACTTTGGTACACGTGTCATGGGAAGAGGAGATATTGCTTGTTTTATTCTCTTCCCCATACATAATCTAAGCATACCTAATTTTTTAGTTATAGTTTAATTTTTATAAAAGCTGGTTTCTTTAAGTTAATTGATGGAAGTTATTCATTTCTTCACACTTAGCCGTATACAGGCTAAGGTATTGTATTGATAGAATCAACATGAAAACTTCAATGCCACAGTTCAAATCCTGGCCATGGCATTGAATTTTTTATGTCGACTCTATCAAGCTGGTTTCTTTGTTGGTTAGTCATTTCACTAGAATATTAATATTTCATACGTCATCAGTGTTTTAGTGTTATTACTAGCGTAAGGACATAGTGTCCCAAACTATGAGCACCACTTAGAAAGAAGTACACCAAGAACTTGCTCAACCAAGGCAAAATATTCAAAAGTAGGACAAGATATGCACTATGCAGAAAAGCAAGGGAATTGTGTGCACTGTGTGAATATTTTGGAAAAAAGAGGGAATGGTTAGTTACTGCTATCTTTCTTAAGGCAAAGCACAGCTGAACATTCTAAGCTTTTAGAAATATAACATGTCTTAAATCTGCAGTAAGTACACTTCAAGTTAAAATGCATGTTCTGAATTTGTTAGTTTTGAAAAGGCTTCCAGTTTTGTACATGCTAATCTAATATGGCATACAGCGAAAGTAGACATTCTATAAAGTATTCTATTATTTGTGTGTTCAGGAAATTCGTTCAGCAAAACTATTACATTTAATGCCAAGCAGTATATTAGGTTTCTCTTGCTTATACTTAATCCCAACTTTCTAAGAAATACTCTAAATGAGATGCATTACTAAAACAAATTTAAATTCTGCTGAACATTTTCAGCATTGTCTCAGTTTCTGTTATTCTCTTTCATTACCATAACAGAGTATCATTTAAAACTGTCTGCATGTGTTAGAAATATAAATATCAACAAGTTAATTTAGGTAATTTTAGTGCTCTCTTCTGTGTAACCACCACTCAGCAATGTTGCTTTATGCACCACCACTCCACCACATGCTTCACGGAAGCTGCCAGGATCCTAGTGTAATTTTAATTCTACTGCAGCTGATATCTGCACAACAAAATGCAACATTTAAGGAATTTGAGAAAGGTATAATTTACAGAACTATGCTACAAAACTTGGCCAGTAGGTGTATGACCTGTCTCCTGCTCATGTACTGTACGACTTGGCTGGCAGTTGCATGTTCCATCTCCTGGTCATACATGCATAGATAACAAATCACATTAACTATCAGAATAAACACATAATGTACCTTATCAAAGAAGATGGTGGAAATGGCATTATTTCAGCATTAGTTCAGCTTCCAAAAATAGCCTTAATTTCTGCTCTGGTGTTTGTTTTAATTCTTCTAATGTGTGGGGATAAGTTTTATACTTAATTTTTATAGTAGCAAAATGACAATTGCATACCATAAGATCAAACCACCAAGCAGACCATAAACCCTTACTAATAATTTTATCTTAAAACATTTCCACAAACTATAATAACTCATCAGCTGAACGTGCAGTGACAGAGTCCTACTGGAAATATCCAGATAAAAATTCAATGTCCGTCAGCTGTATGAAACATGGTGCCCATTTTTTTATTTTGATATTTCTCATTTTGGTATACTCATTAAAAGAAGGTCCTAATATTCTGCATCAATTTATTGTGTATCATACACCAATTTTTTGATCATACAGGAAAGTTTCATGAACGAAATTAGGTGGTTCATCTGTAGCATAATATTGGTTGTGTTGTGATACATGACCATGTAAATGAAATTATGTTTTGTCACTGAACAGTATTAATTATGGATTGGTTGTTCAATCATTAATATTACTCAATTTCCTGACTCTGGTGATCATGTGGTAGTAATTCTTGGACAAAGTTTTAAAAGTTCTGTTGTTTTCCATGCTAAAGCTTTTAAAATATAAGTTTCTTATTCAATGTGTCTAAGAGATTTTTGAGGTGATTGTTCTAAACTTTCTCCAATTTTGTTGAGCTTCTGCTCCATAATTACACACATTATCCTTTCGTTTCCTATCACAAATGTATCCCATCTCCCTCAATTTATTTCTACTAGGAACACGCATGCCAAGAAATTTGGTTTTAAATTGCCATATCATGCATAAACACTCTTTGTTGTCCTGTATACTGTGATTGATGCATTTTGAAAACATTTCATCAAACTAAACACTGCTAAACACTTCTAATGTAATTCACGTGTAAACTGGATTAGAACACAAGAAAGACTAATGCATGTGTGACAACTAGAAAGCATGTAGTAAGTGCACTCAGGGAAATGCAGTGAAGGTCATGGTAGTTGTGCAACTGCCAGCCAAGTTTCACAGTATACGTACTGTAGAAACCTAAAGGTAATAAGACATTTCTTGGGTTCATCTTGTACAAACTGTATTAAATTACAAATTTTAACTCTTTTAATGTTTTAAAAAATAATGATATACAAAGTTATTACATCAATAAATTACTGGTTTATTAATTGGCAGTACCCTAAAGTAATAAGCATACACATATAGTCCGCCTTTTTAGCAAACGGGGTAGAATGTCCGTTTAACATTCAAGAGATCCCGAGTTCGAATCTTGGTCAAGGTCAGTTATCTCATAAGGTTTTTCTGGGGTTTGCCTTATCCTGAAATATGAATGTTTGGTAATTGATTCTGGGCTAATTTGAGCATTATTGTACCCATTTTATTCATCTGATAAGATTGACGTAAATTAAAACAAAATATCACACACATGCAAGCATACACATTCTCTCTCTTTCTTTCTGTGCAACATATATGGGACTGTCAGACATTTATGAACATCCAAGTGTACCAAAATGAGAAAGCATAGGTTTTCCTTAATAGGTAATATAAAAATTGTATTACCAAATAGTGCTTTCTGAATACCGTTGACATCAGCATAATAAAAATGCCACCTTCACTACTTCAGCAGAGCATTCTCAAAAAAATCAAATATTTATTATAATCAACATTCGTTGTCAAGTTGTTAATCACTCAGTCAATCAATAGGTGAAACATAATCAATTTATCAAATAACAACTGTAACTGCTATTCATTGTCAACTTCTTGGTTGTCATCAATGCCAGCAGTACATTAATGGTGCAATAATGATGATGATGATGATGATGATAATAATGATGATGATGATGATGATGATAATGATTTTTTTTTTTTTTTTTTTGCTTTATTGATATCAACAGCATGCTCCATTACATAGTAATACTACATGCTTTATAGTTACATGTCCTACTTTGAATTAGTAATTGTAAACATTACAACAATTTTACATTGGGTTATTCTGTGTTTTAGACACTATGTACATTAAATTGAGTCTATTCTTCTAGCTGATTTTTGTGAGTTCACAATTTGTAATTATTTCAATTTAAATACTTGTCATATTTTTAGAAGTAGTGCTTTATGTTTTAGTTAATTGTAAGATTATGATGAAACCGGAGTAAGCTGATTGTATAGAGTTCACAATTTGTCGTTGTTACACTCCAAATCCTTCAGTCCATGTCCGTGATTTTTATAGAAGTTGCAAATTTTACAAACGACTTCAGGTGATAATAATGATAATAATAATAATAATAATAATAATAATAATAATAATAATAATAATAATAATAATAATAATAATAATAATAATAATAATAATAATAATAATAATGATAATGATAATAATAATAGTAATGATAATAATAATAATAATAATAATAATAATAATAATAATAATAATAATAATAATAATAATAATAATAATAATAATAATAATAATAATAATAATAATAATAATAATAATAATAATAATAATAATAATAATAATAATAATAATAATAATAATAATAATAATAATAATAATAATAATAATAATAATAATAATAATAATAATAATAATAATAATAATAATAATAATAATAATAATAATAATAATAATAATAATAATAATAATAATAATAATAATAATAATAATAATAATAATAATAATAATAATAATAAACGATGATGATGATGATGATGATGATGATGATGATGATGATGATGATGATGATGATGATGATGATGATGATGATGATGATGATGATGATGATGATGATGACTACGACGACAATGATGATAATAACAATAAAATAGGTTTCTTCATTTAATTATCCTCAAACCATTTTCAGAAATATCAGTTACTGTTTTTAACATTAACCTTATTATCATCAACACCATTAATGTTCATCATGTTCATTATTGTATTATAGTGATTAGTATCCACAGCTAACTCAAGCATTAGGTTTAAATTTCTAAATGAAATATCTTTCATGAAGAAAGTTTTTCCGGAGGTAGCCTTAGTGTTCAAGTATCATTCTTTTTACTCAGTTACTAGGGAAACCTTCAATATAGGACATAAAAGCCTCTAAAATGTCATTACCTTTGTACTGTTGTACTATGCTTTTGTTTTAAATATTTAGTAAATGATGCAATATGTTTACAGAAAATGAATACAGCACCACAACATTTTGGGTATGAAAATTCAGTAGCAAGCAGCAATCCTGGAGCTGCTATGCTGTTGATACTGCAAATTTTACCACAGTTAGATGTGGTAAAAAGATTAACAAACGGATGGAAATCAATGGCAGATACAGCCAAAGAAGAAGTTAAAGATCTCCGCATAAGATTAGACACAGAAAAAATCAGATTCAAGCAAGCAGAAGAAGAATACAACAAAAGGATATCTTCAATTGGACTTAGAATGTACAAAGCATATGAGGAAAAAGTTCGTGTTAAAAATGTTTTATTAGGAACAGCAGTGCAATTGCAGAAATTGCAAAATCATTCCAGAATGATTATTACAAATTTCAACACTGAAAAGGAACTTTTAAGGAAAAAATTAAATGACAGTAACACATACATAATTACCAATAAAGCTTTTCTTAAAAATCTCAGTATGGAGCTGAGACAAATAATAACAAATAATGTAACAAATGATCAAATAGAAAATGCAAATGATTTTCAACTTGAAATTAGGCATAGTTTGGGAATATTGGCTAAAACTATTCAAAACATGAAAAATGAAGTAAGTGAAAAGAATAAAAAAATTAATGAAATGACAGAAAATAATGATGAACTGATGGAAGAAAAGGAAAGCTGTGTATCTTCTAAAGAAGAACTGCAAGATGAATTAGAACAGGCGAAAGAAATAGAGGAGGACTTAAACAAACTAAAAGAAGAAAAACAA
Organism: Mantis religiosa; assembly: GCA_030765055.1. Classification (NCBI taxonomy): domain Eukaryota; kingdom Metazoa; phylum Arthropoda; class Insecta; order Mantodea; family Mantidae; genus Mantis; species Mantis religiosa. The sequence goes on along the minus strand of CM060956.1, from coordinate 105,706,245 downwards.
GCATTGCAGGATGAAAATGAAAAGCTTCTAAACCAAATACTGACAATTGTGGAAGGCATAGCAACATATCAAAATTTAACATTGGAAACCATCAGGAAACAAACTTCAGAAGTAGCACGAGGAATCCAAAAGTATATTGTGGAACCTACAGTAAGTAATTTAAACTATCTCTAATGCCAAATAACACTAGTATTATTTTTCTTTCATGCATGGATATAATGGTATTTCTGAACTTACTAGATTTTACAGACTTGTTTTTCAAGTTCAAGCCAATGGCAAAGTATCTATGTTTAGTACCTAACAATAGACATTACAAACTTGTTTTATTTTTGCTATTGCAAATTGTAGGTAAATGAAGTATTATATTCCACCCTCAAAAAGGGGAGGGGTTTCGACCCCTTCAGCTGTGTGGTGCAAGTGCTGCAGACCCTTGGCACTCGTGGTACTTCTGATGTTACTAGAAGTACATTAGGTCGAACATTTGAGCCCCTCCCGAAGGGGAGTTGTTCGGATTGGGTAGGTCTCGATATGGCATGGTTCCTGACATCCATGGGTATTGGGTATGTCTGGCCAGGCCTAGGCCACCTAGATGGGGCAGAGGCTTGCCCAGAAATTTCCAGGTACTAGCCTGCAGAGCTAGTAGCATGGTGTGCTAGAGCACCAGTGGTCCAACAGGTGGTCCCTGCGGGATTGACACACATAAGAATAGACAAGAAATAAGCAATTATAGGCCTATTGCAATCCAATCAGGATTCTCCAAATTACTTGAATCAGTTATGTTTAATAGGACTGTATTGTTTCTTGAAAAATATGTTTAATCAAATGACCAGTTCGGATTTAGGAAAAGTAAATCAATGACAGATGCTATATATGAATTTAATGAAAAAGTTTTGAATGGCATTGAAAAAAGTGAAACAACTTTGGGCCAGTTTTTGGACCTAACAAAAGCATTTGATCTTGTTAACCACAGTATTTTATTAGATAAATTGGAATTGTATGGTATACGAGGTCTCGGTTACGATTGGTTTAATTCCTACCTTAGTGGTAGAGAACAGGTAGTTGTATTACAAAATAGCAACTTAATTGGCCATTGTAATTCTAATGTAAAGTGAGTAAGCCACGATATACCATAAGGTTCTAATTTAGGCCCACTTTTATTTTTGGGGTACATTAATGACCTGCCTAAAAATTTTCCAAACACTGAAGTTGTCCTATTTTCAGATGATACCAGTATGATTTTTAAAGGCAAAGACAGTAAGGAATTACAATTGCATATTGGCCAACTTAGGACTTAGTAGTTGGTTAAAATGTAATAGGTTAATTTAAAACACTAGCAAATCCATTGTATTAACTTTGATCTAACAAAAACAGGTAGATCTGTACAACTTGCAAATATATCAATAGATAATGAGATAGTTCGATATCATACAGAAAATGTTAGGAGACACAACTGATAATCATTTGAGATGGAAACATCACATACAAAATGTCATAATTAAATTCAATAGAGCACATTTTATGTTCTTATAGTTGAGATATTTACAACCTGAACACTTTGAAACTGATATATAAAGCATATATAGAAAATATAATAACATATGGAATAGCAGTTTGGGGATCTTCCAGTGGATTAAGTGAAGTTTTCGTTATTCAGAAGAAGATTAATAGAACTGTGTTGAGTTTAAATTATCAAACTCATTGTAAACCTTATTTTAAAGAGCTTAAATTTCTAACTGTTCCTGGTATTTATATTTTAGAAACTGTTCATTTCATTCATAGGCATATTGATAAGTTCTGTAACAACAAGGATATACATAATCATTTCACCAGAAATCGAAATCATATTCATTTCAATATGGTTAAAACAGCTACAAAATTGAATTCAATATATCATAGAGGTTTAACTATGTATAATCCTGTTACTGATAAATTACAGATACATGATTCTATGAAATTTAAAAAAACTCTTAAAGCAGTAGGTTTCTATAGTGTTGAATGTTTAGAATACTTTAGTAAATAGAGAAATATGTTATTATTATATTTTGAGTGTTGTAACTGTAAAATGTAGTAATATTGACGAAACCGGATTTATATGTATAAATCATACAGTGAATAAATAAATAAATAAATAAAATAAATAATTAAATTAATAATAATAATAATAATAATAATAATAATAATAATAATAATAATAATAATAATAATAGTAATAATAGTAATAATAGTAATAATAATAATAGTAATAGTAATAATAATAATGATAATGATAACGATAACGATAATAATAATAATAATAATAATAATAATAATAATAATAATAATAATAATAATAATAATAATAATAATAATAATAATAATAATAATAATAATAATAATAATAATAATAATAATAATAATAATAATAATAATAATAATAATAATAATAATAATAATAATAATAATAATAATAATAATAATAATAATAATAATAATAATAATAATAATAATAATAATAATAATAATAATAATAATAATAATAATAATAATAATAATAATAATAATAATAATAATAATAATAATAATAACAACAATAACAATAACAATAACAATAACAATAACAATAATAATAACAATAATAACAATAATAACAATAATAATAATAATAATAATAATAATAATAATAATAATAATAATAATAATAATAATAATAATAATAATAATAATAATAATAATAATAATAATAATAATAATAATAATAATAATAATAATAATAATAATAATAATAATAATAATAATAATAATAATAATAATAACAACAACAACAACAACAACAACAACAACAACAACAATAATAATAATAATAATAATAATAATAATAATAATAATAATAATAATAATAATAATAATAATAATAATAATAATAATAATAATAATAATAATAATATTTCACCCTGTAATGGGCGGGGCGGCATTTTAGACCCCAAGCATTGCCTTAATGGGAAGACCCTGGAGTGCATGCACTACCGGGTTGCAAGAGTGGAAGTCCTTGAACTTCCAGGTAGACCTTGCTTCACATATTCCATCCACACATTTGCCATCACCAAAAATATAGATTTTGAAATCCTATAGAGCCAAAAGCAGATTTTAAAGATGAAACTTTCTCAGCGCTTTTGTGTCATGATTCACTTTTTATTAAGACTGAACTTCACAGAACTTCCGATGTCTGCCACAGATGCAGATGAAAGATGGGTTTTATAAAAGTCAATGAACCAGAACATAGAAGCATGGAAGAAAATAGTTTTAGAAATAATGGGCTCTTGCCACAAAAACCTATACAATGATATATATTATGTTCACCACATTTTGTCCGCCTCGGTAGCATAGATGGCCATGTGTCTGCCCCATGTCCAAGAAGTCCCAAGTTCGAATATCAGTCAGGGTGAGTTACCTGGATAAGGTTTTTCTGGGTTTTTCCCTTATCCTTATACACGAATGTTGGGTAACTCTAAGCTCTATGGACCCTGGGCTTATTTGAGCATCATTTAATCCATTGCATTCATCGTCCAATATTACTTAATATTGGGCGATGTAAATTGAAAAAAAAAAAAAAAAGAAAACCCCACATTTCAGGCATGTGTAGGAACCATATATTGGAATAACTGGCTTAGGAATCAGTACAAAGCCTTTGTTTTGATGTCTTGCTGGCCTAATGGGGACTATCTTGACATCTAGTTCATAGAAGATGGAAATTATGATCTTGGACTGGAATGGCCTACACTATGGAGGGGACTTGGTTTGGAGGTCCAAACTTAGTCTATTGTACCTATGCCCCAAATGTCACATCCCCAAGGAGGAAGGATGAGGCAAGAGGAGACAAAGGGTCAGGCATACCAGGGTGCCACAACAGTGCAGAGGGCAAGGTCCCTACACTTTACCAATTGTAAACTCCCTGGTAGGCCAGTACAACCAGCATTCTACCCTACTGTGTGCTGAAGTATAAGGAGTGTTTGGCATTACAACAGCAGCTCTGTACAGCCTGCACTTCATGTGAACAGATTAGGCAACACACAGAGAGGGAGAAAAGTACAAGGGAAATTCAAAAGAAGTAATGCAGCACAGGTCAAGCAGTTACCTATAATGTAGCCACTGTCAAAGCAAAAGCTATGTAGTAGATTCTCTAAACCATTCAAACTGCTCCTATGGATATATATCCAAATATAGTAACTAACACACAGTGATAACATAGATTACTAAGGATTAACCATACCACTATAAGTTAACCATAAAATACAAGGAATTAGGAAAATTATATCTTTGCAGAACCATAGACGTGCAAATTACTGCAGGTATCTGATATTATTAAATGTTTTACAAAGAGGTCAGTATTATTATAATTTATTACAATGGTTTCTTGAGATTCCAGCCAAAATATTTTTTTCTCCTCCAAGCTTTCAGCCATCTTAACTCTGTGGCCTTCCTCAGGGTTATGTCATTATGGACAGCCAGATTCCATTTTAGAGCCTAACATGTGACGTGATTGGCTCGGTCAGTAGGACCAATCAGGTGTATTTATTGCTTCCTTTGACCCAGGCTCTTGTCATTAGTCCAGTGTAAGTTGTGGGAAAGACTGTTTTCTCAGGGTCCATGCTGCATAGTCTGTTAGTGCCATTGTTCCGTTGCTATATAAAGACAAACCAGCCACTGATAGATTATTGGCTTTCCATGCTGTCATCTTCTGTCCTGCTTTCTCTTCTTCTGTTTTAAAATTTCAATTGCTGTTCTCCATGCTTTGCTGAGCTGAGGACCTTTGTCTTTGTTAAAAGTATTGTCCCAGATCCTTATTTCAGATGGCTGAAAGCTTGGAGAAGGAAAACATCACTTGGCTGCAATCCCGAGAAACATTTGTAATAAATCACTGCCAAGAAAGCTTTAAATCTTTCATTATTATAATTTCTTGTTTTTTTCAGTTGATGTAGTTTGGTGGTCTCTAACAGTAGATTTAATTTAAAGAATTACTATACTATTAATTTATTATTACTTTTAACATAAAGTTAGATAGGCTATTTAAAGTTCTTAAATCTTCTGGTAATGTGCAAATATACAGAGTGTAACAAAAAAAATTGAGAAAATATTTCTTGCAGATAGAGGATAAAGGAATGTTATATGAACTTAGATTCAGAAATAGTTTATTTCAGTTTTAGAGTACTTTATCTACAGTTGAACCCCATACTACAACACTCAATGAGAGAACAGTAGGAAAATAGGAAATCAAAGTACATGTTCAAAATGACCTCCATTAGCTCCAATTCATCCGTCAACCTGCTGTCACATAGACTACCTAATGCACTGAATTAGACCTGAAGAATTTCATATTGTCTGGCAGCCTTCCACAATATGAGCATGAAGAGTCTCTACATCTGGAACTGGAGTTGCATAAACAAGAGACGTCAAATGTCCCCACAAATAAAATTCCAGTGGGTTTAAGTCTGGTGAGCGTGGAAGCCACAGAATTGGTCCACCTCTTTCTACCTATCTACCAGGAGAACATGCTATTCAGAAATCGATGGACCGAAAGCTTGAAATGGGGAACTCCATTGTGCATGAACTGAGTACCGGTGTCTAACAAGCAGACTATGTACTGTACTGTAGCACAATAAGGTGAAATGTATCAACTCCATCCAATTTAACCAGATGTAAAAGCAAATTTTTAATACTGTACAATTAAACCACTGTTCTCTTGTGAAGTTATGGCCAAAGACAGCTATGTATTACACATCTCACCTTGTAGGGGGAGTTGTAGAAAAGGACATGGAAATAATTTCTGGACGTATGTTTATATAACATTTTTTATCCTCTATATGCAAGAAATGTTTTCTCAAAGTTTTGACACACCTTTTTGTTATATCCTGCATGCTGATATGAATTATATTGTGTTGACATTAGCACACAAATTCAATTAAATATAATTTTATAATGAGTGTAATTATTTAACTTGTAAAATGATAAACTGTTTGAAGTCAAATAATTTAAATTAATATTATGAATCCTTCCTAGAATTTTGATTAAATTATGTTTTTATGCAGTTTTGTCGGATTAGATTCCAGTAACTTTAAATGAGAATGGGTGAGAGCTTGTTAGGAATAAATTGATGAAATATTTTAAGCTGTACTCTGCATAGAATATCAGTCTGTGCAACTCAGTTGGTCATATATGGGTTCTAAAGGTCCAGACACTAGCTTTTAATATGTTTAAAAGTGACAGCCCTATGCCAATACATTTATTCATATGTAACATAACTTCTGTTGGGGCAAAATTACGGCATATCAGTGTCATTGATATGATGCTGGAAACTGGCAGCACTGTTAACTGATTAAAATATTTATTTATAACAGGGATAAGATTAACCATTGAATGTGCATTTTCCAGTTCATTCAGGATTATAGTTTAAAACTAAATGAGAAAGACTACATTCCTATTTTCTACTCTCCACCAAGTCCCCCATTCCTATTTCTTCCACAATATTTCTGCCTCTGACCACTAACTCTTTCTGCTTCCCATTTTCTTTAACTCATACATACCTTTAGGATTTCATCTTTTATCAAGCATTTACACCAAAATTTCAAGATTCATTCAGTTCCAGTGTGTAAGATCTATGATACAATGAAGCACAAAATTAATATAATTTTGAGTCGAACTAGTACTCAATGCTCCACTTATTGCTGGTATTTACCTAGAACTCATTCGTTAGGATCTTCCCAACATCATCAGCTGTTGTCGAATAATGGACGTCAGTTCGGTGAACTCCTTGGAGGTGATAGATGCGTCTCTGTCGGTATCTTGATGAACTTGAAGTTTGGGGTTTCTTCAAAGGTAGTGTTAAAATTAAGCAATTTTCTTTCATATTTCTTTATGAAGATTTTTTCCCACGTGGTTAATGCAGCTGGACCTTGGACACATTTTAATAAGTGAATTTCTCGTTCTATGTCATGATTCTTCTTCCAAAACTGTTAACATTATCAACAGTTTAACTTAAAGACTGGTTAATGTACCTTTGAACGAGGTGGAATATATCAAAGAGTACAATAATATAGTTCACATTGCAGAATAAAATGGATTCTGTGCTGAATTGGTCAAAAAGAAAATTGATAAATTCAAAAGACAACAAAGATGCAAACAAGGAACTACTCTTTCCCCAATCAGAAATGAAACTTCATACAGAAAATTTTCGTATCACCCCAGAGCTACACACCTTTTCCAAAAAGTCTTCAAAGAACACAATATTACTTTGGCCCAACAGAACAAATTTAGTGTACAACACCTTTTGAAATCACATAATACAAAGCAGATACCCACAGACAAAAAAAACAGGTGTGTACTGGATAAATTGCAAGGGTTGTGACAACTTTTACATTGGAAAAACTAAAAGGAACTTGAACATTAGGGTTAAAGGGCATTTAGGAACTTCAGGAATAAATAAATAGATAAATCGGTGGTAGTGTACCATTTTTGGAAGAAGAATCATGATATAGAATGAGAAATCCACTTATTTAAAAGTGTCCAAGGTCCAGCTACATTAACTACAGGGAAAAAAATTTTCATAAAGAAATATGAAAGAAAATTGTTTAATTTCGACACTACCTTTGAAGAAAACCCAAATTACAAGTTCATCAAGATACCGACAGAGACACACCTATCACCTCCAATGAGTTCACCAAACCAACATCCATTAGTTGACAACAGCTGATGATGTTAGGAAGATCCTAGCCAAACACGTTCTAGGTAAATACTGGCAATAAGTGGAGCATTGAGTACTAGTTCGACTCAAAATTATATTAATTCTTTCAGTTATTATACCTTTTCGTTTGGTATTTCCTAATTCTACTAAGGCTACTTCTCCTGTAGCTGATGTAGGCAATCCCAACTTGCATTAACAAATAGCCCTTACATAATGACCTGCTCTTAAAAGATCTGGCTATCACTTAAAGCCTACTGCATTCATGTATCTCCCTCATACCTACAAGAGGATTAGCAATAATCTCTGCAAATTATAATAATTATCATGAACCAGAAGAGAAACAATTTTTTGTAAGAATAATTTATACAAGAATAGATAAATCTGTGTGAAAGTAACACATCAGAGTTTTTCATTTGGCTTGACTTTATAACCAATTTATCAACATTTAATGCCAAGATGTTTAATACCATAAAATTCTGCTCATTCCTACACATTTGAGCTTGTTGACGTCCAATATATGGCACTGATTATGGCATTCTTATTTAGGGAATTAATTTTGTCACCTTTGAATTCTAATAGTATAAATAACAAAAAATCGATATTATACTATGGAATACAGAAGGTCTGAAAACAGCACTGCAGCTGCTACTGTACCAGAATACACTAGACCACATGATACTAATCTTTTGTGAGACATTCCTACAAACCCCTTAGAGATTGAAGGATTCTATTCAATCCTTGCATTGGCAAAAATGGCAAAAGAGGGTGGACCATCAAGAGATGCAGGTGAACTTATTGCTTATCTCTCCACTGTCCAGTGTTGACTTTCTGTTAACCGTGCCCATAGCCACTGTGTCCCAATAACTTGAAAATGGTTGATGGCACAAAAACATTTTGCTAAATAAATTGCATGTTTCAAAGAGATTTACACTTTCTGTGAAGTAAATTTTTTTTATATCTTACTGTGAGTGTATATTGCATGTGTAACTGCAGTAAAATATAGAAATCAAACTTTTGGGTCAAGTACAGTATTACTACAGCTTAGACAAACTGGTAAAGAATATAAACAAAAACTTGTAACATTTAGTCAGCTCCTTCCTTCTACGAGGGTCGGCTGATAAGTCCCGGGCCTCACATAGAGATGGCACCATTGGGCCAGTTTGACGGATAGCATTATATAGTTTAACTCTACACTACCTTGTATCCATAGTTACAGGTCAATAGCTTGTTTAGATTTTTAATGATAGCATTTTAAATCATTGAAAAAAATATGTCATTTAGTACTGGAAGACCACAACACAAATTAAAGTTGTTTGAGGTAGCAGACACTGTAAACATATCAAAACAATGTGCAGGTAATATTTTAAGTAATGTTTTGGGCTTTCACAAGGTCTGGGCAAGATAGGTGCCATGTTTGTTGATACTTGATCAGAAGTTGCAAAGAAAAACTGTTTGTGTTAAGATTTTGGAGCGCTACCATAAAAAATACCAGTGAATTTTTTAGATGGCTTATTACCATGGATAAAACTTCGATACATCATTACACTCCAGAAAGTAAATCACAGTCAAAATAGTGGATTGTGCCAGGTGAACCAACTCCAAAGAATGCAAAGTCAATTTTATCAGCTAAGAAGGTTATGGCGAGTGTTTTCTGCGATGCACAGGGAATTATTTTTATTGATTACTTGGAAAAGGGTAAAAGTATCACTGGTGACTACTGTGCAAGCTTACTGCAATGTTTAAGTGATGAGGTGAAAAGAAAAAGACCTCATTTGGCAAAGAATAAATCTTTTTCTTCATGAAAATGCTCTGGCCCATCGTTCAGTGATTGGAATGGGAAAAATGTATGAATTAAAGTTCAAATTGCTTGAACATCCACCCTATTTGACAAATCTAGCACCCAGTGACTACCACCTGTTCTCGAACTTCAAAAAGTTTCTTGGAGGATAACGATTTCACAGCAAAGAGGTCATTGATGCAGTAAACAGCTATTTTGAGGATAATGATAAATTGCACTACAGAGATGGTTTAATTAAATTAGAACACTGATTTAGTCTTTCTGGAGATTGTGTTAAGAAATAAAGAAAAACACTTTAAATGCTTTTTTTTTTTTTTTACTGTGAAAAAACTTAACAGCTGAACTTTGTAATTACCTATAAATTCTACATTACCAATTCTTGCCAAAACAAACTCCTAATTTTAATAATCTCTATACAAAATCTTTTTAAGAATGAAAACTTTCATATTACATCTGTTTCTTGTAACTTTATTTACTTACAGGAAGAAGCAAGTAATGCAACACTAAAATCCATTCTCCAAAATCGGACCATGGAGGCAGCTTTGATAGCTGCTACAAAAAATGGCAATACAACAGAAATGTCCTTGTTATTGGATTATGGGGCAAATATAGAAGCAGAGGACACTTCAGCATATAAACTAAGACCATTACACTGGGCGGCAGATCAAGGACATTGGAATGCAACTAGATTGCTCTTACTTAGGGGAGCAGACGTAAATGCAAGGTCTGATTTCATGAACGCCACTGCTTTGCATTTAGCAGTGGATAAAAACCAACGTAACATAATAGATCTTTTATTAAAAGGAGGGGCTGATATAGAAGCCCAAAATGAAAATGGAGCAACCCCACTATATCGTGCAGTTATACGAGATTGTGCAACAGCCAAACTCCTAATAGACAGAGGTTCAAATATAAATATTGTTAATCATAAAGGGTATACTGCAGTGTTCATGGCATCTGAATGTGTAAAAGAACTGTTATGCTCTAAAGGAGCAACAGACCCCTATTGCAGGAGAACTGAAAATACAACAGCAACAGCCTCTCCTTGCAGCTAGGTGTGATTAAGTGTTTGTTTTAAAGACTTGTAAAAGAAGTGAATTTTCTGGAATTTTAATTAAAATTAACAAATGTCTAGATTAAATATACAAGTTTTGTTTTTTTCCTTATTATTTTAATGTGATCATGACCACAAAGCAATGATAAAAGATATAAAACTATAATGAACCTCCTTTATATGAGTTTGTAACAAAGTACTAGAGAATATGCAGTACAGATAAAGTTTGTTGCACATTAAAATAACCAGCACGAATGTTCAGATTATGGACCATGAGAACATTTTAGAACATGTAATTTAATTAACAAAGTGTGAATGTATTTATTATACTGAATTGGTATGGCAGTAAAAAGAATTTGCATATACTTTGCTCACCTGATATGACCCTGTCACAGCTCAAGCTAATAGAAGAGGCTGCAGGTTGTCAGTCACATATTTTGTGTTAAATAAAAGCTGGAGCATCCTAATGGTTAGATTGCCTCATGATTGAGCTATAACTTTTGCTTCATAAAGCAAGTATGTAGTATCACTACATTTTATGGGTTCTTGGTGAAGTGTTTAGGTGATCTTGAATGGTTAAATCACTGAATTTCTCTCGATCTCAAATGTTGCCTAAATATTTCTTAAAATTTGTTGGTTAGTACTAAAGTAACAGTAATTAAGACACTGATGTCTTTATTCCTAAAAAAATAAGCTGTCTGTACTAGGACACACCACTACAGTAATTTCATCCATGACTCCATGATGACATAATAGTATAACATGTACCTATTTTGATGTCTTGTGCTGGTTGCTCTTGTACAATCCAAATATTCTGATTACAATGCATAAATTAATTTTACGTACTACTTTTTAACCAGTTTTACTCCTTTGCATATTGTTTCTTCAAAATAAGACATTGTCAAACAATTTTTTATTACAATTTTATTATTATGTTCAGGCAGATAAACTTTATGATTTTTAGATGTTTATAACATCATGAATTGCCCATTTCCAGAAATCTTTAAGTTTACCTATTAATTCTTTCTAATATAAATTAAAAACAAAAGAATGCTTCAGATAGAAAAGAAATGTTACAAATATTGTTACTTAGTTAAAAAGATAGGATTCAAATCCTAGGATTAATGCGTCATAAAACTTGTATTTAAATTATAAAAATTCTTTTCTTTATAATCCATAAAACACTTGTTTTCCTTTCTTCTTTTCTTTGTTTCTTCTTCTTCCTCTTCCTCTTCCTCTTCCTCCTCTTCCTCTTCCTCTTCCTCTTCTTCTTCTTCTTCTTCTTCTTCTTCTTCTTCTTCTTCTTCTATATCAGATGACACAAAATATGATTCAGTGTTCTCTACAACTAATTCAATTTCAATTTTGAAAAGACTTAACAAGTTCTGGAAATCGGCATCCTCTAAGTGTAACTTTTGTCATTATATCTCAAAAATCTGCTACATGGAAAAATGAATAATCTTAAAGATAATTGTGATGGACACCTTGTAACTATCTTAATTTGTTATATCCTTCATAACTAAACCTCAAGACAGATGATATTACAATTCCACTCAAATTATCACAGTAACATGTATTTTGTCAATAACTTTAAGGAACACCAACAAAATGTTCTTTTTTTTTTTTGTTATATTTAAATGACCTGCCTCAGTGTGCTGATTAGCTGAAAGAAGTTCAAAGTGCACTTGATTCATGCCTGATTGTGTTTGAGGATATATAATGGTTGGCAAAAAATGTTCAAAGTTATAGCTTATTGCTTTAAAGGGTGGAAACTGGGTAATGGCAGAGTAAGCTATGCTAGAATGCTTGCTGAGCTTTTAAAGACAGTTGTGATTGCATTATTCTAAGTTACAAGAATACCTTATTAACTACTGCCACTCCCAATACTTTTGTGATTCAGTAGTTAGCAAAAGTATTTCAAACCAAAACACACTGGTTTTTAATTTTGAATGAAAAGGTAAAAAGCTAGATGTTTTACTATTGAACATTTATTTACAAAAAGCTGAATTAATATCCAAGTAGGTACAGTATCTTGTAATAGTCAGAGAAAAACAAAGTATTCACATATTTAAGTAAGCATGCAATGAAAATATAAAGCAAAACGGAAATTTATATTTAACAGTTTGAACTTGAAGACTAGGAATTGTATTTAAGGAGACTAGAAATTAAGAGCCCCTGAATGTACATATAATGATTAATGCCTTTAACAGTCTAAGTATTCGAAGTTGTAAATACTGTAATCTTTCAAGTTTGTAATGATGATGTTATAAGGTTATAGTATGATGTTCAGATATTAATGTAATATCCATTAATGTTATTCTTTCATCCTTGTAAGTTGTTTTTGGGTTTTGCACAAATTTCAATTGTAATTATATGCTATACCTATTGTACATAAAGTTTTGTACCTATGATCAGTGGAAGAATAAATTAGAAATAAAATTACACACTATTTTATTTTTATTTATACGTACACATAGCATTTAACTTTTGGAATTAAAAAATGACCTTGACCTAAATCCGGAATTGTTGAGCAATGCCATGGGCCTTAACAGACTCATAACATGGCAGAATATCAATGTCGAACTATAAGAATCCACTGGTCAACTTTGAAATCTCACCAGTTGACAGTATGATGGGGAGGTTCATTGTTCTGCCACCGGAACTGAGCGGAATGGCTTAGGTGTTTTCATCTGTGACCCATATTTGGGAGGTCCAGGTTCGATTCCATGGCCGACCTACCTCACTCATAGATTTTTCGGGGGTTTTCCAGATTGTCAGGCGAATGCTGGTTAGGTTATTTACATCCCTTGAATTTCCTGTCCCTCCATTTCATTTCCATTATCAATTCACATCATCTATCATCTGATGGTCTCTTTCAGAATAGAAATGTCGGTGGGTGTCTCGGCGCTGTATGGCAGGATAATATTTCTCTTGGTAAAACTTCCTCCTCCGGTAGGATGCTGTCCAGTCTGATAGAGCTGTTTCCAGATCACAGTAAGGTGGGATGCCAGTTGTTCTGGCCTGTTGGGGAGTTTTCAATTGGCAAAGTATAGGGATCCTGCCCTCTGCACTATTGTGGCTCCAAGGGACAGCCACCCTCCATCTCCTCTTGCCACATCCTTCCTCCCAGGGGTGCCCCACTTGGAGGTATAGGTGCAATAAACCAAATAACAATAGACCAACTTCAAATAACAATAGACCAAGTTTGGATCTCTGTGCTCAACCCCCAGTCCAGTACAGTTCACCACCAGAGTGGCAGTGCAGGTAGTGACAGCAGGTGATGGTTGGAACTTTGAGGTTGGATGTGGAAGTGGTAGCTCCCAAAACTGATCCCTCAAAGGTTGAAATGTGGTTAGGGCAGTGTGACAGAGCTGACAAATAGCTTCATGAATTAATGGTGAATGTAGTTTGAGTTTAGGAAGTGTTCAACAAATATGAAGACACTTTGCTGAAGACCAGTATTGAAACTGAAAGTATTCCTAACGCATGTCAAACTTATTTTCCTGGTGTAACAATTGAAAAACATCTTGGCTGAAAGCAACACATAGAATATATACCTAATGAAAAAATAAACAAATATATTATGAGACAAGTAAAGGAACTATGGTTAGTAAAACTTTAAAACATGAATATTATTGTGATAAAAGTTAAAACTATCTATGAAGCAAGGCTATTAATTGGTACAACAATTTATGGATGATTGCTAAAGTGTGCTGTGCTATAAAGGGAATGTACTGTATCATTGTATTGGTTTACAGTATTATGTTCATAAACAAAAAGTTGACACATTTTCTTGAATTATGTGACATGTTTGCGCATGACTCTTTTAATTCTTATTTCCTTTCCTGTTTTTAATCTTGTATGTCAATTGGCATTGTGTTCAGGTATATTTGTGATGAATAATTGTATAACATCGTGTGTAGTAGTAGTAGTTGTTTAAATGTTTTCCTATTTCAGTTGAATGTTACAGATGTTATATGTTTGCTGGTGATGATAAAAAGAAAAAGACTATTTTAGTTAATGGATGGAAATTAATCATTTCTCCACACTAGCCATATATAGAGTGAGTGAGTGATGATGAGTATAAGGGCGCTCAACTACAGAGGTCATCAGCGCCCTTTTTAAATGAAACTGGTCATGGCAAAAGCCAGATATAAATTATTCTAAAAACAGTATATGTTAAAAAAGACAAAAAATACATACGCCTTGAAAAAAAAAAAAAAAATAAAAAAAAAAAAAAATAAATAAAATAAAAATGTCATCCAAAAACCATAAATTCTATTTGCTAAATCCTAAAATCTAATCTCGAAAAGAACCTAAAAACCTTCTTCACTACTGCGTTATCGTCCGCTAATATTTCTGCAAAGCTGACCGGCAGCTGCAGAGACGTCCTAAGGTCTGCTAGGTGAAAACACTCTAGCAGCACGTGTCGTACAGACAACGCTTCATTACAAAACGGACATAGTGGAGAAGGCTCCTTTTTAAAAAGAAAACTATGAGTAAAAATGCAGTGCCCAATTCGTAACCGAGCCAAACTCACCTCCTCGCGACGAGATGACCGACAGGAGGTAACCCAGGGAATCGGAAGTTCTTTGACAGATCTAAGTTTATTATTGCGGAGAGCAGACCACTCTTCCTGCCAGCAGGTTTGCACAGCTCTCCGCAATTCGGCCCTAAAGTCTTCCGATGTCACAGATGGTATTCGAACCCTGGGCTTCATGATAGCCGTCTTGGCTGCTGAATCCGCCATTTCATAGGTTAAGGTTTTTAAACCTTAAGGTTTTTAAAACTTTAAAAACCTTAGCCTATATGTGGCTAGTGTGGAGAAATGATTAATTTCCATCAATTAACTAAAATAATAAGAGTTAAATGATGAAGCCTGGGACTTAAGTATGGTATATCTCAAATGCGAGAGCCCCTAGTGGTCTACCGGGGAAATATGAGTCAAATGGGGAATTTAATGCCAGGATGGTACGTTGGCCATGGTAGCTCAAAGGTTAAGAACGACTGGATGGAAACCAGGAGATCCGTGTTTCAAATGCCATGGCATTGAATTTTTCATGTTGACTCTATCTATTAGAAACCTTAGCCTATATATGGCTAGTGTGGAGAAATGATTAATTTCCATCAATTAACTAAAATAATAAGAGTTAAATGATGAAGCCTGGGACTTAAGTACTTACAATAGTAAGTTGCCGCAAATGGTATATCTCGGATGCAAGAGCCCCTAGTGGTCTACCGGGGAAATATGAGTCAAATGGAGAATTTAATGTCAGGACGGCATGTTGGCCATGGTAGCTCAAAGGTTAAGAGTGACTGAACGGAAACCAGCAGATCCGTGGTTCAAATCCTGGCCATGGCATTGAATTTTTCATGTTGACTCTATTAAGAAGAAGACTAGTCTCTTTAATTCTTGGAAACTTCATCAATTTTCTTAAAAGATAAGTAAAGTTTGTAACAAGTTATATTTTATGTAGTATTTGCTACTTCTCTCTTGTTAGTTTGTTTTTTAGGTATATTATTATACATACTTACCTCTTTATATTTACAGATTGTAGAGATTTCTATCTTATGTTGACAGATAATACAACTTTTCAAATACTTAACTGTTTTAGTTTACCATTGTTTATAAATTATAGAAACATTAACTTTTTATGTGTATATATTTTTTATTTAGGTATTTCCTAGTCTATGCACAGAGCAAACAGTTACTACAAATATAACTTAAGTACACAGATATTAATTATTTGATGTCACACAGCATTGCCACACCACGCATAATCCAGTGTTCTGGAGGTTTTTCACTGGGCAGCCAGAGTGGAGTGATGAAATTTAAGTCCGTGCGACCTGGTTTCTTGTAAACTGGAACCTGTAGAAAATAACATGAAGTTTTTAATTTATTATGGCAAGAAAATGATCAGTAAACTGGCATCTATGACAGTGTAAATGATTCTAAAGTCTACATCACACTGAGTATGAGAAAACTAAGAGTACAAAATGTTAAATGATGGTTGAAAATTAATGTTAAATTTAAAATTTAAATTCATGGACAAGTAATTGACTAGTAGTGTACATATTGTGTTTTCAGTTGTTAGAATTTATGATCTGCTATGCAAAGAAGCAATTAATATTAGTTCCATTATTTTTTAAGTCGATGGAATTATTATTACATTATTTTAACAAATTATAATTTTAATAAAGTGAAGTTAAATTAATGAGTTATATATTAACTTAAAAGGGTAATGCAAATCATAGGGGCATTAACAAATCTTAAAAAAATCTACATTTATATAGATACATTACATTTATATGTCTTCCTTCAATTTTATTTCGTTTAAACATAAGATTAGATATATGTTTAAAGGAGTTCAACTACAAGGTCATCAGCGTCCTTTGAAAACAAAATAATGGCAAAGGCTAGAGAAAGGATTACTACAAAATAAAAATGCTAGCAAGTCACACATAAAGTTAATATACACAAACATTCATGGCAAAAAACCAGGAATAAATCTGAAACGAATATAAAAAGAACAAAACATGTAAAACCCTGAAGTATATCTCACTAAATCCTAAGGTGAAAGTCTACCCCTGACAAAAGTTTGCAAACTACTTTTTTTTTTTTTTTTCCAATTTACGTCATCCAACGTAAGTCATATTGGACAATGAATGGAATAGATGAAATGGTGCTCAAATGAGTCCGAGGTTCATGGAGCTTAGAGTTACCTGAAATTCGTCATTCAGAATAAGGGAAAACCTCGAAAGAAACGTATCCAGGTAACTCACCCTAACCGACAAACCTTTCATCCTTATATCTAGTCAAAATGAATATGATAATCTAAAAGAATTATTGACTTGGTTTCAAAATAGACAAGGGTCAGGCTTTGGGTTTTCATAATAAAATTAATAAGGCAATTCATTTACCTGAAATCAAATTGGATGAAAATGAAACTAAATATACAGGAAATACAAAATTTTAGGAGTCTGGACAGATGACAACCTAAATTGGAACATACACATTGACAGTCTAATGAACAAATTAAGTGACATCTGTTTCCAAATATTTATGTTGAAGCACATAAATTTGAACACATAAAGAACAGTATATTTTGCAAATTTTCAATCACTAATTTCTTACGGGATAATAATATAGGGAAATAGTAGTGGCATTAGCAAAGTATTTAGAATCCAAAAAAGGACAATTAGAATTATGATGAACTTAAGAGAACAGATAGTTGTAAAGAATGGTTTAAGAAATTAGGAACATTGTCACTACCAAGTATTTTCCTCTTAGCCCGCCTCGGTAGCGTGGGGGTAGAGTGTCTGCCTCACGTTCAAGAGGTCCCGAGTTTGAATCTCGGTCAGGGTGAGTTACCTGGATAAGGCTTTTTCCGGAGTTTTCCCTTATCCTGAAAGACGAATGTTGGGTAACTCTAAGCTCTATGGACCCTGGGCTCATTTCAGCATCATTTCACCCATTCCATTCATCGTCCAATATGACTTAATGTTGGAGGACGTAAATTACAAAAAAATTACATGTTAGAACAAATGAAAGCAATTATATAAAAGCAATAAAAGCATGATTAGGCAGTCACCCAATTTTCAATGGTACACATCCAAAATGGCTCAGTATTGTCATGGCTCTGCCGTTGGATTAACAACTCCTACCTCAACAGAGCAGTACAAACATGCATGGGACATAGCTAGATTGTTACAGCATTTTGAGAGGTAGAAATCAGGTATTTTCCATTTAGGAAGGTAGAACAAACAATAATTCTAGGCATGATGAAAAGAGTCTACTTACACATTAATTTGATAATTTGGATATAATAATGGCCACAAAGACTCTCATATCTTATAGCCCCAGAGGGCCAGTGTCTCCTCTCACTCGTGTTGCTAGTCACACACACTAGAAACAGAGAGACAGTTTCCTCTGCCTTAAATATTTGATGTGATGTTACTGACGCCAAAGCACAACGTAAGTCAAAATTGACACTATGGCATAGAGCTCTGTACTATAAGTGGAAGTACAATTATAAAAACTAAATATACGTGGTTCAGTTCCATAGAACATAAATACCTCCAGCACCATTGAAGCTTTTAGATCCATTGGCAAATTTAAATTCAGTCTTTGTATACTGATAAAAACTGGAAAAAACAAATGCAGATACCTGATGTAGGCTTCATAGACTTTCAGTATATGTTCATCCCAAAAAACAATTTCAAAAATTTCTCCACTGCTTTGTCATCTGCCAGGATGTCTGCAAGGATGACCAGCAGCTGCAGAGACTTCCAAAGATATGCTAGGCAAAAACGCTCTAGCAACACATGATGGACCAAAAGAGCTTCAACACAAAGTGGACAAACTGGAGCAGGGTCCCCTTTAAATAAGTATGTGTAAAAATGCAGCAGCCAATGTATAACCAAGCCAAACTCACATCCTCTTGATGAGATGAATAGCAGGATGATTAGCTGTATCACCATTTGGTAATCATTTTTAATCTGGCAACCTTTAATATTATATAAGCACATTGCTTGTACTGGAGCTCTTGAGTCTAACAATATCACTACTTTAGTATAGCTGATGACTAGGAGATTTAAAAGCTGTAATGTTTTAACAAATGGTATCATTTCCATATCATAATTTGTATGTGAGTGTGCGAGTGATTGGCTGAAGAAAGGTTATATCCCATGAATTGCCCCATTTTTAAAAAAAATCATCAGTGAAAATGTGTAACCATTCATTTTTTTACATCCTCCAATATTAGGTCATATTGGATGATGAATGAAATAATGCTCAAATGAGCCCAAGGTCCATAGAGCTTAAAGTTACCCGATATTCGTCTTTCAGGATAGGGAAAAGTCCCAGAACAAACCTTATCCACCCTGACCTAGTTTCAAAGTTGGGACATCTTAAATGTGAGGTACACATGCTACCAATCTATGCTACTGAGGTGGGCTAACAATTCATTGGTGCGATATTTGGTATATATGCCTTCTAAAGGAAGGTCCTTTAAAATATCTACAGAATTTTATGATTTTGTTTCTACTTCAGATGTAAAACCATCCGGCTCAAAATCCAGTGGGTTTATGGTAAGTAATGATTTTCTCTTGAAACAGACATTTTTTAAATTTATTTGGAGATGATGTACTTTGCCTAAGAAGCTGAGACCTTTTAAAGCATTTGTATAACCTGTTTGTTTTCCAGTAAGCTCTCTTTTATAAAAAACTTTACGTCCTCCAACGTTAAGTCATATCAGATGATGAATGAAATGGGTGAAATGATGCACTAATGAGTTCAGGGTCCATAGAGCTTAGGGTTACCCAACATTCATCTTTCAAGATAAGAGAAAAGGGAAGCCACTCTAAGATTTGAACTTGGGACCTCTTGAACATGAGGCAGATGTGCTACCATCTACGCTATTGAGGTTGGCACGACTAAGAGTCATGAAAAAGATGTAGAAAGAGAAGAAGAAGAAGAAGAAGAAGAAGAAGGAGGAGAAGAAGGAGAAGAAGTAGAAGAAGGAGAAGAAGAAGAAGGAGAAGGAGAAGAAGAAGAAGAAGAAGGAGAAGAAGAAGAAGAAGAAGAAGAAGAAGAAGAAGAAGAAGAAGAAGAAGAAGAAGAAGAAGAAGAAGAAGAAGAAGAAGAAGAAGAAGAAGAGAAGGAGAAGAGAAGAAGAAGAAGAAGAAGAAGAAGAAGAAGAAGAAGAAGAAGAAGAAGAAGAAGAAGAAGAAGAAGAAGAAGAAGAAGAAGAATGAAGAAGAAGAAGAAGAAGAAGAAGAAGAAGAAGAAGAAGAAGAGAGAAGAAGAAGGAGAAGAAGAAGAAGAAGAAGAAGAAAGAAGAAGAAGAAGAAGGAGAAGAAGAAGAAGAAGAGAAGAAGAAGAAGAAGAAGAAGAAGAAGAAGAAGAAGAAGAAGAAGAAGAAGAAGAAGAAGAAGAAGAAGGAGAAGAAGAAGAAGGAGAAGAAGAAGGAGAAGAAGAAGAAGAAGAAGAAGAAGAAGAGAAGAAGAAGAAGGAGGAGGAGAAGAAGAAGAAGAAGAAGAAGAAGAAGAAGAAGAAGAAGAAGAAGGAGAAGAAGAAGAAGAAGAAGAAGAAGAAGAAGAAGTAAGAAGAAGAAGAAGAAGAAGAAGAAGAAGAAGAAGAAGAAGAAGAAGAAGGAGAAGAAGAAGGAGAAGAAGAAGAAGAAGAAGAAGAAGGAGAAGGAGAAGAAGAAGAAGAATAAGAAGAAGAAGAAGAAGAAGAAGAAGAAGAAGAAGAAGAAGAAGAAGAAGAAGAAGAAGAAGAAGAAGAAGAAGGAGAAGAAGGAGAAGAGAAGAAGAAGAAGGAGAAGAAGGAGAAGAAGAAGAAGAAGAAGAAGAGAAGATGAAGAAGAAGAAGAAGAAGAAGAAGAAGAAGAAGAAGAAGAAGAAGAAGAAGAAGAAGAAGAAGAAGAAGAAGAAGAAGGAGAAGAAGAAGGAGAAGAAGAAGGAGAAGAAGAAGGAGAAGAAGAAGAAGAAGAAGAAGAAGAAGAAGAAGAAGAAGAAGAAAGAAGAAGAAGAAGAAGAAGAAGAAGAGAAGAAGAAGAAGAAGAAGAAGAAGAAGAGAAGAAGAAGGAGAAGA
>CM060956.1:105641208-105684082 GCA_030765055.1 Mantis religiosa | reverse complement strand
TCTTCTTCTCCTTCTTCTTCTCCTTCTTCTTCTTCTTCTTCTTCTTCTTCTTCTCCTTCTCCTTCTTCTTCTCCTTCTTCTTCTCCTTCTCCTCCTCCTCCCTCTCCCTCTCCCTTTCCCTCTCCCTTTCCCTCTCCCTCTCCTTCTCCTTCTCCTTCTCCTTCGCCTTTGCCTTCGTCTTTGTCGTCTTTGTCTTCCTCTTCTTCTCTTTCTACACCTTTTTCATGACTCTTACTCGTGCCAACCTCAATAGCATAGATGGTAGCATATCTACCTCATGTTCAAGAGGTCCCAAGTTCTAATCTTAGATTGGGTTCCCTTTTCTCTTATCTTGAAAGATGAATGTTGGGTAACCCTAAGCTCTATGGACCCTGAACTCATTAGTGCATCATTTTACTCATTTCATTCATCTGATATGACTTAACGTTGGAAGATGTAAAGTTTTTTATAAAAAAGAGCTTACTGAAGAACAAACAGATTATACAAAATGCTGTAAAAGGTCTCAGCTTCTTAGGCAAAGTACATCATCTTCAAATAAATTTAAAAAATGTCTGTTTCAAGAGAAAATCATTACTTACCATAAACCCACTGGATTTTGAGCCGGATGGCTTTACATCTGAAGTAGAAACAAAATCATAAAATTCTGTAGATATTTTAAAGGACCTTCCTTTAGAAAGCATATATACCAAATATCGCACCAATGAATGGTTAGCCCGCCTCAGTAGCATAGATTGGTAGCATGTGTGCCTCACATTTAAGATGTCCCAACTTCGAAACTAGGTCAGGGTGGATAAGGTTTATTCTGGGGTTTTCCCCTATCCTGAAAGATGAATATCAGGTAAATTTAAGCTCTATGGAACTTGGGCTCATTTGAGCATTATTTCATTCATCATCCAATATGAGTAATATTGGAGGATGTAAAAAAAAATGATTGGTTACACATTTTCACTGATGATTTTTTTTTAAAAATGGGGCAATTCATGGGCTAGAATTACATATAACCTTTCTTCAGCCAATCACTCGCACACTCACATACAAATTTTGATATGGAAATAACACCATTTGGTAAAACATTACAGCTTTTAAATCTCCTAGTCATCAGCTATACTAAAGTAGTCATATTGTTAGACTAAAAAGCTGCAGTACAAGCAATATGCTTATATAATATTAAAGGTTGCCAGATTGAAAATGATTACCAAATGGTGATACAGCTAATCATCCTGCTATTCATCTCATCAAGAGGATGTGAGTTTGGCTTGGTTATACATTGGCTGCTGCATTTTTACACATACTTATTTAAAGGGCACCCTTCTCCAGTTTGCCCACTTTGTGTTGAAGCTCTTTTGGTCCATCATGTGTTGCTAGAGTGTTTTTGCCTAGCATATCTTTGGAAGTCTCTTCAGCTGCTGGTCATCCCTGCAGACATCCTGGCAGATGACAAAGCAGTGGAGAAAGTTTTGAAATTGTTTTTTGGGATGAACATATACTGAAAGTCTATGAAGCCTACATCAGGTATCTGCATTTGTTTTTTCCAGTTTTTATCAGTATACAAAGACTTAACTTAAATTTACCAATGGATCTAAAAGCTTCAATGGTGCTGGAGGTATTTATGTTCTATGGAACTGAACCACGTATATTTAGTTTTTATAATTGTACTTCCACTTATAGTACAGAGCTCTATGCCATAGTGTCAATTTTGACTTACGTTGTGCCATGGCGTCAGTAACATCACATCAAATATTTAAGGCAGAGGAAACTGTCTCTCTATTTCTAGTGTGTGTGACTAGCAACACGAGTGAGAGGAGACACTGGCCCTCTGGGGCTATAAGATATGAGAGTCTTTGTGGCCATTATTATATCCAAATTATCAAATTAACGTGTAAGTAGACTCTTTTCATCATGCCTTGAATTATTGTTTGTTCTACCTTCCTAAATGGAAAATACCTGATTTCTACCTCTCAAAATGCTGTAACAATCTAGCTATGTACCATGCATGTTTGTGCTGCTCTGTTGAGGTAGGCATTGTTAATCCAACGGCATCTGTGGCAGAGCCATGACAATACTGAGCCATTTTGAATGTGTACCATTGAAAATTGGGTGACTGCCTAATCATTGCTTTTATTGTTTTAATATCATTGCTTTCATTTGTTCTAACATGCACTATTATTTCTAAGATTTTTCTTTTTTTTGTTTTTGTAATTTACGTCCTCCAACGTTAAGTCATATCGGACGATGAATGGAATGGGTGAAATGATGCTGAAATGAGCCCAGGGTCCATAGAGCCGACATTCGTCTTTCAGTATAAGGGAAAACTCCGGAAAAAGCCTTACCCAGGTAACTCACCCTGTCTGAGATTCAAACTCGGGACCTCTTGAACGTGAGGCAGACACTCTACCACCACGCTACCGAGGCGGGCTAAGAGGTTAATACTTGGTAGTGACAATGTTTCTAATTTCTTAAACCATTCTTTACAACTATCTGTTCTCTTAAGTTCATCATAATTATAATTGTCCTTTTTTGGATTCTAAATACTCTGATAATGCCACTACTATTTCCCTATATTGTTATCCCATAAGAAATTAGTGAAATTTGCAAAATATACTGTTCTTTATGTATTCAAATTTATAATGTGCTTCAACATAAATATTTGGAAACAGATGTCACTTAATTTGTTCATTAGACTGTTAATATGCATGTTCCAATTTAGGTTGTCATCTGTCCAGACTCCTAAAATTTTGTATTTCCTGTATATTTAGTTTCATTTTCATCCAATTTGATTTCAGGTAAATGAATTGCCTTATTAATTTTATTATGAAAACCCAAAGCCTGACCCTTGTCTATTTTGAAACCAAGTCAATAATTCTTTTAGATTATCATATTCATTTTGACTAGATATAAGGATGAAAGGTTTGTCGGTTAGGGTGAGTTACCTGGATACGTTTCTTTCGAGGTTTTCCCTTACTCTGAATGACGAATTTCAGGTAACTCTAAGCTCCATGAACCTCGGACTCATTTGAGCACCATTTCATCTATTCCATTCATTGTCCAATATGACTTACGTTGGATGACGTAAATTGGAAAAAAAAAAAAAAAAAAGTAGTTTGCAAACTTTTGTCAGGGGTAGACTTTCACCTTAGGATTTAGTGAGATATACTTCAGGGTTTTACATGTTTTGTTCTTTTTATATTCGTTTCAGATTTATTCCTGGTTTTTTGCCATGAATGTTTGTGTATATTAACTTTATGTGTGACTTGCTAGCATTTTTATTTTGTAGTAATCCTTTCTCTAGCCTTTGCCATTATTTTGTTTTCAAAGGACGCTGATGACCTTGTAGTTGAACTCCTTTAAACATATATCTAATCTTATGTTTAAACGAAATAAAATTGAAGGAAGACATATAAATGTAATGTATCTATATAAATGTAGATTTTTTTAAGATTTGTTAATGCCCCTATGATTTGCATTACCCTTTTAAGTTAATATATAACTCATTAATTTAACTTCACTTTATTAAAATTATAATTTGTTAAAATAATGTAATAATAATTCCATCGACTTAAAAAATAATGGAACTAATATTAATTGCTTCTTTGCATAGCAGATCATAAATTCTAACAACTGAAAACACAATATATACACTACTAGTCAATTACTTGTCCATGAATTTAAATTTTAAATTTAACATTAATTTTCAACCATCATTTAACATTTTGTACTCTTAGTTTTCTCATACTCAGTGTGATGTAGACTTTAGAATCATTTACACTGTCATAGATGCCAGTTTACTGATCATTTTCTTGCCAAGTATAAATTAAAAACTTCATGTTATTTTCTACAGGTTCCAGTTTACAAGAAACCAGGTCGCACGGACTTAAATTTCATCACTCCACTCTGGCTGCCCAGTGAAAAACCTCCAGAACACTGGATTATGCGTGGTGTGGCAATGCTGTGTGACATCAAATAATTAATATCTGTGTACTTAAGTTATATTTGTAGTAACTGTTTGCTCTGTGCATAGACTAGGAAATACCTAAATAAAAAATATATACACATAAAAAGTTAATGTTTCTATAATTTATAAACAATGGTAAACTAAAACAGTTAAGTATTTGAAAAGTTGTATTATCTGTCAACATAAGATAGAAATCTCTACAATCTGTAAATATAAAGAAGTAAGTATGCATAATAATATACCTAAAAAACAAACTAACAAGAGAGAAGTAGCAAATACTACATAAAATATAACTTGTTACAAACTTTACTTATCTTTTAAGAAAATTGATGAAGTTTCCAAGAATTAAAGAGACTAGTCTTCTTCTTAATAGAGTCAACATGAAAAATTCAATGCCATGGCCGGGATTTGAACCACGGATCTGCTGGTTTCCGTTCAGTCACTCTTAACCTTTGAGCTACCATGGCCAACATGCCGTCCTGACATTAAATTCTCCATTTGACTCATATTTCCCCGGTAGACCACTAGGGGCTCTTGCATCCGAGATATACCATTTGCGGCAACTTACTATTGTAAGTACTTAAGTCCCAGGCTTCATCATTTAACTCTTATTATTTTAGTTAATTGATGGAAATTAATCATTTCTCCACACTAGCCATATATAGGCTAAAGTTTCTAATAGATAGAGTCAACATGAAAAATTCAATGCCATGGCATTTGAAACACGGATCTCCTGGTTTCCATCCAGTCGTTCTTAACCTTTGAGCTACCATGGCCAACGTACCATCCTGGCATTAAATTCCCCATTTGACTCATATTTCCCCGGTAGACCACTAGGGGCTCTCGCATTTGAGATATACCATACTTAAGTCCCAGGCTTCATCATTTAACTCTTATTATTTTAGTTAATTGATGGAAATTAATCATTTCTCCACACTAGCCACATATAGGCTAAGGTTTTTAAAGTTTTAAAAACCTTAAGGTTTAAAAACCTTAACCTATATATGGCTAGTGTGGAGAAATGATTAATTTCCATCCATTAACTAAAATAGTCTTTTTCTTTTTATCATCACCAGCAAACATATAACATCTGTAACATTCAACTGAAATAGGAAAACATTTAAACAACTACTACTACTACACACGATGTTATACAATTATTCATCACAAATATACCTGAACATGCGCAAACATGTCACATAATTCAAGAAAATGTGTCAACTTTTTGTTTATGAACATAATACTGTAAACCAATACAATGATACATTACATTCCCTTTATAGCACAGCACACTTTAGCAATCATCCATAAATTGTTGTACCGATTAATAGCCTTGCTTCATAGATAGTTTTAACTTTTATCACAATAATATTCATGTTTTAAAGTTTTACTAACCATAGTTCCTTTACTTGTCTCATAATATATTTGTTTATTTTTTCATTAGGTATATATTCTATGTGTTGCTTTCAGCCAAGATGTTTTTCAATTGTTACACCAGGAAAATAAGTTTGACATGCGTTAGGAATACTTTCAGTTTCAATACTGGTCTTCAGCAAAGTGTCTTCATATTTGTTGAACACTTCCTAAACTCAAACTACATTCACCATTAATTCATGAAGCTATTTGTCAGCTCTGTCACACTGCCCTAACCACATTTCAACCTTTGAGGGATCAGTTTTGGGAGCTACCACTTCCACATCCAACCTCAAAGTTCCAACCATCACCTGCTGTCACTACCTGCACTGCCACTCTGGTGGTGAACTGTACTGGACTGGGGGTTGAGCACAGAGATCCAAACTTGGTCTATTGTTATTTGAAGTTGGTCTATTGTTATTTGGTTTATTGCACCTATACCTCCAAGTGGGGCACCCCTGGGAGGAAGGATGTGGCGAGAGGAGATGGAGGGTGGCTGTCCCTTGGAGCCACAATAGTGCAGAGGGCAGGATCCCTATACTTTGCCAATTGAAAACTCCCCAACAGGCCAGAACAACTGGCATCCCACCTTACTGTGATCTGGAAACAGCTCTATCAGACTGGACAACATCCTACCGGAGGAGGAAGTTTTACCAAGAGAAATATTATCCTGCCATACAGCGCCGAGACACCCACCGACATTTCTATTCTGAAAGAGACCATCAGATGATAGATGATGTGAATTGATAATGGAAATGAAATGGAGGGACAGGAAATTCAAGGGATGTAAATAACCTAACCAGCATTCGCCTGACAATCTGGAAAACCCCCGAAAAATCTATGAGTGAGGTAGGTCGGCCATGGAATCGAACCTGGACCTCTTAAATATGGGTCACAGATGAAAACACCTAAGCCATTCCGCTCAGTTCCGGTGGCAGAACAATGAACCTCCCCATCATACTGTCAACTGGTGAGATTTCAAAGTTGACCAGTGGATTCTTATAGTTCGACATTGATATTCTGCCATGTTATGAGTCTGTTAAGGCCCATGGCATTGCTCAACAATTCCGGATTTAGGTAAAGGTCATTTTTTAATTCCAAAAGTTAAATGCTATGTGTACGTATAAATAAAAATAAAATAGTGTGTAATTTTATTTCTAATTTATTCTTCCACTGATCATATGTACAAAACTTTATGTACAATAGGTATAGCATATAATTACAATTGAAATTTGTGCAAAACCCAAAAACAACTTACAAGGATGAAAGAATAACATTAATGGATATTACATTAATATCTGAACATCATACCATAACCTTATAACATCATCATTACAAACTTGAAAGATTACAGTATTTACAATTTCGAATACTTAGACTGTTAAAGGCATTAATCATTATATGTACATTCAGGGGCTCTTAATTTCTAGTCTCCTTAAATACAATTCCTAGTCTTCAAGTTCAAACTGTTAAATATAAATTTCCGTTTTGCTTTATATTTTCATTGCATGCTTACTTAAATATGTGAATACTTTGTTTTTCTCTGACTATTACAAGATACTGTACCTACTTGGATATTAATTCAGCTTTTTGTAAATAAATGTTCAATAGTAAAACATCTAGCTTTTTACCTTTTCATTCAAAATTAAAAACCAGTGTGTTTTGGTTTGAAATACTTTTGCTAACTACTGAATCACAAAAGTATTGGGAGTGGCAGTAGTTAATAAGGTATTCTTGTAACTTAGAATAATGCAATCACAACTGTTTTTAAAAGCTCAGCAAGCATTCTAGCATAGCTTACTCTGCCATTACCCAGTTTCCACCCTTTAAAGCAATAAGCTATAACTTTGAACATTTATTGCCAACCATTATATATCCTCAAACACAATCAGGCATGAATCAAGTGCACTTTGAACTTCTTTCAGCTAATCAGCACACTGAGGCAGGTCATTTAAATATAACAAAAAAAAAAAAAAAGAACATTTTGTTGGTGTTCCTTAAAGTTATTGACAAAATACATGTTACTGTGATAATTTGAGTGGAATTGTAATATCATCTGTCTTGAGGTTTAGTTATGAAGGATATAACAAATTAAGATAGTTACAAGGTGTCCATCACAATTATCTTTAAGATTATTCATTTTTCCATGTAGCAGATTTTTGAGATATAATGACAAAAGTTACACTTAGAGGATGCCGATTTCCAGAACTTGTTAAGTCTTTTCAAAATTGAAATTGAATTAGTTGTAGAGAACACTGAATCATATTTTGTGTCATCTGATGAAGAAGAAGAAGAAGAAGAAGAAGAAGAAGAAGAAGAAGAAGAAGAAGAAGAAGAAGAAGAAGAAGAAGAAGAAGAAGAAGAAGAAGAGGAGGAAGAGGAAGAGGAAGAGGAAGAGGAAGAGGAAGAGGAGGAGGAGGAGGAGGAGGAGGAGGAGGAGGAGGAGGAGGAGGAGGAGGAGGAGGAGGAGGAGGAGGAGGAAGAGGAAGAGGAAGAGGAAGAGGAAGAGGAAGAAAGGAAAACAAGTGTTTTATGGTATTATAAAGAAAAGAATTTTTATAATTTAAATACAAGTTTTATGACGTATTAATCCTAGGATTTGAATCCTATCTTTTTAACTAAGTAACAATATTTGTAACATTTCTTTTCTATCTGAAGCATTCTTTTGTTTTTTCTTTATATTAGAAAGAATTAATAGGTAAACTTAAAGATTTCTGGAAATGGGCAATTCATGATGTTATAAACATCTAAAAATCATAAAGTTTATCTGCCTGAACATAATAATAAAATTGTAATAAAAAATTGTTTGACAATGTCTTATTTTGAAGAAACAATATGCAAAGGAGTAAAACTGGTTAAAAAGTAGTACGTAAAATTAATTTATGCATTGTAATCAGAATATTTGGATTGTACAAGAGCAACCAGCACAAGACATCAAAATAGGTACATGTTATACTATTATGTCATCATGGAGTCATGGATGAAATTACTGTAGTGGTGTGTCCTAGTACAGACAGCTTATTTTTTTAGGAATAAAGACATCAGTGTCTTAATTACTGTTACTTTAGTACTAACCAACAAATTTTAAGAAATATTTAGGCAACATTTGAGATTGAGAGAAATTCAGTGATTTAACCATTCAAGATCACCTAAACACTTCACCAAGAACCCATAAAATGTAGTGATACTACATACTTGCTTTATGAAGCAAAAGTTATAGCTCAATCATGAGGCAATCTAACCATTAGAATGCTCCAGCTCTTATTTAACACAAAATATGTGACTGACAACCTGCAGCCTCTTCTATTAGCTTGAGCTGTGGCAGGGTCATATCAGGTGAGCAAAGTATATGCAAATTCTTTTTACTGCCATACCAATTCAGTATAATAAATACATTCACACTTTGTTAATTAAATTACATGTTCTAAAATGTTCTCATGGTCCATAATCTGAACATTCGTGCTGGTTATTTTAATGTGCAACAAACTTTATCTGTACTGCATATTCTCTAGTACTTTGTTACAAACTCATATAAAGGAGGTTCATTATAGTTTTATATCTGTTATCATTGCTTTGTGGTCATGATCACATTAAAATAATAAGGAAAAAAACAAAACTTGTATATTTAATCTAGACATTTGTTAATTTTAATTAAAATTCCAGAAAATTCACTTCTTTTACAAGTCTTTAAAACAAACACTTAATCACACCTAACTGCAAGGAGAGGCTGTTGCTGTTGTATTTTCAGTTCTCCTGCAATAGGGGTCTGTTGCTCCTTTAGAGCATAACAGTTCTTTTACACATTCAGATGCCATGAACACTGCAGTATACCCTTTATGATTAACAATATTTATATTTGAACCTCTGTCTATTAGGAGTTTGGCTGTTGCACAATCTCGTATAACTGCACGATATAGTGGGGTTGCTCCATTTTCATTTTGGGCTTCTATATCAGCCCCTCCTTTTAATAAAAGATCTATTATGTTAAGTTGGTTTTTATCCACTGCTAAATGCAAAGCAGTGGCGTTCATGAAATCAGACCTTGCATTTACGTCTGCTCCCCTAAGTAAGAGCAATCTAGTTGCATTCCAATGTCCTTGATCTGCCGCCCAGTGTAATGGTCTTAGTTTATATGCTGAAGTGTCCTCTGCTTCTATATTTGCCCCATAATCCAATAACAAGGACATTTCTGTTGTATTGCCATTTTTTGTAGCAGCTATCAAAGCTGCCTCCATGGTCCGATTTTGGAGAATGGATTTTAGTGTTGCATTACTTGCTTCTTCCTGTAAGTAAATAAAGTTACAAGAAACAGATGTAATATGAAAGTTTTCATTCTTAAAAAGATTTTGTATAGAGATTATTAAAATTAGGAGTTTGTTTTGGCAAGACTTGGTAATGTGGAATTTATAGGTAATTACAAAGTTCAGCTGATAAGTTTTTTCACAGTAAAAAAAAAAAAGCATTTAAAGTGTTTTTCTTTATTTCTTAACATAATCTCCAGAAAGACTAAATCAGTGTTCTAATTTAATTAAACCATCTCTGTAGTGCAATTTATCATTATCCTCAAAATAGCTGTTTACTGCATCAATGACCTCTTTGCTGTGAAATCTTTATCCTCCAAGAAACTTTTTGAAGTTCGAGAACAGGGTGGATGTTCAAGCAATTTGAACTTTAATTCGTACATTTTTCCCATTCCAATCACTGAACGATGGGCCAGAGCATTCTCGTGAAGAAAAAGATTTTTTTCTTTGCCAAATGAGGTCTTTTTCTTTTCACCTCATCACTTAAACATTGCAGTAAGCTTGCACAGTAGTCACCAGTGATACTTTTACCCTTTTCCAAGTAATCAATAAAAATAATTCCCTGTGCGTCGCAGAAAACACTCGCCATAACCTTCTTAGCTGATAAAATTGACTTTGCATTCTTTGGAGTTGGTTCACCTGGCACAATCCACTATTTTGACTGTGATTTACTTTCTGGAGTGTAATGATGTATCAAAGTTTTATCCATGGTAATAAGCCATCTAACAAATTCACTGGTATTTTTTACGGTAGCGCTCCAAAATCTTAACACAAACAGTTTTTCTTTGCAACTTCTGATCAAGTATCAACAAACATGGCACCTATCTTGCCCAGACCTTGTGAAAGCCCAAAACATTACTTAAAATATTACCTGCACGTTGTTTTGATATGTTTACAGTGTCTGCTACCTCAAACAACTTTAATTTGTGTTGTGGTCTTCCAGTACTAAATGACATATTTTTTTCAATGATTTAAAATGCTATCATTAAAAATCTAAACAAGCTATTGACCTGTAACTATGGATACAAGGTAGTGTAGAGTTAAACTATATAATGCTATCCATCAAACTGGCCCAATGGTGCCATCTCTATGTGAGGCCCGGGACTTATCAGCCGACCCTCGTAGAAGGAAGGAGCTGACTAAATGTTACAAGTTTTTGTTTATATTCTTTACCAGTTTGTCTAAGCTGTAGTAATACTGTACTTGACCCAAAAGTTTGATTTCTATATTTTACTGCAGTTACACATGCAATATACACTCACAGTAAGATATAAAAAGAATTTGATGTGTGTTTGGAGGAATTTAGTAACAGTGACGTCAAAATTAATATAAAAATTATTTGTGGTTGGTTTATTGACACTCGTCACTTACTTTTTCATATATTTATGAGAGACTAGTTTCAAAGGCCCTGGCCTCCATTTTTCAATCTCTTCCCAAACAGTTGGGAAGAGATTGAAAATGGAGGCCAGGGCCTTTGAAACTAGTCTCTCATAAATATATGAAAAAGTAAGTGACGAGTGTCAATAAACCAACCACAAATAATTTTTATATAAAAAGAATTTACTTCACAGAAAATGTAAATCTCTTTAAAACATGCAATTTATTTAGCAAAATGTTTTTGTGCCATCAACCATTTTCAAGTTATTGGGACACAGTGGCTATGGGCACGGTTAACAGAAAGTCGACACTGGACAGCGGAGAGATAAGCAATAAGTTCACCCACATCTCTTGATGGTCCACCCTCTTTTGCCATTTTTGCCAATGCAAGGATTGAATAGAATCCTTCAATCTCTAAGGGGTTTGTAGGAATGTCTCACGAAAGATTAGGTCTAGTGTATTCTGGTACAGTAGCAGCTGCAGTGCTGTTTTCAGACCTTCTGTATTCCATAGTATGATATCGATTTTGTTGTTATTTATACTATTAGAATTCAAAGGTGACAAAATTAATTCCCTAAATAAGAATGCCATAATCAGTGCCATACATTGGACGTCAACAAGCTCAAATGTGTAGGAATGAGCAGAATTTTATGGTATTAAACATCTTGGCATTAAATGTTGATAAATTGGTTATAAAGTCAAGCCAAATGAAAAACTCTGATGTGTTACTTTCACACAGATTTCTCTATTCTTGTATAAATTATTCTTACAAAAAATTGTTTCTCTTCTGGTTCATGATAATTATTATAATTTGCAGAGATTATTGCTAATCCTCTTGTAGGTATGAGGGAGATACATGAATGCAGTAGGCTTTAAGTGATAGCCAGATCTTTTAAAAGCAGGTTACTATGTAAGGGCTATTTGTTAATGCAAGTTGGGATTGCCTACATCAGCTAAAGGAGAAGTAGCCTTAGTAGAATTAGGAAATACCAAACGAAAAGGTATAATAACTGAAAGAATTAATATAATTTTGAGTCGAACTAGTACTCAATGCTCCACTTATTGCCAGTATTTACCTAGAACGTGTTTGGTTAGGATCTTCCTAACATCATCAGCTGTTGTCAACTAATGGATGTTGGTTTGGTGAACTTCTTGGAGGTGATAGGTGCATCTCTGTCGGTATCTTGATGAACTTGAAGTTAGGGTTTTCTTCAAAGGTAGTGTCAAAATTAAACAATTTTCTTTCATATTTCTTTATGAAGATTTTTTCCCAGTGGTTAATGCAGCTGGACCTTGGACACTTTTTAATAAGTGGATTTCTCATTCTATATCATGATTCTTCTTCCAAAAATGGTACACTACCACCGATTTATCTATTTATTTATTCCTGAAGTTCCTAAAATGCCCTTTAACCCTAATGTTCAAGTTCCCTTTAGTTTTTCCAATGTAAAAGTTGTCACAACCCTTGCAATTTATCCAGTACACACCTGGTTTTTTTGTCTGTAGGTATCTGCTTTGTATTACGTGATTTCAAAAGGTGTTGTACACTAAATTTGTTCTGTTGGGCCAAAGTAATATTGTGTTCTTTGAAGACTTTTTGGAAAAGGTGTGTAGCTCTGGGGTGATACGTAAATTTTCTGTATGAAGTTTCATTTCTGATTGGGGAAAGAGTAGTTCCTTGTTTGCATCTTTGTTGTCTTTTGAATTTATCAATTTTCTTTTTGACCAATTCAGCACAGAATCCATTTTATTCTGCAATGTGAACTATATTATTGTACTCTTTGATATATTCCACCTCGTTCAAAGGTACATTAACCAGTCTGTAAGTTAAACTGTTGATAATGTTAACAGTTTTGGAAGAAGAATCATGATATAGAACGAGAAATTCACTTATTAAAATGTGTCCAAGGTCCAAGCTGCATTAACCACGTGGGAAAAAATCATAAAGAAATATGAAAGAAAATTGCTTAATTTTAACACTACCTTTGAAGAAAACCCAAACTTCAAGTTCATCAAGATACCGACAGAGACGCATCTATCACCTCCAAGGAGTTCACCGAACTGACGTCCATTATTCGACAACAGCTGATGATGTTGGGAAGATCCTAACGAATGAGTTCTAGGTAAATACCAGCAATAAGTGGAGCATTGAGTACTAGTTCGACTCAAAATTATATTAATTTTGTGCTTCATTGTATCATAGATCTTACA
The DNA here is from genome assembly GCA_030765055.1 of Mantis religiosa. Classification (NCBI taxonomy): domain Eukaryota; kingdom Metazoa; phylum Arthropoda; class Insecta; order Mantodea; family Mantidae; genus Mantis; species Mantis religiosa. The sequence goes on along the minus strand of CM060956.1, from coordinate 105,670,828 downwards.
CATTGGAACTGAATGAATCTTGAAATTTTGGTGTAAATGCTTGATAAAAGATGAAATCCTAAAGGTATGTATGAGTTAAAGAAAATGGGAAGCAGAAAGAGTTGGTGGTCAGAGGCAGAAATATTGTGGAAGAAATAGGAATGGGGGACTTGGTGGAGAGTAGAAAATAGGAATGTAGTCTTTCTCATTTAGTTTTAAACTATAATCCTGCAATGAACTGGAAAATGCACATTGAATGGTTAGTCTTATCCCTGATATAAATAAATATTTTAATCAGTTAACAGTGCTGCCAGTTTCCAGCATCATATCAATGACACTGATATGCCGTAATTTTGCCACAACAGAAGTTATGTTACATATGAATAAATGTATTGGCATAGGGCTGTCACTTTTAAACATATTAAAAGCTAGTGTCTGGACCTTTAGAACCCATATATGACCAACTGAGTTGCACAGACTGATATTCTATGCAGAGTACAGTTTAAAATATTTCATCAATTTATTCCTAACAAGCTCTCGCCCATTCTCATTTAAAGTTACTGGAATCTAATCTGACAAAACTGCATAAAAACATAATTTAATCAAAATTATAGGAAGGATTCATAATATTAATTTAAATTACTTGACTTCAAACAGTTTATCATTTTACAAGTTAAATAATTACACTCATTATAAAATTATATTTAATTGAATTTGTGTGCTAATGTCAACACAATATAATTCATATCAGCATGCAGGATATAACAAAAAGGTGTGTCAAAACTTTGAGAAAACATTTCTTGCATATAGAGGATAAAAAATGTTATATAAACATACAATTATTTCCATGTCCTTTTCTACAACTCCCCCTACAAGGTGAGATGTGTAATACATAGCTGTCTTTGGCCATAACTTCACAAGAGAACAGTGGTTTAATTGTACAGTAGTAAACATTTGCTTTTACATCTGGTTAAATTGGATGGAGTTGATACATTTCACCTTATTGTGCTACAGTACAGTACATAGTCTGCTTGTTAGACACCGGTACTCAGTTCATGCACAATGGAGTTCCCCATGTCAAGCTTTCGGTCCATCGATTTCTGAATAGCATGTTCTCCTGGTAGGTAGGTAGAAAGAGGTGGACCAATTCTGTGGCTTCCACGCTCACCAGACTTAAACCCACTGGAATTTTATTTGTGGGGACATTTGACGTCTCTCGTTTATGCAACTCCAGTTCCAGATGTAGATACTCTTCATGCTCATATTGTGGAAGGCTGCCAGACAATATGAAATTCTTCAGGTCTAATTCAGTGTATTAGGTAGTCTATGTGACAGCAGGGATAAATTGGAACTAATGCAGGCCCTTTTGAACATGTACTTTGATTTCCTATTTTCCTACTGTTCTATCATTGAGTGTTGTAGTATGGGGTTCAACTGTAGATAAAGTACTCTAAAACTGAAATAAACTATTTCTGGATCTAAGTTCATATAACATTCCTTTATCCTCTATCTGCAAGAAATATTTTCTCAATTTTTTTTGTTACACTCTGTATATTTGCACATTATCAGAAGATTTAAGAACTTTAAATAGCCTATCTAACTTTATGTTAAAAGTAATAATAAATTAATAGTATAGTAATACTTTAAATTAAATCTACTGTTAGAGACCACCAAACTACATCAACTGAAAAAAATAAGAAATTATAATAATGAAAGGTTTAGGGCTTTCTTGTCAGTGATTTATTACGAATGTTTCTCGGGATTGCAGCCAAGTGATGTTTTCCTTCTCCAAGCTTTCAGCCATCTGAAATAAGGATCTGGGACAATACTTTTAACAAAGACAAAGGTCCTCAGCTCAGCAAAGCATGGAGAACAGCAATTGAAATTTTAAAACAGAAGAAGAGAAAGCAGGACAGAAGATGACAGCATGGAAAGCCAATAATCTATCAGTGGCTGGTTTGTCTTTATATAGCAACGGAACAATGGCACTAACAGACTATGCAGCATGGACCCTGAGAAAACAGTTTCTCCCACAACTTACACTGGACTAATGACAAGAGCCTGGGTCAAAGGAAGCAATAAATACACCTGATTGGTCCCACTGACCGAGCCAATCACGTCACATGTTAGGCTCTAAAATGGAATCTGGCTGCCCATAATGACATAACCCTGAGGAAGCCAACAGAGTTAAGATGGCTGAAAGCTTGGAGGAGAAAAAATCTTTTGGCTGGAATCCCAAGAAACCATTGTAATAAATTATAATAATACTGCCCTCTTTGTAAAACATTTAATAATATCAGATACCTGCAGTAATTTGCACGTCTATGGTTCTGCAAAGATATAATTTTCCTAATTCCTTGTATTTTATGGTTAACTTATAGTGGTATGGTTAATCCTTAGTAATCTATGTTATCACTGTGTGTTAGTTACTATATTTGAATATATATCCATAGGAGCAGTTTGAATGGTTTAGAGAATCTACTACATAGCTTTTGCTTTGACAGTGGCTACATTATAGGTAACTGCTTGACCTGTGCTGCATTACTTCTTTTCAATTTCCCTTATACTTTCCTCCCTCTCTGTGTGTTGCCTAATCTGTTCACATGAAGTGTATGCAGTACAGAGCTGCTGTTGTAATGCCAAACACTCCTTATACTTCAGCACACAGTAGGGTAGAATGCTGGTTGTACTGGCCTACCAGGGAGTTTCCAATTGGTAAAGTGTAGGGACCTTGCCCTCTGCACTGTTGTGGCACCCTGGTATGCCTGACCCTTTGTCTCCTCTTGCCTCATCCTTCCTCCTTGGGAATGTGTCATTTGGGGCATAGGTACAATAGACTAAGTTTGGACCTCCAAACCAAGTCCCCTCCATAGTGTAGGCCATTCCAGTCCAAGATCATAATTTCCATCTTCTATGAACTAGATGTCAAGATAGTCCCCATTAGGCCAGCAAGACATCAAAACAAAGGCTTTGTACTGATTCCTAAGCCAGTTATTCCAATATATGGTTCCTACACATGCCTGAAATGTGGGGTTTTCTTTCTTTTTTTTCAATTTACATCGTCCAATATTACTTAATATTGGACGATGAATGCAATGGATTAAATGATGCTCAAATAAGCCCAGGGTCCATAGAGCTTAGAGTTACCCAACATTCGTGTATAAGGATAAGGGAAAAACCCAGAAAAACCTTATCCAGGTAACTCACCCTGACTGATATTCGAACTTGGGACTTCTTGGACATGGGGCAGACACATGGCCATCTATGCTACCGAGGCGGGCAAAATGTGGTGAACATAATATATATCATTGTATAGGTTTTTGTGGCAAGAGCCCATTATTTCTAAAACTATTTTCTTCCATGCTTCTATGTTCTGGCTATAGCTCTGTGGCGGCTACTCCGTCACCGAAACGGGAGGCTGGTACCCAAACATCTGATATAAACGGGGCAACAATATCCGAGAAAGTTCTAGTGCCTAGATCGCAACCAAGAGCATCAGTGACACCATCTAAAACTCCAAGAACACTTAAGACTACTGAAAATAACAAGTCAGTGAAGTCGCCTGACAAAGCATCCACGTCTAACAACAGGATGAAATTGCCCATTGTGTACCAAGCACCAGAGATCAAGTTCAAGACTCAGTATGATAGAACTGCCTTCTTGAAAGAAAGCACAAAGTCTGCTCCAGAAAAGTCCAAGAAACGTAGCCCTAGAGCGTCTCCGAGATCTTCGTCGGAGTCATCTTCTGGGGAGGACTCCGACCGGCGACCGTCATCTACGTCGGTCGGAATTTCCAATCGCTTCGAGCCCCTCGAATCGAAAGTTGTAGAAGGAAAACCGTCCTCTTCCATAGAGGATATGGAGCAGGAAACATCTGACCACCCTGCTGCATCTGCAGCAAAGAAGAGGCAGGATAAGCCTGCCGAAACTAGCCCTACACCAAAGAAAAAGGACAAATTGATTCGGCCACCCATGAAGTCGTCTTAATGTAGACTACCTTTACATCTTATATCCCATAGTTCCAATGGCTATCCTACAATGGAACATACGAGGCTTAAGAGCGCATCGACCAGAACTGGAACTTTTGCTCAGTAAGCATCACCCCTTGTTGGTATGCTTACAAGAGACTAAGCTACGACCACAAGACAACTTTAAAATCAGACGCTACACACCACTGAGGTGTGATGTTGAAACAGAAGAGGGCATTCGTGCTCACGGGGGTACTATGATGCTCCCCAGGGATGACATATTTGTAGATCCGTTACAGCTACAGTCTGATATACAATCTGTAGCTGTAAGGATTAAGCTGCCATCAATCGAATTTTGCATTTGCAATGTATACGTACCGCCATCAGATGACCTCTCGCTAATTGACCTTGAAGATCTGGTTTCCCAACTCTCAACACCATTTCTAATAGTGGGAGACTTTAATGCCCATCACCCACTTTGGGGCTCAAATCGGGCATGTTCGAGAGGCAACCTCATTGCAAAATTCCTGGAGAGCAATAACTTGGTTCTCCTGAACACCGGAGAGCCCACATTCCTCTCAGACGCGTTTAACACCTATTCTCACATCGATTTGGCAGTGTGTTCATCCCAGTTAGCTGTTTCATTACAGTGGAATGTCATCTCTGATTTACATTCCAGCGACCACTTTCCATGTCTTCTTAGTCTCTTAGCACAAGATGTGTCTCCCTCACGTATCCCTAGATGGAGCTTTGATCGTGCCAACTGGAACCTTTACACCCAGTTGGCTGTCTTTGAACACAACGAGCACGATTCTGTGAATGATTTAGTTGATCATCTCACAGAGAAAATTCTTTCCGCTGCAGAACAGTCTATTCCACGTTCGGCTACCCAACCCGGTCGATTTCCTGTCCCATGGTGGACCAACGACTGCCGGAATGCTATTCGTGCTCGTAGACGTGCTCTAAGGGTATTCCAACGACACCCTACCCTAAGTAATCTAACTGAGTACAAGAAAGCGCGTGCAAAATCTAGGCTAATAATTAAGGATAGCAAAAAGACCTCATGGAACAAATTTGTATCTTCTTTTAACAGATGTACACCCTCATCTGTTGTATGGGATAAATTAAGGTGCGTGGCCGGAAAATCAACCCACCTGCCCGTCGCTGGTCTGAAAACAACTGCAGGAGTTGTTGTTGATCCGTTTGTTGTGGCCAACACCTTCGGCTGTGCTTTCGCTCAGGTGTCTAGCTCATGCAATTATGCTCCTGAGTTTATCTCAATTAAGACTCAGGTAGAATCTCAAGGTTTCGTGTTTAGTTCCAGAAACCTTGAAGACTATAACCGCCTCTTTATCTTGGCAGAGTTAGAACACGCTCTTTCGTCATCGCGACTGACAGCACCAGGACCGGACGGAATCCACGTTCAAATGTTACAACATCTCTCACCTGAAGGTAAGGCATTCCTGCTCGAGGTCTATAACCGTGTTTGGGTTGATGCCACGTTTCCGGACAAGTGGCGAGAAGCCACCATTATACCTATCTTGAAAGCTGGCAATGACCGTCACCTCCCTTCTAGCTACCGCCATATTTCCCTCACCAGTTGCGTATGCAAGGTGATGGAACGCATGATAAATGGGCGGTTGGTATGGTGGCTGGAAACGCACAACCTACTGAATAACATCCAGTGCGGTTTTCGACGACGCCGTTCAACAGTGGATCATCTTGTGTCCATGTCGACACAGATTATGAACGGGTTTCTTAAGAACTGTCAAACAGTCGGAATATTTTTTGACCTCGAAAAGGCTTATGATACGTGTTGGCGGGCAGGGTTGCTACGTACTCTGTACACCTGGAATATACGTGGACGCCTACCACTCTTCCTTCAGGAATTCCTGAAAGGCCGCGTATTCCGAGTAAGGGTTGGCTCGGTTTTTTCGAACCGTTTTGTTCAAGAGAACGGTGTACCACAGGGATCGGTACTAAGTGTTACGTTGTTTGCTATTGCGATTAATTCTATCTCGAAATGTGTACCTCCAGGTGTCTCGTCATGCCTATTTGTAGAAGACTTTGTCGTCTACTGTACATCTCAGCGCACTCCGTTTTTAGAGCGCCGTCTTCAGACCACCTTGGACAACCTTAAGAGTTGGAGTTTAAAAAACGGTTTCCGATATTCCGCTGAGAAAACCATCTGTGTTAACTTCTGGCGTCAGCAGAGTCGACTACCTCCAAGGCCCCGGCTAGGCGCTGATCTACTACCTTTTGCAGATGAGACGAGGTTCCTTGGATTGATATTTGATAGAAAACTTAGTTGGTCGTCGCATATAGCACAACTGAAAGCACGATGTGACCGATCTTTAAATATCTTGCGGGTACTAAGTGGAAAATCGTGGGGAGCGGATCGTGCAGTGTTATTGCGACTTTATCGGGCACTCATCCGTTCCAAATTAGATTATGGTAGTATCGTTTATGGCTCAGCACGACCATCTGTGCTGAAGAGATTAGACACAGTCCATAATTGTGGCATACGTATAGCAGTTGGGGCAGTTCCAACGAGCCGAATTATAAGCCTGTGTGCTGAGTCTGCAGAACCTCCTCTGCAGTACAGGCGCAACATGTTATTAGCCAATTATGGCTGTGGACTTAATTGCATGCCCACACATCCATCGTTTACGCCGTTCTTTAATACCTTCATGGACGTGCGTTATAGGAACACTACTATTAAACCAAAGCCACCTGGTTTTCGTTTCCGGGAGCTCCTTAGACATCTTGATACTGACATGCCCAAGATGTATCCTAGGGGGGAGAGGAGATACCCTCCTTGGTTGTGCAGAGCGTCCCCGGTTGATCTGGGCATGACTAAATATGATAAATCTACCATGTCTATGTCTAGTATCCGCACATGTTTTTTTAGAATTTTTATCGCGATATGAGGACCATTTTGTAATTTATACTGATGGCTCCAAGAACTCAAATGGTGTTGGTTGTGCTTACGTGTGTGGAACCGAACCGTATACATTCCGATTCCACACTAGCACTTCCATTTTACTGCAGAGCTTTATGCAATATACCGGGCCATTTTACACGTACGCCGACGAAAGTTGGGGGACTGCTTAATCCTGAGTGATTCCCTCATTGCACTTCAAAGCCTACGGCAGCTGTACAACTACCACCCTATTGTGCAGCGTATACAGGATGCCCTCCACGTTTTACACGCTTCTGGCGTTAACGTGGTGTGTGCATGGATCCCTGGTCACGTAGGCTTGCGGGGGAATGAAATGGCGGATTCAGCAGCCAAGACGGCTATCATGAAGTCCAGGGTTCGAATATCATCTGTGACATCGGAAGACTTTAGGGCCGAATTGCGGAGAGCTGTGCAAACCTGCTGGCAGGAAGAGTGGTCTGCTCTCCGCAATAATAAACTTAGATCTGTCAAAGAACTTCCGATTCCCTGGGTTACCTCCTGTCGGTCATCTCGTCGCGAGGAGGTGAGTTTGGCTCGGTTACGAATTGGGCACTGCTTTTTTACTCATAGTTTTCTTTTTAAAAAGGAGCCTTCTCCACTGTGTCCGTTTTGCAATGAAGCGTTGTCTGTACGACACGTGCTGCTAGAGTGTTTTCACCTAGCAGACCTTAGGACGTCTCTGCAGCTGCCGGTCAGCTTTGCAGAAATTCTAGCGGACGATAACGCAGTAGTGAAGAAGGTTTTTAGATTCTTTTCGAGATTAGATTTTAGTATTTAGCAAATAGAATTTATGGTTTTTTGGATGACATTTCTATTTTTTTCCCAACGCATATGTATTTTTTGTCTTTTTTTAACATATTTATAGTGTTTTAGAATAATTATATCTGGCTTTTGCCATGACCAGTTTCTTTTAAAAAGGGCGCTGATGACCTCTGTAGTTGAGCGCCCTTATACTCATCATCACTTTCGCTTTTCTATGTTCTGGTTCATTGACTTTTATAAAACCCAACTTTCATCTGCATCCGTGGCAGACATCAGAAGTTCTGTGAAGTTCAGTCTTAATAAAAAGTGAATCATAACACAAAAGCGCTGAGAAAGTCTCATCTTTAAAATCTGCTTTTGGCTCTATAGGATTTCAAAATATATATTTTTGGTGATGGCAAATGTGTGGATGGAATATGTGAAGCAAGGTCTACCTGGAAGTTCAAAGACTTCCACTCTTGCAACCCGGTAGTGCATGCACTCCGAGGTCTTTCCATTAGGGCAATGCTTGGGGTCTAAAATGCCTACCCGCCCATTACAGGGTGAAATTTTATTATTATTATTATTATTATTATTATTATTATTATTATTATTATTATTATTATTATTATTATTATTATTATTATTATTATTATTATTATTATTATTATTATTATTATTATTATTATTATTATTATTATTATTATTATTATTATTATTATTATTATTATTATTATTATTATTATTATTATTATTATTATTATTATTATTATTATTATTATTATTATTATTATTATTATTATTATTATTATTATTATTATTATTATTATTATTATTATTATTATTATTATTATTATTATTATTATTATTATTATTATTATTATTATTATTATTATTATTATTATTATTATTATTATTATTATTATTATTATTATTATTATTATTATTATTATTATTATTATTATTATTATTATTATTATTATTATTATTATTATTATTATTATTATTATTATTTGTATTATTATTATTATTATTATTATTATTATTATTATTATTTGTATTATTATTATTATTATTATTATTATTATTATTATTATTATTATTATTTGTATTATTATTATTATTATTATTATTATTATTATTATTATTATTATTATTATTATTATTATTATTTGTATTATTATTATTATTATTATTATTATTATTATTATTATTATTATTATTATTATTATTATTATTATTATTATTATTATTATTATTATTATTATTATTATTATTATTATTATTATTATTATTATTATTATTATTATTATTATTATTATTATTATTATTATTATTATTATTATTATTATTATTATTATTATTATTATTATTATTATTATTATTATTATTATTATTATTATTATTATTATTATTATTATTATTATTATTATTATTATTATTATTATTATTATTATTATTATTATTATTATTATTATTATTATTATTATTATTATTATTATTATTATTATTATTATTATTATTATTATTATTATTATTATTATTATTATTATTATTATTATTATTATTATTATTATTATTATTATTATTATTATTATTATTATTATTATTATTATTATTATTATTATTATTATTGTATTATTAATTTAATTATTTATTTTATTTATTTATTTACTTATTTATTTATTCACTGTATGATTTATACATATAAATCCGGTTTCGTCAATATTACTACATTTTACAGTTACAACACTCAAAATATAATAATAACATATTTCTCTATTTACTAAAATATTCTAAACATTCAACACTATAGAAACCTTGTTTAATTAGAACTGCTTTAAGAGTTTTTTTAAATTTCATAGAATCATGTATCTGTAATTTATCAGTAACAGGATTATACATAGTTAAACCTCTATGATATATTGAATTCAATTTTTTAGCTGTTTTAACCATATTGAAATAAATATGATTTCGATTTCTGGAGAAATGATTATGTATATCCTTGTTGATACAGAACTTATCAATATGCCTATGAATGAAATGAACAGTTTCTAAAATATAAAGACCAGGAACAGTTAGAAATTTAAGCTCACAATTATATCCATGCATGAAAGAAAAATAATACTAGTGTTATTTATCATTAGAGATAGTTTAAATTACTTACTGCAGGTTCCACAATATACTTTTGGATTCCTCGTGCTACTCCTGAAGTTTGTTTTCTGATGGTTTCCAATGTTAAATTTTGATATGTTGCTATGCCTTCCACAATTGTCAGTATTTGGTTTAGAAGCTTTTCATTTTCATCCTGCAATGCTTGTTTTTCTTGTTTTAGTTTGTTTAAGTCCTCCTCTATTTCTTTCGCCTGTTCTAATTCATCTTGCAGTTCTTCTTTAGAAGATACACAGCTTTCCTTTTCTTCCATCAGTTCATCATAATTATCTGTCATTTCATTAATTTTTTTATTCTTTTCACTTACTTCATTTTTCATGTTTTGAATAGTTTTAGCCAATATTCCCAAACTATGCCTAATTTCAAATTGAAAATCATTTGCATTTTCTATTTGATCATTTGTTACATTATTTGTTATTATTTGTCTCAGCTCCATACTGAGATTTTTAAGAAAAGCTTTATTGGTAATTATGTATGTGTTACTGTCATTTAATTTTTTCCTTAAAAGTTCCTTTTCAGTGTTGAAATTTGTAATAATCATTCTGGAATGATTTTGCAATTTCTGCAATTGCACTGCTGTTCCTAATAAAACATTTTTAACACGAACTTTTTCCTCATATGCTTTGTACATTCTAAGTCCAATTGAAGATATCCTTTTGTTGTATTCTTCTTCTGCTTGCTTGAATCTGATTTTTTCTGTGTCTAATCTTATGCGGAGATCTTTAACTTCTTCTCTGGCTGTATCTGCCATTGATTTCCATCCATTTGTTAATCTTTTTACCACATCTAACTGTGGTAAAATTTGCAGTATCAACAGCATAGCAGCTCCAGGAGTGCTGCTTGCTACTGAATTTTCATACCCAAAATGTTGCGGTGCTGTATTCATTTTCTGTAAACATATTGCATCATTTACTACATATTTAAAACAAAAGTATAGTACAACAGTACAAAAGTAATGACATTTTAGAGGCTTTTATGTCCTATATTGAAGGTTTCCCTAGTAACTGAGTAAAAAGAATGATACCTGAACACTAAGGCTACCTCCGGAAAAACTTTCTTCATGAAGTAAAATCTTTCATTTAGAAATTTAAACCTAATGCTTGAGTTAGCTGTGGATACTAATCACTGTAATACAATAATGAATATGATGAAAATTAATGGTGTTGATGATAATAAAGTTAATGTTAAAAACAGTGACTGATATTTCTGAAAATGGTTTGAGGATAATTAAATGAAGAAAACTATTTTATTGTTATTATCATCATTGTCGTCATCATCATCGTTTATTATTATTATTATTATTATTATTATTATTATTATTATTATTATTATTATTATTATTATTATTATTATTATTATTATTATTATTATTATTATTATTATTATTATTATTATTATTATTATTATTATTATTATTATTATTATTATTATTATTATTATTATTATTATTATTATTATTATTATTATTATTATTATTATTATTATTATTATTATTATTATTATTATTATTATTATTATTATTATTATTATTATTATTATTATTATTATTATTATTATTATTATTATTATTATTATTATTATTATTATTATTATTATTATTATTATTATTATTATTATTATTATTATTATGATTATTATGATTATTATTATTATTATTATTATTATTATTATTATTATTATTATTATTATTATTATTATTATTATTATTATTATTATTATTATTATTATTATTATTATTATTATTATTGCACCATTAATGTACTGCTGGCATTGATGACAACCAAGAAGTTGACAATGAATAGCAGTTACAATTGTTATTTGATAAATTGATTATGTTTCACCTATTGATTGACTGAGTGATTAACAACTTGACAACGAATGTTGATTATAATAAATATTTGATTTTTTTGAGAATGCTCTGCTAAAGTGGTGAAGGTGGCATTTTTATTATGCTGATGTCAACGATATTCAGAAAGCACTATTTGGTAATACAATTTTTATATTACCTATTAAGGAAAACCTATGCTTTCTCATTTTGGTACACTTGGATGTTCATAAATGTCTGACAGTCCCATATATGTTGCACAGAAAGAAAGAGAGAGAATGTGTATGCTTGCATGTGTGTGATATTTTGTTTTAATTTACGTCAATCTTATCAGATGAATAAAATGGGTACAATAATGCTCAAATTAGCCCAGAATCTATTACCAAACATTCATATTTCAGGATAAGGCAAACCCCAGAAAAACCTCATCAGATAACTGAGCTTGACCAAGATTCAAACTCGGGATCTCTTGAATGTTAAATGGACATTCTACCCCGTTTGCTAAAAAGGCGGACTATATGTGTATGCTTATTACTTTAGGGTACTGCCAATGAATAAACCAGTAATTTATTGATGTAATAACTTTGTATATCATTATTTTTTAAAATATTAAAAGAGTTGAAATTTGTAATTTAATACAGTTTGTACAAGATGAACCCAAGAAATGTCTTATTACCTTTAGGTTTCTACAGTACGTATACTGTGAAACTTGGCTGGCAGTTGCACAACTACCATGACCTTCACTGCATTTCCCTGAGTGCACTTACTACATGCTTTCTAGTTGTCACACATGCATTAGTCTTTCTTGTGTTCTAATCCAGTTTACACGTGAATTACATTAGAAGTGTTTAGCAGTGTTTAGTTTGATGAAATGTTTTCAAAATGCATCAATCACAGTATACAGGACAACAAAGAGTGTTTATGCATAATATGGCAATTTAAAACCAAATTTCTTGGCATGCGTGTTCCTAGTAGAAATAAATTGAGGGAGATGGGATACATTTGTGATAGGAAACGAAAGGTTAATGTGTGTAATTATGGAGCAGAAGCTCAACAAAATTGGAGAAAGTTTAGAACAATCACCTCAAAAATATCTTAGACACATTGAATAAGAAACTTATATTTTAAAAGCTTTAGCATGGAAAACAACAGAACTTTTAAAACTTTGTCCAAGAATTACTACCACATGATCACCAGAGTCAGGAAATTGAGTAGTATTAATGATTGAACAACCAATCCATAATTAATACTGTTCAGTGACAAAACATAATTTCATTTACATGGTCATGTATCACAACACAACCAGTATTATGCTACAGATGAACCACCTAATTTCGTTCATGAAACTTTCCTGTATGATAAATAAATTGATGCAGAATATTAGGACCTTCTTTTAATGAGTATACCAAAATGAGAAATATCAAAATAAAAAAATGGGCACCATGTTTCATACAGCTGACGGACATTGAATTTTTATCTGGATATTTCCAGTAGGACTCTGTCACTGCACATTCAGCTGATGAGTTATTATAGTTTGTGGAAATGTTTTAAGATAAAATTATTAGTAAGGGTTTATGGTCTACTTGGTGGTTTGATCTTATGGTATGCAATTGTCATTTTGCTACTATAAAAATTAAGTATAAAAACTTATCCCCACACATTAGAAGAATTAAAACAAACACCAGAGCAGAAATTAAGGCTATTTTTGGAAGCTGAACTAATGCTGAAATAATGCCATTTCCACCATCTTCTTTGATAAGGTACATTATGTGTTTATTCTGATAATTAGTGTGATTTGAGATTTGATTTGTTATCTATGCATGTATGACCAGGAGATGGAACATGCAACTGCCAGCCAAGTCGTACAGTACATGACCAGGAGACAGGTCATACACCTACTGGCCAAGTTTTGTAGCATAGTTCTGTAAATTATACCTTTCTCAAATTCCTTAAATGTTGCATTTTGTTGTGCAGATATCAGCTGCAGTAGAATTAAAATTACACTAGGATCCTGGCAGCTTCCGTGAAGCATGTGGTGGAGTGGTGGTGCATAAAGCAACATTGCTGAGCGGTGGTTACACAGAAGAGAGCACTAAAATTACCTACATTAACTTGTTGATATTTATATTTCTAACACATGCAGACAGTTTTAAATGATACTCTGTTATGGTAATAACAGAGAATAACAGAAACTGAGACAATGCTGAAAATGTTCAGCAGAATTTAAATTTGTTTTAGTAATGCATCTCATTTAGAGTATTTCTTAGAAAGTTGGGATTAAGTATAAGCAAGAGAAACCTAATATACTGCTTGGCATTAAATTTGCTGAACAAATTTCCTGAACACACAAATAATAGAATACTTTATAGAATGTCTAATTTCGCTGTATGCCATATTAGATTAGCATGTACAAAACTGGAAGCCTTTTCAAAACTAACAAATTCAGAACATGCATTTTAACTTGAAGTGTACTTACTGCAGATTTAAGACATGTTATATTTATAAAAGCTTAGGATGTTCAGCTGTGCTTTGCCTTAAGAAAGATAGCAGTAACTAACCATTCCCTCTTTTTTCCAAAATATTCACACAGTGCACACAATTCCCTTGCTTTTCTGCATAGTCCATATCTTGTCCTACTTTTGAATATTTTGCCTTGGTTGAGCAAGTTCTTGGTGTACTTCTTTCTAAGTGGTGCTGATAGTTTGGGACACTATGTCCTTACGCTAGTAATAACACTAAAACACTGATGACGTATGAAATATTAATATTCTAGTGAAATGACTAACCAACAAAGAAACCAGCTTGATAGAGTCGACATAAAAAATTCAATGCCATGGCCAGGATTTGAACTGTGGCATTGAAGTTTTCATGTTGATTCTATCAATCCAATACGGCTGCATACGGCTAAGTGTGAAGAAATGAATAATTTCCATCAATTAACTTAAAGAAACCAGCTTTTATAAAAATTAAACTATAACTAAAAAATTAGGTATGCTTAGATTATGCATGGGGAAGAGAATAAAACAAGCAAAATCTCCTCTTCCCATGACACGTGTACCAAAGTGACAACATGTGACATGTTTGGCACAACTTAGACCAGGGGTTGAAGAGCAATTTGTTGAACTTATGTAGTGTGGGCTAAAAGAGTTGGGTCACTGTAGTTGCCATAGAAACTCTCCCTCCCTTAACCTAAAGTCAGGATCCTAAAGTAATTTAAATTCGACCCCGGTGTGTTATGTATAATTTGGGAAAATCAAATTCTCAGTTATTAAAAGTTTTATCAACATCGTAAGACCATAGCAAAAGACAAACCACACCCAATTTTGTGCCCTGTATTATATAAATATATTAATTTATTCAATGTTATTTTGTATAATTTGACTTTACTTTTAATTTTGATTCTGTATGCTTACCTTTATTCAGAACTCTGTACTTCAGATAAATGATCTTGGTTTTACCTGAAATGTTGACTACGATGTAACAGATATAAAAAGTTATTGTATTTGAGACCTGAAATTATAACAGAGAAATGGATTTTATCTTCCAAAAGGACAAACATAACAATCTTTCTTAAAATAACAACTTTTTCTTGTTCTCAATCAAGGAAGATATATAATCAACTCACACAATTTACTTGAAGATACAGGCATGAACTAGCACAAAATTGTAAGTAATATATGTCTAAAAGTAGAATTTGACATGTTTTAAAATATTCAAATTTAACTAATATTCCCTATTTTTGGTTCATATTGTATATTTGTGGTTGTATTAAATATAATAAATTGTTAATAATTTTAGTTAATTACTGACGATTGCACATCAGTTACACTTAATAACTAGAACATATTTCACAGATAATTCATCTCTGTTAGGCTCAAAATGAAGAGAACTGTGGAAGCAGCTGGGAGCGGAAGACAGGGGAGGTTCGTGTTAGCCACACCTCCCCCTCGTCTGTCTTATAGTGGTGACAGGCGGTGGTCGGGAGAAAAACATGATTGTGCCGTCTGTTTCTCTTGCACCTGGTTCTCGATCTTTCTTTTACTGGAACATTCCTGTGGACACTGGAAGACGGCGATATTCCTATATAAAGGGGGGTTGCAGACAGACGGAGTTAGTCAGTCAGTCAGTTAGTCAGTTAGTGTGTTAGTGAGTGAGGAGACAGTCGCAGTTCCTGGTGTAAGAGTTAGTCAGTGACGTGTGAGCAAAGAAGCGCCGTGTTAATGAACGAGAAGATTGTGCAACGGAAGACTTTACGTAACTGGTATGTGCATCGGAGTTTATGTAATCGCGATTACAAGTGAAATTGTAACGGACGAACTGGTAAATTGTAATTGTGTGCATTACGTAATTTTGTGTAATTGGCAAGTGTTCAACTGTAAGTCGGTGGAAATAAAGAACATTTTTGAGTGGTGCAATTGGACCTTTCATTTCACGAACCCACAAAGTCACACTGGTGTCAGGAAGCGGGAAGATAACATCACCGAACATTACAACCATGGACGCGGCATTGGAGAAAATTTTGGAGAAGATGATGGAAATGAAGGCGGAACTGACAGAAATGAAGACGGCCAACGGCAACATCACCGAGAAGATGGAAGAAATGAAGGCCGAATTAACAACAAAAATAGAAGCGGCAAATAACAACCTGGCCGCAAAGCTGGAAGAAATGATGACGGCTAACGGTAACCTCACGGAGAAGATGGAAGAAATGAAGGTTGCGAACGAGGCCCTCGCCGCCAAGTTTGAGGAACGGTTGGCCGGCGTGAGGGATGACGTCACGAATCTGGGCAAGCGGATGGGTCAAGTAGACGACCGCCTTAATGATTTAGAGGAAAAGGCCGACAACATCGCAAAACCCCTCACCGGCCTGATGGAGGAACACCGGCCTTATGTGTGGACAGAGGACGCCGAAAACGCTTTCCAGCACCTAAAGGAGACCCTGTGCAGTGCTCCAATTTTGGGTTTCCCACAACCGGGTGGCGCCTTCATTGTGGACACCGACGCCAGCGACCATTGCATTGGAGGTGTCCTATCGCAGATCCAGGACGGCCATGAGCGCACAAGAGTGGAAGAGAAGGAGCGTGCCGCAGCAGTCCGAGTAGTTGTGGCAGTGCCTGCTGAAGGCTGGGATAGCGCAGGCATGAGGAGGGAGCAGCTGGCGGACGCAGACTTGGGGCCACTCTTGAGGGAAGTGGACGCAGGGACGAGACCAACCTGGGAGGACAACGCACCGAGGAGCGCCACCTACAAGTCGTACTGGGCCCAATGGGACTCGTTGAAGACCAGAGAGGGCGTGCTGTTCCGGGTATGGGAGTCACCCGATGGGAAGGCGCAGAGAGAACAGTTGGTACTTCCCCGGAGCAAGGTCCCGGAAGTCTTGGAGGAAGAGCACGCCGGTACTTCAGGAGGACACCTGGGAGCGAACCGAATGATTCACAAACTACGGCAGTGCTACTTCTGGCTGAGACTCCGAGCGGATGCTGGTGGTACACCTGGACCGCCTCGCACGCTACGATGGTGCTGTTCGGGGCGAACAGCTTTGAGGAGGGAGCAGTGTCACGCGAGCGCTGGAACACCCTGTGGAAGCAGCTGGGAGCGGAAGACAGGGGAGGTTCGTGTTAACCACACCTCCACCTCGTCTGTCTTATAGTGGTGACAGGCGGTGGTCGGGAGAAAAACATGATTGTGCCGTCTGTTTCTCTTACACCTGGTTCTCGATCTTTCTTTTACTGGAACATTCCTGTGGACACTGGAAGACGGCGATATTCCTATATAAAGGGGGGTTGCAGACAGACGGAGTTAGTCAGTCAGTTAGTCAGTTAGTGTGTTAGTGAGTGAGGAGACAGTCGCAGTTCCTGGTGTAAGAGTTAGTCAGTGACGTGTGAGCAAAGAAGCGCCGTGTTAATGAACGAGAAGATTGTGCAACGGAAGACTTTACGTAACTGGTATGTGCATCGGAGTTTATGTAATCGCGAGTACAAGTGAAATTGTAACGGACGAACTGGTAAATTGTAATTGTGTGCATTACGTAATTTTGTGTAATTGGCAAGTGTTCAACTGTAAGTCGGTGGAAATAAAGAACATTTTTGAGTGGTGCAATTGGACCTTTCATTTCACGAACCCACAAAGTCACAATATGTCTAAAAGTAGAATTTGACATGTTTTAAAATATTCAAATTTAACTAATATTCCCTATTTTTGGTTCATATTGTATATTTGTGGTTGTATTAAATATAATAAATTGTTAATAATTTTAGTTAATTACTGACGATTGCACATCAGTTACACTTAATAACTAGAACATATTTCACAGATAATTCATCTCTGTTAGGCTCAAAATGAAGAGAATTTGATCTCTGAAACATGTTTAAAATGGCCATTAATCAAGTTAAATTCTTTCTGATATATTAAATTACACTATTGTCCTTGGTATTCTAAAAAGAGAATTTTGTGACTTTTTGGGTTCGTAAAATTAAAAGTCCAGGTTGCAGAAATTCAAATGCTCTTTATTTCCATAGAAAGATAATTTGTACACCCTTGGCAGCAGAATGACATAAGATAAACAAACACAATCTCTGCCACTTCTGCACACGTAAATAAACAAAAGAGTTCACTTTCAAATCGAGTCCAATTACAACTGTCCGATAAACTAGCCACGGCTTCTTTTATATATGTCTACTCTATTTATAGAAATTAATCAAATGTCTGTAACAAACAAGACGGCACCAGACAAAACGTGAACCTTCCAGTTATCTAACTCTGTTTCGGCAAGCCTTTTATCTCCGCGTTGCACTATCTGTCCCTTTGTGCCCGCCAGCCGCGCTATCGCATTAATGGCTTGCAACAATATTAAATTTAGTTTGAATATTTAGCATTTGTTTAATATTTGACAATGCATTATTAAACATTAAACGTTAGTTACAGTTACTCCAAAAAGTATTGGTCTAAGCATAGGTTTCAGGTTTGAAGGGATCGAATAAGCAGTAAACACAATAGCACAAACAATTGTACCTTAAGACTGTTTATACACTTGTGTAATATAAACAATACAAAACATGAACTTTTTTTCAATTCTAAATAGACAGTAAAATGAACTGTAAAGGGATTGTTTCCATGCATGACAAATAAATTTTGGTCTCTCTGTAAGAAAAGAGAAGTTCTTGGACATGTTTGCTCACTTCAATACTTTGTAAGTTCACCTTTCCTCTTGATAACTTCAGCTAATCTTCTTGGCATTGATTTCACCAGCGGTTTTGTTGTTTCTACAGAGAATTTATTCCACTCAGAGAGTAGGTCCCTTTTCAAATCATTCTTGTTGGATGTTTCATGATTTCATATATTTTCTTCCACTTTTTGCCACAAATTCTCTATTGGATTTATATCCGGAGACTGAAGTGGTGTCTGCATCCAACTGGAGTGTTGTACAACAATCACAATCTGGTATTTAAGGCCATGTGCTTTGGGTCACTGTCCTGCATGAAGGTGTAATTCCCAGGAACGTTCAATTTTCCCAGACTTTGGGGAAGATAAGACTTTAAAATCTTAATATACATTCTGTGATCCATTGTGTCATCAACAAAACACAAATCTCCCACACCATTATCACTCATACAACCCCATACCATCAGAGAACCACCACCATAATTACTACTTACTAATTACTACTTAATATTAGAAAGACACAAAGTATGCATATTTCACTATCAAATAGAAATGAAGCTAGTATAGCTCCTGTAATCGCTTTTGGCAATGAGGTAATACAATATACCAATGAAACAAAATTTTTGGGGGTAATTATTGACAAATTTTTAACCTGGAAGCCGCATATTCAGTATATTACTGCAAAAATTAATAAAGCCCACTACATAATATCAGTGCTAAGGAAAATTTGTAATACACAAACATTAATGCTGATTTACTATTCATATGTGCAGTCTTATCTTGCATATGGTATCTTTATCTGGGGATCAGCTACCGAAATAAAAGATTTATTTGTAACACAAAAGAAAATAATAAGAAGAATGTTTAATCTAAGCAAAAGGACTCATTGTATGAAATATTTTAAGGAAAATAATATACTAACTCTGCCATGTCTGTATATCTTAGAAACCGTATGCTTTATAAACAACAACATACAATATTTTCAAACAAATAACACTATTCATGAACATTATACTAGGAATGGTGCTAAATTACATATACTGGGATCAAGATCAAATAAAAAACTTAACTCAGTACTTCATAAAGGGGTTCACATGTATAACTTAATCTTAAAGAAAATCGAAAACAATGATAAGAAAAGATTCAGAAGAGATGTGAAATCATTTTTAATAAATCAGTGCTTCTATAGTACTCAAGAGTTCTTTGAATATTTTAGGTACCAGATTAAGTAGAGTAAATGATTACATAAGAATAATTTTATGATACTAATGGTTGACAATTCATGTAAGTTTTCTGTATTTGTTGACATTGATACAATTTAATCTGATTATTGCATGTAGAATTAATTCTTGGCTAATCTTCTTGGCATTGATTTCACCAGCGGTTTTGTTGTTTCTACAGAGAATTTATTCCACTCAGAGAGTAGGTCCCTTTTCAAATCATTCTTGTTGGATGTTTCATGATTTCATATATTTTCTTCCACTTTTTGCCACAAATTCTCTATTGGATTTATATCCGGAGACTGAAGTGGTGTCTGCATCCAACTGGAGTGTTGTACAACAATCACAATCTGGTATTTAAGGCCATGTGCTTTGGGTCACTGTCCTGCATGAAGGTGTAATTCCCAGGAACGTTCAATTTTCCCAGACTTTGGGGAAGATAAGACTTTAAAATCTTAATATACATTCTGTGATCCATTGTGTCATCAACAAAACACAAATCTCCCACACCATTATCACTCATACAACCCCATACCATCAGAGAACCACCACCATAATTACTACTTACTAATTACTACTTAATATTAGAAAGACACAAAGTATGCATATTTCACTATCAAATAGAAATGAAGCTAGTATAGCTCCTGTAATCGCTTTTGGCAATGAGGTAATACAATATACCAATGAAACAAAATTTTTGGGGGTAATTATTGACAAATTTTTAACCTGGAAGCCGCATATTCAGTATATTACTGCAAAAATTAATAAAGCCCACTACATAATATCAGTGCTAAGGAAAATTTGTAATACACAAACATTAATGCTGATTTACTATTCATATGTGCAGTCTTATCTTGCATATGGTATCTTTATCTGGGGATCAGCTACCGAAATAAAAGATTTATTTGTAACACAAAAGAAAATAATAAGAAGAATGTTTAATCTAAGCAAAAGGACTCATTGTATGAAATATTTTAAGGAAAATAATATACTAACTCTGCCATGTCTGTATATCTTAGAAACCGTATGCTTTATAAACAACAACATACAATATTTTCAAACAAATAACACTATTCATGAACATTATACTAGGAATGGTGCTAAATTACATATACTGGGATCAAGATCAAATAAAAAACTTAACTCAGTACTTCATAAAGGGGTTCACATGTATAACTTAATCTTAAAGAAAATCGAAAACAATGATAAGAAAAGATTCAGAAGAGATGTGAAATCATTTTTAATAAATCAGTGCTTCTATAGTACTCAAGAGTTCTTTGAATATTTTAGGTACCAGATTAAGTAGAGTAAATGATTACATAAGAATAATTTTATGATACTAATGGTTGACAATTCATGTAAGTTTTCTGTATTTGTTGACATTGATACAATTTAATCTGATTATTGCATGTAGAATTAATTCTGTATTTTCTGAATTTCTAGTTTGTATTGTTTGTACTGTATCTTGAAAAAGCAAATATTTCTGTACAGAAATTAAATGCTAAATAAATAAATAAATAAATAAATAAATAAACCATATCTTATACTAGCTGTGATATTCCTCTCACGTAGCTCAGTATTCTTTTTCTGCCATACTATCACTTGTCCTTTTGATTTTAAGATTTTAAAATTCAAAATTGACTCTCATCAGCTAAAATAACATTTCTCCAAAAGTCATAAGTGTCATACTTATGGTCCTTAGCATAGGTAAGCCTCTTCCCTCTGTTCATCTTATTGATGTAAGGTTTTCTACGATCACTTCTCCCAGTATAACCACTTTCGTAAAGGATATTTCTGATAGTTTGTGATGACAGTTTCATTTCCCATTTCTGTTTCAACTTCTGCTGCTATCTTTGGAACACTAAGTTTTGAGTTTTTGGTTGTTTTTCTATTACTTGTTTGTCTCCCATGATAGTTTTGAAGGATGGCCGCTTCAATGTTTTTGTTTCCTTAAGCCTGTACATAATGTTTTTAATAGTAGTAACAGGTTTTGAAATGGTTTCACATATCTCTTTGAATGATTTTACATTTTTAAACAAATGCACTACTATCCTCCTTTCTTCTTCAGTTGTTTCCTTCGATTTCTTGGACATACCTGCTACAAGACACAAAACACACTGTTCTGAACTACAGCACTGCCTGCTGCATACTACCAAACATGCTGTTCTATGCCCTCATACAACTGGAGGACAGTTAACACCTTCACACAGTACATGTTTACAAACAAGACCAATACTTACTTGGGGGCAGAAAAGCATGTACATTATCTTCACAGTTACCCCATTAAAACATCATGGCATATTTTTCTGAGTTGGTCATAGATTAGAATTACTAATATGAATTAACATTTATAATGCAATAATGGAAACAATATTTACATTCTATTGAATGCGCAGTTAATTGTTTATCAATAGTGCTTTCAGACTAATAGTTTTTGGAGTCACTGTATATTTGATTATAATTTCAAGCTATGCATCCAAAGTTATCAGGCAGAATATTAAATATTGTAAAAGTAAAGAAAATAATCTGATATTTAAGTAACTTATATTGCTATTACGTCCTTTCACAAGTGTCCCTTATGTATTGCACTAAAAAGGTGACTTCTACTCCTTCATGTTAATTAAGGGTAATGTTTGTTCCAAAATAGTTTCAAATAGGCAATATGGACTTGATTACGTTTAAGATCGAGAAACATCACTCTCCTATTTATATTAATATTATTAGTAAGCTCATGTGAAAGAAAAGAATTGCATATTTTCAAACATATGAAGTTCAAAATGGGAAAACTTAAGCACAGGAAATCGCTTGGTAATGGTTAAAGCTATTTTGTATTTTAATGAATTCTGCAGTTTCTGTATATCATGTTTCTGTCTCTCTCTTACAGTTTTATAGTGACATAAACAACAAGAATGAAGAGGATATTATTATAAGCTCTTTTTAACAGATTAAAGAGAATATTTAAATCACTGAATTTATAATGCCAATGTCTATTTGCAGTGGTGAAGCATTTAACTAAGGGCTGCAAGTGCCGTTTTTCCAAGAATTTCAGGAGAAGATAAAAAAATTCATGCCTAACAATTTTTTATTTTGCTCTGGATACATTTTCAAAATTTATTTATGAACATCCACGATGCTGCAGACAATTTGACAGCTGCTTAGATTCAAATGACCCGAGCTTCATGCATTTATATACAGAAAAAATACTAAGAACAGAAATTTGTCACTCTCTTCAGGATGTTTTCCTGCAATTCTTAAAGTAGCTTAAGGCCAACCTATTTTCAAAAGAGGAGATAAAAATTGTATTTAAAACTCTATACCTATTTCAATTCTGTCTGTGTTCTCCAAAATTCTTGAAAAAATTCTGTATAGCAGATGCTGTCCTTTTTTGAAATTAATAAGACACTTTGTGACTCAGTTTGAGTTTAGGCAAGGTAAAGGAACTCATTATGCTATTCAGACTTTTATTTAAAGTACTTTTAAAGTGCAGGATATTAAAGATCATAGGCATATTCCTTGATTAAATAAGGCTTTTGATATGTTAAATCATGATATTCTAATCAGGAAGCTACAACACATAGGCATTAGACGTGTTGCTAATGATTGGTTTAGATCATATTTGAGTAATGGGCAACAAATTGTCGTAACCAATTCTGTAAAATGCAATCCAGCAATCATACTGCGTGGTGTGCTGCAAGGATCCATTTTGGGCCATTTGCAGTCTCTAGCTTATATAAATGACTTACCCATGTGTTTGCCGGATAGTAATGTACTTTTATTTGCTAATGATACAAATATTATAATACATAATAAATATTTTTGGCAAATTACAAGATAAAATAAATTATTACATTTCAAATCTGATTCAGTGGCTCCAAAGTAATATGCTGAAATTAAATTCAGATAAAGCTGCGTGGATGCATTTTGGAAATCAAATACTTTGAAAAAACTTCCAATTTCAGTAAATTGTTCTGAAATTGCAGAAGTAAATAGTACTAAGGTCTTAGGTATTACGATTGATTACAATTTATCTTGGAAATGCCATATATTGTCCTTGAATGAAAAACTGAGCTCCTTAAGTTATGCATTCCGCAACTTGTCAAAACCTCTAGTCAAAATAGCTTCTAATACAATATTGCTGCTTCATTTCTGAAATATTCTGCTTTCCTACCCCGAGTCCATTTATAAATTTCCAAGAAATACTCCCACGTATTCCAAGAATCCCAGGCTAGCCTGCCATATCTAATCTGGCACATTTGGATAGTGGCCTTACCCTCTTATCGCATAATGGACCGAACCATTTATGCAAATTTGTCTGAATAGCAGCTGTCGCTATAAAATGTATTATTATTATTATTATTATTATTATTATTATTATTATTATTATTATTATTATTATTATTATTATTATTATTATTATTATTATTATTATTATTATTATTATTATTATTATTATTATTATTATTATTATTATTATTATTATTATTATTATTATTATTATTATTATTATTATTATTATTATTATTATTATTATTATTATTATTATTATTATTATTATTATTATTATTATTATTATTATTATTATTATTATTATTATTATTATTATTATTATTATTATTATTATTATTATTATTATTATTATTATTATTATTATTATTATTATTATTATTATTATTATTATTATTATTATTATTATTATTAATTATTAATTATTATTATTAATTATTAATTATTATTATTATTATTATTATTATTATTATTATTATTATTATTATTATTATTATTATTATTATTATTATTATTATTTATTATTATTATTATTATTATTATTATTATTATTATTATTATTATTATTATTATTATTATTATTATTATTATTATTATTATTATTATTATTATTATTATTATTATTATTATTATTATTATTATTATTATTATTATTATTATTATTATTATTATTATTATTATTATTATTATTATTATTATTATTATTATTATTATTATTATTATTATTATTATTATTATTATTATTATTATTATTATTATTATTATTATTATTATTATTATTATTATTATTATTATTATTATTATTATTATTATTATTATTATTATTATTATTATTATTATTATTATTATTATTATTATTATTATTATTATTATTATTATTATTATTATTATTATTATTATTATTATTATTATTATTATTATTATTATTATTATTATTATTATTATTATTATTATTATTATTATTATTATTATTATTATTATTATTATTAATTATTAATTATTATTATTAATTATTAATTATTATTATTATTATTATTATTATTATTATTATTATTATTATTATTATTATTATTATTATTATTATTATTATTATTATTATTATTATTATTATTATTATTATTATTATTATTATTATTATTATTATTATTATTATTATTATTATTATTATTATTATTATTATTATTATTATTATTATTATTATTATTATTATTATTATTATTATTATTATTATTATTATTATTATTATTATTATTATTATTATTATTATTATTATTATTATTATTATTATTATTATTATTATTAAATAATAATTATTAATATCGCACTTAATGTCATCTTAGCCCTAGCCAAACTGTAATCATGAACTATTTCCAAACGCAGAACCTCGTAACATTTAACACTAATGCACAAAATATTATTTTTTAATTCTGTTATAAGTCGGGGTGAGGCGATACAAGAATTTCTCGTTACGAGATATTTTTCACGATCCCTGATACTTCGACACCCGATACGTCATTTCTACTTCTAGTTTCAATACAAAGTAGAATGTTGGCAGAATTGTGTAATGCCAATACAATTAAATAGGTGAACATATTTAATGATACAAAACTTAAAACCATCAGTGTTCTTATTTTTAAACTCTACATTAGAAATTTAAAAGCAAAATAGTCGGCTTTTGTAAGTTTTTGTTAAAAAATACAAGCATTTTCGCTCTTTCGGAGTCAAATCTACTTCTTTTTCTGTCACATATGAGTAGCGATCCTAGACGCCCCGGTTTTACCGGGACAGTCTCGGATTTTAGTCTTTTTTGTTCAATTGTCCCGATATCTCGAAAAATTTTGCCCGGGACGCTAAATGTCCCGGATTTTTAGAGGCTTATTAATACTAAATACTTTTTCATCTTAAATACACAGAATATTTCTAATTTTATTGCACTTGCATTCCTTGGCATGGAGAAATATGTTTTTCGCAAAATCAGGTAAATTTCAAAAGGGAAATATTTAGCTATTTGATTGTTATGTTGGTACCGAAGCGTATGTTTACTATCGGCGTTCTAATTTCTACAGACAACGAGGATTGGCTTCTATCTCATTCTATGTGCATGATTCCAAGGTGAAGACGTGGACATTAAAGTTATTATTCGGTTTAATTTTTGTTTCTACTGTAATTGTGAAATAAATTAAGATGCCTAAGCGAAAGTGTATATTTAGTGATTCTCTTAAAGAGCAATTTCCATTTTTGTGGGAGAGTAATATTGGTAATACTGGATCTGGATCTGAAGTGGAGTGTAATTTCTGCCACAGTGTGTTTAGCATTAGCCATGGAGGGAAATCTGATAACATGGATCATGTTCAATACAATAAAGTTCATCTAATGATGCTGTTCTAATATCTATATTAATTCAATATTTACCTTATTTGTGTATGTAACAAGTCTTTCGGTTTTCCGATAACATGTCACAGTGTCCCGGTTTTTTCATTTCAGAATCTAGGATCCCTACATATGAGTCCTGCTGTACTAAATAGTCTTTCAGAGAAAACTGTTGCAGGTGGAATACACAAATACTTAGCAGATAATATTTTTAGTTCTGTAAATGTTGAATTTGTTTTGCAGTAATGCAGTACACTAGAAAGAGGACATGACAAATCGACGTTGAGATATTCAGTGATTTCTTCTTGGGAACTGTTAACTGACAGTTGACACACGATTATTTTCTTGTATAATGTTACTGTACAGATACCACATTCCTGGCAATTTTTCTGACTTTGTAATGTTCTAATTGCGGCAATAATATTTCGATTTTAAAACACGAGAATAAAAATTTTAGAATCACCTCCGAAGTATTGAAAAAGTATAGAATTTTCTGAAGTATCGTTCAATGTTGATACCATGCAAGTATTGCAAGTCTCGAGGACCCTTCCCTAGTTATAAATATTAATTTATTCAATGGATCCATAATTCCTCCATCATTACACTGAGTTTTTGTAACTTACCTCGCGTATTTATTTACTGGATGGAACGATGTTGATGGCTTGCTGTCACAGAGTATTCCGGAGTACCTCTTCCTGAGAGCTTTAATATATCCCCCTGTTGCCTTCTGGACCTTACTCCAGCATCATCTGCATTCACAGCTCTAATATTTACTGCTTGCATCATCAGCACGTACCGTCGGCTATCTATTTACAACTAAATTAATACGTTGTGCATCCTCATCTGGCAGATTTAATGCGCACCCTTCAATTTCTGCAGTAGAAACTAATATTTCAGCGGAGTTGGCTCATCTACAATAAGGACATACAGTCGAAAAATTTCAAGCAAATGTGCAAGACTGCAACTTCGTTTGCTTTAATATTTGAAATACTACGCACGACTTAAAATTAAATCATTTAAACAATTTTATTTGGTTTCAATAAACAAAGTTTCCTTTGTATAAAAACTTAATCTCATTCTTCCACTTACTTCTTCATAACTCAAATTTTTAATACAGATTTACACATTTTGTAGCCAGAAAAGCGACAGTCAGACTTTTCAAGAACGATTCTACTACATTCTCTACTCTTGTACAAATAATAATTCTTATAAACACTTATTCCTTTGTCTATTTCATGTTAACTCAAACATTTTCTTATTGTTAATTTTCTTGTTGGTACAGGGGAATACAGTAGACTTTAAGTGAGCACAGCTGGTCGTGTATGATAAATTCCATTCTCCTTTCATGGTCAAGAAGTATAAAAAGAGAATACGAGGGTCGGCTGAAAACTCCCTGGGGGCATTGGGCTAGTTTGACGGATAGCATCATATAGTATAACTCTAGACTAGCTTGTATCCATAGTTACAGGTCAATAGCTTGTTTAGTGTTTGAATGACAGCATTTTAAAACAAGTGTAGCGGTTTCACGAAAATGGAGGGTTTAGAAAAATGAGCAGTGATTAAATACTTCCATTTGAAAGGCTTAACGTCTAAAGAAATCAAGGAGGAAATGGACAGTACACTGAAAGACTTTGCTCCTTAATATACAATAATTAAAAGGTGGTTGCAGAGTTTAAAATGGGAAGTACCAGTACTAGTGATAAGCCTCGCTCTGGACGCCCTGTGGAAGTCACAACTACAGAGATAATTGGAACAAATTCATCGTTTAGTACTGTAAGACCGCAGATTAAAGTTATTTGAGATAGCAGAGACTATAAACATATCAAAATAACGTGCAGGTAATATTTTAAGTAATTTTTTGGACTTTCACAAGGTCAATACAAGATGGATGCTGCATTTGTTGACACCTGATCAAAAGTTGCAAGAAAAAATAACTTTATGTTAAGAATTTGGAGCCCTACCGTGAAAATCCCAGTTAATTTTTGAGATGGTTTATTACCATGGATGAAACTTGGATACATCACTACACCCCAGAAAATTAAATTAGAATCAAAACAGTGGATTCCGCCAGGTGAACCAACTTCAAAAGAAGGGCAAAGTCAATTTTGTCAGCTAACAATGTTACCCGAATGTTTTTTGGGATGCACAGGGAATTATTTTTATTGATTACTTGGAAACGGTAGAAGTATCACTGGTGACTACTACACAAGCTTACTACAACGTTTGAGTGATGAGATGAGAAGAAAAATACTTCATTATCTTGTTCCTTCACGACAATGCTCCGACCCATCGTTCAGCCATTTCAATGGGAAAAATGTACGAATTAAAGTTTGAATTGCTTGAACATTCGCCCTATTCACCAGATCTAGCACCCAGTGACTACCACCTGTTTCCGAACTTCAAAAATGTCTTGGAGGACGAAGATTTCACAGCAAAGAGGAGCTCATTGATGCAGTAAACAACTATTTTGAGGACCATGATAAATCGCACTACAGAGATGGTTTATTTACATAGAACACCGATATGACAAATGTATTAGCCTTTCTGGAGAAATAAAGAAAACATTTTAAATCCCTTTTTTATTGTAAGCCGGGACTTATCAGCCGACTCTCTTAACAACTCCCTATTTGAGAAAAGAAGAAATATATTACAATAGTAACAAGGAATCTCTTGAAAATATATCACTTCAGAAGGGAGGGGGGATTAACAATAACTGTGTGCTTTAAGTGCGCTTGTTGTGTGGAAAGATTTGGCTCATCTCTTAGATTTACCAGTTATTCAAAGGTGATTCAGAATGAAGAGCACTTCTGAAGATATTCACAGAAAATTCAAGATATATACAAGTTAATTGATGTACGTTTTGTTTTAGGAAGATCACCACACTGTTAGAAGAAAATTTTATTTAAAAAAAATTTACAGACGAAGATCCAGTCGAAGC